>OZ023331.1:18915869-18945869 GCA_964007535.1 Brachyptera risi | reverse complement strand
TGAATAAAAATAATAATAATAATAATAAATAAAAAATAAAACAGAGAATGATCCGATTTGTACCGACTGAATTAATATTTTCGCTATCGTTTATAACCAATCATTCCATCTTGTTAAACGTTCACATATAAGTTATGAATGTTCAAGTTTTACATTTTTAATGTGATATTTGATTTTATAATGATTATTATTGTGTGCTTTTGTTGAACTCAACTAGTACCCTGAGTTTAATCGTGTATAAACAACAACAAACAATGGAGTTTCATTTCTCTTTCAAATTTCCGTAAACTTTCGCTCTTATTATCACAGACAACATCTCGCGCTTTATAATATGAGATCAAAAAGTGGGAATAGAAATGAAAATGTTCACTTTCATCTTCTTGTGTGTGTGTGTGTATATATATATATATATATATATATATATATATATATATATATATATATATATATATATATGTATATTCATATATATATATATATATATATATATACCTCTATATATATACTCTCTCTATATATATATATATATATATATATATATATATATATATATATATATATATATATATATATATATATATGTATATATATATATATATATATATATTCTCTATAGTCTCTATACCTATTACAATATATACCTACAATAGTCTCAGGTGTATTTTCGTCCAACTAATCTCCAAGTAGACGTAAAGAAGTGCTACCAATGAATGAACCAAAGTCCAAACTAACTTATTCATGATATTTGAATGATTAAAAGTAATGATTTTTTCCTTGTGATGTTGTCATATCTGTTTCTTTAGCTAAATATACCTATTACTTTTTCCGATATGGTGAACTCTGATTCTCTTACTGAAAATTAACTAATCGTGATAGGTGTGGCTTATTAATGGGCCACTTAGATCTACGCAACTTTAGATATTTTGATTGGCGATTTCGAATATCGCCTTTAATAAACATTCCACTTATTTTGTATTTCTATTATCATTTTATTCTTTCATTTGTCGTATACAGAACATAAATATATTCCTTATACATGAAAGAATTACAATACAAGAAGCCAATGTAGGCAAAAAAGAGTCCTCATGTATAGACTGAATTCTCTAAATTAAGAGGTTTTTTCAAGATGGCATTGGAAAAAGAATTCTGACTATAGTAAAAATGATATAAATGTATATCTTGGAGAGAAACTTGATTGGATTCTATGTTTTCTGACATCAAGGGAGCAATAAAACGTAAGTGAGCAATGTAGACTCTATTTCTGTCTTTCTATATATGTATAGGTATGAAATCAAATTGAATCATTTTTCCAATTACCCTCATGATATTGGTTTTTGTATTTTGAAATAGATTTTTTTCAGCCGGAAGATATAATTATAAAATGTTGTTAATAATACTACAAAATAATGAGAAATCTTGGAAAAAATGAACTATTCACAAACGTTCGATACCCAGCCGACTTTGTCTCTTTGTACGCATCACGTGCGCCACCGCATTCACAAAACATGCGTAGGTTTTTGCAAGGAAAACGAGACAAACATATCATATTTCTGTCTGTATTGGGTTACAGAAGCACTTTAATGATAACTTGGATATATTAATGCGTCCATGAATGATGAGATACATGATGAGATGAGATGAGATGAAAGGTTAGATTACATTATGTGTTTTCGACAGTCGTGACAGAAAATGGTAGTGACACGCTCTTTCCAGTATTCACTTGAACAACAGATGGGAACCACGAATAACCTCTGACACAAATGACACGAAAGACATTGGCGTTAGCATCTAGCGCTAACGATGATTTACCGTCGACTTTATAGATCGAAACTTTGAATATCAGTAATTATAATACTGATTCATTCATTTTGGTGCTATAGTATAGGCAACGTGAATGGAATAGTGTGATAATTGAAATAAAAAGTAATGTAGAGAACTCATATGATAGTTTCTAGCATCTTGTGCTGTCAGTGATTTAATTGCTCATGAATTACACTATTATCCAATATATAATCTGTACATCAATTATTCATATATGAATATATATATATATATATATATATATATATATATATATATATATATATAAATATATATATATATATATATATATATATATATATATATATATATATATATATATATATATATATATATATATATATATATATATATACCGGCACAGTAGCTGAGTGCTTCGTGTGACCGGGAGGTGAAGGGACAAATCGGAGCCGGTTCGATCGCCGCCACCGTCCATCTTTACAGGGGTTTTTCGTGGTTTTCCTCTGTAGTCTAGGCTAAAGTCGGGATGGTTCCCACAATATAGGCCACGACCGCTTCCTTCCCACAATCCTTCCCATTACCCATAAAACCTTCATCTCATCATCCCATCGTCTCATTAATCATTCATCCGACGCCATAGATCTCAGTCATCATCACAGTGCGTCGTTAAAACCCAATATAAAATATATATATTTATATATATATATATATATATATATATATATATATATATATATATATATATATATATATATATATATATATATATATATATATATATATATGATTTCAATAGCTTACTGCTTAATCACCAGTAGGTTATCATAATTGTGTGATTTTTAAAACTGTTTAAAAATTGCGACCTCCCCTGGGACTTGAACCCGGATCTCCAGATTGCCGGTCTGACGCGCTACTCATTACGCCAGAGAGAAAATCTTCTTGAACAGTTTTATTTGTTGATATCTTTCGTACAGTCATACATTTCTAGACTTGTGGATCACACCCATTTATATATATATATATATATATATATATATATATATATATATATATATATATATATATATATATATATATATATATTTATATATATATATATATATATATATATATATATATATATATATATATATATATATATATATATATATATAAATATAAATATATATAAATATATATATATATATATATATATATATATATATATATATGTGTGTGTGTGTGTGTGTGTGTGTGTGTGTGGGTGTGTGTGTGTGTGTGTGTGTACATACATACATACAACCACTCTATACACAACCGTGTTCTAATTACGCTCTATTTGCATTCATTTTGTTTCTTCTAGTTCAGATTGAGCCTAGATGCCTTATGAGTATAAGTTCGAGTGTGATCAATTGAATATTCCAGCTTTGAAAGACATTATTTATTAATTTTCAGTCACCAACGAATAAATACACATCAGTTTGTCATGAGAAATTAATGAAAATAACTTGCGTTTGCTGAAATCCCAAGAGCATGATGAAGTTTGAGATGTGTATTAACATCCCTGCCTGCTGTACATCCCTAAACAAGACTGGTAGGTTCAGGCTTCGTTCAGGTCAGTATGTATTTTCATACACGAGCGGTAGTCGTCTACCAAAATAAAAACACAAATAACACAATTATATTTGTATCACTGTAGTATTTCCAAGGTTGATTGATTATTGTTTGCTTAACGACCCCATCAACAGCTAGGTTATACGGGATACTAATGAGCAGGTGATTATGAAACTATGAAGTGATGAGTGAAAGAACATTTATAAAAACCCATGTCTTATGCGGAAATCGAACCCACGCCCAACGGTAAATTCAGTTTATGAAGCGGTGCCTCAGCTAACCGAGCTACCGAGGGTGGCTAGTATTTTTCAGGGTATTATGATCAAACAAAAAAAATTCAAACCGAAATTCAAACATTACAATTTGTAAAATAATTGCAATTAAAATTTCGAATGAATTATTCAAATTATTAATAATGAATTCATGCACCACGTCGAGTCACTTTCAATCTTGCATCGTATCTATTTACAGTATACATTAATGGTGTTCCGGTAATAAGAGGGAAAAGCTCCAAGTCAGCGGAAATGACGTCAAGTTAGATTGCTGGTTCGCAACTCTAAGACGATCGTCAGCATTCAGCTGTCAAACTAATGGACTTCATATCACAATGACAGCTAAGCAACTTTGCCTTGTCCTACTATGTGTATTGTACATTATCAGGTCATAATTATTTATCAGTCAGTATTATTTTTTTTTTCAAAGTCAAGTTATCATAATATATGAGAACACTTTTTGTATCTACCCTGTTCTCAATTCACAGTTATCACCATTATTCCGTTCTCATGTTCGATTTGTGTTTCTTCCAATCTAAGTGAAACCATGCTATTTGATTTGACGGGAGATTCCATTTCCAAGTTGACAAGTTGGCAACCTGCACTAAACTGAATTCTGAAATGACTTGATAGAATCTAACGAAGTTACGCGGAACGCGTTTTTGACATTGCTAGATAACGTGCCGATGAACTCTCGAACACCACCCTAGTGGAGTAGTTAAAGTTAGTTAGTGGAATCAAGCGCTAAGTTAGCGCCAAGATAGCAATGTCACAATCGTTCCAGGAATTATATATATCGAATTTGAAAATGAGTTCGCTAACTTGGCGCATCTAGCGGAGAAAAAAGTTACTAACGTGCTGACTTATGCCAATTTTGACCACCAAATTCAAATAATATGGCGTCGCTCGAGATGAACAATATGCGCATCAAATATAAGAATGGAATGAAGCGGTAACAGTAAATTGTAATTCTGCAAATCAAATTTATAATTGTGATTCCAGATATTTCAGACATGATCATTAATACTTGCTGACAAAAAAAACTACAGAATTGAATAGAATAATGTATGTGTATGTGAATATTATTCATTTTTATTTATATTATGTTTAACGACGCACTCCAGTGATGACTACGATCTATTAGCATATGTGAGTGATATATATGAGGTGATAGGATGATGATGTGAAATGTTATTTATTAGGTGTTTTTGGAAGTGGAAAGGAGTCGGTCGTGGCCTGTTGTTAAGGAACCATCCCAGTATTAATCTGGATGACATAGGGAAACCACGAAAAAACCTTGTCAGGAAGTCGACCAAGGTGGGAATGAAACTCAGGTCAGGTCTCCGTGTGTATGTGGATAATGTGTGTGATAGAATAATGACAAAGTTGCATGGCTTGCATTTTAATTCATACAATATACAAATATAGTTTATACAAATAGAAAAATTTATCTTCAATGTTTTTTTTCATGTTCACGAATCAGTGTAATTGAGTGAAAAAGTTTATCAACTCCGAAATAATGCTATGTTCTTCAATTAATATGACATTCTATTTTTGTGAATCATACCAGTTTCAAGACAATACGTTAATGAATTCCATCACATTCTTGATTTCCACTGACTTATTATCTTAAAACTGATGGAATTTACAAAAATAGAATGTCATAATAATTGAAAAGCATAACATTATCTGTAAGCGGACTGAATTTTAGAACGGCATCTAGATCTTTCGATCTAGCAGAGTTGGCGACTTAATAATAATAATAATTAAAATCATATACTTTTATTCAAGGAACAGTTTACACGATATAGAATAAGTAAGTTGGATATATAAAGATACAGTGGTATTAATCAATTCAAATACAGTAATATTGATACGATCAAAATCCATGTTGAAATCAAAATGATTCATGCATCATTAACTATATCCTGATCCTTGGAAGCTGCTCAGATTCTTCTAGGGAATAAGCTTTGTCAATTGGATAATCGGCGTCGGCGTCGTGGAGCGGCGTCTTTACTTGTGGTGGCAGTTTGTTCAAGTATCTGGTTGCCACGGTAACGAAATATGGCAACAAAGAGCAACATCGGAATGCTCTATTGATATTTCCAATTTTAATTTAAATTCATTGAATTTCTTGAACACATTGCTCATCCTTGTTTTAATATTAAATGCGACTGAGACGTGTGGCCAAGTGGTTATACACTGAACCATGATTCAGGAGACCGAGATTCGATACCCGCCGTGGTTGACCATCTTTATCACAGGGGTTTTTCGTGTTTTCCCTCTCGTTCAGGTCAGTTCCTTAACAACAGGCCCTGATCAACTCCTTCCCACCATGAAAAAAAAACAGCTAATGAAACAACCTTTCATCTCATCATCCCACCATCTCATATATCATTCACCGACGCCAATAGATCGCAGTCATCAGTAGAGTGCGTCTTTAAACCCAATATAAATAAATAAATAACGCTAAAGGCTTTATCAGTGGACTTGGCCAACCGAATTCACGATCTACCTGCTAGAATCTACCGGAGCTAGCTACTGAATATTGAACCTCTCATTTTCACATTACTGACAAAACACAGTATATTGGAACACCAATATACAGCGTGGTTTTCCATTTCAAAACTTTCAAGTTTTGTTATTCAGGCGCGTATCCCAAAGATACACACAATATTAGAGATTACAATCCTTAGAGACATTGTTTATACATGACGGTGTCCATACACATCCCTCCACCGGGAATCCAGCGCTCTGGCCAACAGGTAGTCGCCAACAGGTGAAAAGGCAGGTGTTCAACGCTAAAAGCTTTCTCCAACAACAACACTGCTAGTCCATTACCATAACAAGGCGCATCGATCAAATGGCGCACTGTAGTACAGTCTATTCGCGATCGAACAAGGTGGGGCCGGCCGCCAAGTATGCGCGTACAAGTTTTGTATAAAATATAGGCGTATTCTCGGGAAATTTAATGGAAAATTGATTAGCGGAATTTGTTGGAATTCATTTTCACTTCAAGTTGAATTCAATGTCAATTTTATTGATATAAATATATATATATATATATATATATATATATATATATATATATATATATATATATATATATATATATATATATATATATATATATTCATATTTAAAAATATATATATATATATATATATATATTTTTTTTTTTTCTCACATTAAATTTTACAACAAGAAACCCGCATGAGATAAACTCTTGTGAGAGGGTTGCCTGGAAGAAGTTACGCAAGAAAAAACTAAATTAATAATCAATAAACTAGTGAGTCATCGAACATACAACAAATCAAAGCAAAGTTCTTAATAATGATAACTAGCACAATCTGGAAAATCTATTATGATACTTTCAATACACAAAGCAAACAAACAAACAAAAAGTTGATATTGGAAAATTAAATGAATAATAATATGACTGTAACATGAATAGAGAGTTGCACACATGAGATAAACATAGATGCCATAATTATATAAATGATGAATGGCAAGAAATATAGTTATGAATGAGAAATTGAATAATAGGAATTAAGTGACTGAAGAAAAAAAAACGTTACAATACAAATCAAAAATACAAACATCAACAAATAGAACAGAACGGGTATTCATTCTGATTTCATTCATAGTAGAAAGTCTATCATTTGCAATATATTGTTCATTTCTGGCCCTCCCATTCAACAATAAAGTTTCTTTTTAAGCAAATAAATTGAGCAGCATTTTCTTATATCTGAAGGTTAATTATTATTCAGTCAGTCATTCATTTCAGTTCAGTCATTATTATTATCATCATTTCAGTAATTATTATTATTATTCAGTTCAATTCAGTCTACATGTTTTTGGCCAATGCGTCCACTTCTTATGGGAACGTCTGAATCAAATGGGTGACATATAGCGTTATTTGATCTGGATGTTTGAGCAAGAGGTTTATTATCAAGTTTATAAAAAATGGAGTGATTAAATGTATGAATAATGACTATTATTATGAATAATTGTCTTGTGTCCTATATTCATCTCATATGGGCCTTGATATATATATACATATATATATATATATATATATATATATATATATATATATATATATATATATATATTTATATATATATATATATATATATATATATATATATATTTATATATATATATATATATATATATATATATATATATATATATATATATATATATATATATACATATATATATATATACATATATATATATATACATATATATATATATATATATATATATATATATATATATATATATATATATATATATATATATATATATATATATATATATATATATATATGAATATATATATATACATATATATGAATATATATATATATATATATATATATATATATATATATATATTCATTCATTCATATATATATATATATATACATATATATATATATATATATATATATATATATATATATATATGTATATTAGTTACATCATTTTGCATGGTGTTTAACGACGCACTGTAATGATAACTGGAACTATTGGCTCTAGATAGATGAGTAATGAGATGATAGAAGATGAGAAGGTTTATTTAGGTTAGAGAAAGGATAGTGGAAAGGAAGCGGTCGTGGTTTATATTGTCGAAGCCATATGTCAGGCAAGGAAGACATTTGCCTGATATACAGAGAGAAACTTAGAAAAACATCTATAAAAATGGGCGGTGGTGGACTGGTGGGGAACAAATCGGAAGCCCATCTCCATCATAATCCATTCACATGGAGCAAGTACTGTAGCACTGAGCTACCTGTACCGGTACGGCGAAATGATCGAAATATTCCTCAACGGATAATCGAACCCTGGACTAATGCTAACTTGATTCATTTTTCCAATTTTTCCTATAGAACTTTATTCTGATTTCAAGTTGATTAAATGTTGTAATGAATGCCTACGATATAATATTTGCTTGAACGTTTCGGCAGCCCTCACTCGACAGTCGAAGTTCACAAGTACTCTGCTGTTAGTAGAAAACCAAAGAACGTATGAAAAAAATCAGAAAAAAAGAACGCCAAAACTCCAACAATACAATTTATTACGGATGTTCTATTATTGGCGTTTTTTTTAACTACATCCGGCCAAATTGCACTTGGGTAGGCAGTCTATTGTTAGTTTTACTGACGAATGAACACAATTTTCGATCTTATTCTACAATGCACAAGGAGACAATCTTACCAACTTATTTCTTTTTTCCTAATAAAGCAGAGTAGATCGTGCCCCGAGAGAAACGTGTCTCGATCCAGTGTGCCGAGACAGTTCCTACTTCATTAGTGTAATCACCGGGTCCAGCATTTACATTTCTGACAGATACGAAAGCTACATGTATATATATATATATATATGTATATATATATATATATATATATATATATATATATATATATATATATATATATATATATATATATAAATATATATATATATATATATATATATATATATATATATATATATATATATATATATGTATATATATATATATATATATATGTATATATATATATATTGAACAACATTTCTTTATGGATGCGATCCATTGACGATATGTTTGAATTTTTTGTCAAATCATAAAAATGTGACCATTCTGGGATTTGAAGCCAGGAGCTCTTGGTTTGTACCCAAAGCTCTAACCAACTGAGCTAAATAGCTACTCAGATTCAATTCGAATAATTGACACGCTTATATGACAAGACAAGTCTTAGAAATGACTCATAGCTGTGGATTTAAAGCCATGAGAGTCGTTTCTCAAATTTGTCTTGTCATATGAATGTGTCGGTTATTCGACATGAATCTGAGTAGCTTTTTAGCTCAGTTGGTTAGAGCTTTCGATACAAACCAAGAGCTCCTGGGTTCAAGTCCCAGAATGGTCACATTTGTATGATTTGACAAAAAGTTCGCATATATATATATATATATATATATATATATATATATATATATATATATATATATATATATATATATATATATATATATATATAGAGAGAGAGAGAGAGAGAGAGAGAGAGAGAGAGAGAGAGAGAGAGAGAGAGAGAGAGAGAGAGAGGGGGGGGGGGGAGAGAGACAGTTTCTCTTTTGAAGAATAATTCCCCAATTCTCCCGCCCTCTTCTTTCTAACACAAGTCTGACACAATCCTAATCCCATTTTTGTTTCCAATTGAAAATATGATATTGAATTATCACATTATTAAAGGGCTTGAAAATTTCAAGTATTCATTAATACTTCGTTCATATACTTTAACTGTGCACCTTAATGATGACAAAGATCAATTGGCGTCAGCAAATGATAATGATAGGATATGTGGTATGAAAGGTGATTCTACTAGGTGTTCTTGGATATAGTTCATAGGAAGGAGTCGGTCGTAGCCCGTTGTTGAATTTCAGTATGAACCTCTATGCGCGACAGAGAAAAACCACTGAAACCCTCTGTCAGGATGGTGGTCGACCATGGTGGGCATCGAACCTCGGTCTCCCAAATAACGGTTCAGAGTGCTAGCGACTGAACCACCCGTTTCTTATGCTAATAATCCAACAATCCACAACAATTCAACAATTTTCCCTTTGTTCAAGCAGTTCCTTTTTCAGATTGTTAGTTTTTACGCGTATCTACTGATATAATATATAACACATATATTTTAATTTGATATATAATCAATAATAATAATAATTTGATAATATATAATATATAATTATATAATTTATAATTATAAAATATAATTATTTATAATTTGATATCATATTCTCATCTGGATGTGCCATGGACGAACGGATCATCAATAATAATTAACTCATGAATAATTCCAAGTGCAAACTATGTATTTTTGATGATTTTGTTCTGATGAGAAATATTACATAAAAAACACACGTATTCCAGCCAGTACGTGCAAACTTCAAAAAACTCTTCCGTCATTCGTCTCGTTACAGGATATTACATGTAACCTATTATAAAATTTATGAAGGTTTCATACTTTTTATACTGTTTCAATTAAAAGGGTCATGAGTTTAACTTTCCATTTTATCGGTACAGTTATAAAATTATTCGAATATTTATTTTCACAGAGATTTTATAACTTTATCAGCTACAATTAAATACATCATTAATTACTTTTCTCAAGTGAAAATACAGAGTAGGTCCTACAAAAAATGTGATAAATAATTGATAGGAAATCTACACGAAATTATTCGGTAACAACAAAACTATGTGATGATACAACACGAATATATTATTATATTATTTATATTATATTATATTATATATAAATATATATATATATATATATATATATATATATATATATATATACATATATATATATATATATATATATATATATATATATATATATATATATATATATATATATATATATTTGCGCTAAATGACCTCGCTGTCGATGCGCCTTAAAACTTTAATATTCATTCATTCACGAATATATTGAAATTTTCACTTCATAATTAAGGAAATTTTTTCACCTTCATTTTCCATCTTTTCACTCTCAACTTTGATTCAAGTTGGATTTGAAATTTTATCATTCATATGAAATAAATGAATGATTATTTATCATCATTGAGGAACTGTAATTGAAAAAATTTGATAATTTTCTGGATTTCATATACTCGAGTTTTCTACAGAGATACGTGGCACTCAGATGGCTGCAAAAATAATGATGACAGAGCATATTTAGTCACGTAAAACAACAAAGACATTCCCTCCCCCCAACCCCACCCCAACCCTACCCCAACCCTACCCCAACCCTCTCAACCATCCACCCCTACGCAATACAGTCACAATGAACACAAACCGTCAAAATATCATAATTCGCTTATCATTTCCCAAAAACGAGAGACAACAGTCTATTACTTTTAATTAGGAAAATGCAACATATGCATTGTTGGATTAGTGATATAATCATATTCATATGAAACGTAATGGAAAGCTGTATATGCACCTCGAGATCCAAAAAATTGTCACTGCCTTACTGATTTATTCTCAGCACATTTTAATCGTTCTAAGGCCCGATATTTGGTTATTCACCAACTCTCAGATAACAGCTAACTGGAATTTGTAATACCGGGCCTAAATTAAATGGTGACACCTGTTGCATAGATTGGTCTCTTCATAGACATTTGGTCTCTTCATAGACATTTGGTCTCTTACAATAGATTTAATTGATGTGAAAAAATGGTATTATCAAAGGTTTTCATCAAAACGGCTGTTCCGATTTATGTGAAATTTCGTAATATTGCGTGTCATTACTATATTGGAATTATGTGAGAATTTTAATTCATTCAAAGGAAAAATGTTCAGCCAATTTTCTTCTTCGGGTTATTCTCGTGTTTTTTTTTTAACTTTGAAATGGATTTTCTGAGGAGTGATGTAATCGATCGCACACAGCATTGAATTAGATAATGACACTTGTGTATTTCGAGTTTCAACTGGATTTGTACTTTCGGTCGACCTGTGGAGCGCAAACAGAAAAGAGAAAAAACATGGGCTATACTTTTTTTTAGTACGGTTACATTGAATTTTGCTTCGCTCATTCAACTACTACTCGAATAGTAAAAGTAAAAATCATTATGAGGTAAATCTTCTTTCATGTGATCCCGTTCCAGTTGCCTGTTAGACTTCGATATGTTTGGTGTATATAAATTGAAATGAATCAAAAGTAAATATTGTGCAATCATGGTCACATGAAAAAAAATCTGAATACAATTTTAATTTTGTTGAAAATCTACGTATTTTTCACCACTAATTATTTTTCACTGACTGTACGTGGAGTACGTATATGTGCGTGTGGTGCGTCTCCCACTAGTATTAGTGTGTAATCAATTTCGCCATCTTGAAATGTTTGGTATAGAAATAAAAGAGAGCTTTTTAATCTCTCAACCTTTCTACAATACTTCTGAAGAGGCTTCTGTCACGTAACAAATGACAAACAATCGTTATCATAGCAATACAACGAACTGGTGAACTATAAACATTCTGATTGATCAATTCCAACTGGTGTTGTCTGTCAATTTCAACAATGAGTGACTCACTTGACAGAAGCCTATAAACGAGCTGAGTAAAACAGACTTGATACCGAATTTATTGTAATTCAGTTTACTAGCATCTATGTATCGTATTTGAACTTCAAGTATCTTAGACCGATGTACTGTACATTGTTATATATAGCTGTAGGCCTACCAGTATTTATATTATTATTAGTAGTGGTATTATTAGTATCATTATATTATCATCATTATTATATTACCACTTCACATTCACATTCACTGTACTTTATTGAAATACTTACTTGGCTTTGAATGGAATAGAATGTCATAGCTCATCAGATTTTCCTTCGAATTCATTATCATTTTTTTTGTATATCCTGATTCTGTGAATATTGTACCTACTGTTTATACTTATGAAATTATGTTTTATTTTTAAAAATGCAAGACGCTTAATTATTTAATTCCACAGACAAGCCAGGCTTTGTGGATATTTATGTGAACTTGAATCTACTTGTTTCAAATTGCTAAATAAATAAATATATATATATATATATATATATATATATATATATATATATATATATATATATATATATATGTGTATATATATATATATATATATATATATATATATATATACACACATATATATATATATATATATATATATATATATATATATATATATATATATATATATACATATATATTGTGACTCAACTCAAATCGGGAGCATGCGGGATATCAAGGGAATCTGTATTTGTCATAAATATGTGCAAACGCAGTAGTCTTTCTGAATAAATCTCTATTTTAATTGAATCAATGAAATAAATGTATACATACATAAAATATTGTGGTTACTATGAATTCATACCTTTTTATAATCGTTTATGATGTTTATGAGTTTTTGATCGTTTAGTGATAGTCGTACGATACCCTTGTGTTTAATGTTCTTTCTTCTTTCTTCTCTTTTTCTTTTGATCTTTGACGTTTTCTTTATTGAACTTCTTGATTCGGAAGCCAATGAATATTGTCTTATTGGTGACCTGCTCGCACGTTTTCTGGTTTTGGAGATTGTTCCTTGATCTTCTCTATTTCGTGCTTAACGAAGAGTGTAGCTTGAACTTCTCTTGTGTTTGACGACCGAGTAATATTTGTTTTTTTCTACGTCGTGGTTCACGAAAGAGAGTGATCTTGTCCAGTTCGTGGTTTGTGACAGAATGATGAGCCCTCCTCAGTTCGACCCTCGGTCGTAGTGAAATATAAAAATCAGATGATCTATTTTGACCAATCACAGCTCAGTTTCTTCTTATCAGGGTTGCACGTAGGCACTCGTATGATTCATGTAATCTGAATTTGTATATGTCACACCTTCTTGCCTATTTCCATAATAACACTTTGAATTGTTCAAATATTCCACCACATTACGTGTACATTATTATACAATATTTTGCATTATTGATTCTCAATATAGACTTACAAACTAGAGATTATATTTTATGACATGATTTTTAATAACAACCAGCATCATGTGGTGATGGATCAGTTAATATATATATATATATATATATATATATATATATATATATATATATATATATATATATATATATATACATGAATAGTTTTTCTGATGGATTCATTTTAATGTGGTTAATCGACCACTTCAATTGTCAATCTTTTATCCAATAGAAATTTAATTAATTGGTTTAAAAATGGTTTTCATATAACAACGAGTGTACGATAACAGTGTTGACGAATATATCGTAATTATGAATGAGTTTTGGTCATTTTAAATTTGAAAAAACTTATCTACTCAACTAACATTTTCGTAAGACAAATATTGTGTCTCAGGCCTGGTATAACCCAGTCAAGGTAATATTTATCTGAGAGTTGGTTAGGAGGGACATTGTAAGCCAAAAATTGTTCTTTTCCCTTTTTTTTCTTTTATATTTTAAAATAATTTTGTCCATTCCCAACTGATCATCGAAAGATTTGTTCGAAAAACGCATACAGTTTAATTACAATCAAATATTTAGTAATGCATGAAAACGTCTCGATATCATAGCATGCCAGATTCTATTGTTGTTTTTACTGTTTTGGAATAAATCCAAGAAACATCATTTTCAAGTGCATTTATCTTGGAATTCAATATTTTCCCAAAAGTGTACCTTTTTCTCAAAATCTGTTGAAGCAAGACCCTTGAAATTTTCGCAGTACATTTATGCATATGTAGTACATATGTGGACAGGATTTTATAACTCTGCAACAAATACATGGTATTAAAAAAAATTAAAACATGTTGAAAAATGTAGCAAATTTTGGAGCATTGTTTAAAATTCCATTGTTGTGAGCATTGTTGCAATATGATTATAAAATCCTGTCAGTGTGTACACAAACTTCAAAGGTGCATGTATAAAAAAATGAGTATTCTTAGTGAAGTAGTTTCTGAGATAAAGGTACATGAAATTTGTTTTTTTAACATGGAAGGGATAGGGCTTACAATGTCCCTTTAAATCAAATAGAATAGGTAACCATGGTGATAACAACTTCAAACTTCCAATTAGAGCTACTCCTATATTGATAATTCCTGCGCTTAATATTATATACGCCTGAACATCCAGCTCAAAGTTTCAATTAGTCAATAAAGAAGATGGCGAGCGTAACAATGAGAGTTGAGCAAAATAATTTATGGAATAGTTAACTAGACTTGTATCAGAGTGAAAGAAGCAGCTCTATTTTCTCTAGCTATGCTACTTTACTCCGCCTCTGCTATCACCTCTGCTTGTATCCACAAAAGAAGAAGGTTCCGAGCGAACTTCCGCGTTTCCCACACCACTAGCGGTCGGGTGGTTTGCGCCTTTTTATTTCGTGTATATAACTATTGCACTTTATTCGCCTGTGGTAATAATGTCCCTTTCAGTAATTTAAAAATTAAAATAGTTGAAGAAAATTTTAAAGTAATATAGTGGCTAGATTTTTACACATGTAGCGCAAATGAACTTTTAAAATGAGATGTAGGTTTTGAGGAAAACAACTTTGGGTAGCGGAGTAGTTCAAGATGGCCAAAGCCCAAGAGTATGTTGGTTAATAATAAATACAGAGTGTTTACGTTATGAATATATAGGTTGAACAACAGCCGGATATGAAATTGACCGGTGAACAAACAATTCGCCGGGTAACCCTTCGATAGTGGGGTTCTTTTAGAATGGTGTAGGATTCACCAGGCCAAGCAGGAAATCAAACATCGAGGAAGTCGGGAATTTATATTTAATTATTATCAAGTGAACATGAAATAGCACAATGACTCTTTTTCAATTATATCATAGTTACAAGATCTATCTGGTACCACGCGCAAAATTTGAATCTTTCTATATTTTGAAAAAAACTCATTTTTTTAATGAAAAATATATATTCATAGAGACTATTTAATAATAATATCAATAGTTTAAACATGTAGTTATTTTGAGGTGGCTTTTCAAGATGGTACTCAAACATTAATTTCTCACCTCTTTAGTTTTGACGACTTTTTGATTACCTCTGGTCTGACGAATCGTACATCTCCCTTGAATGACGTTCTGTTTGAGAGTTATCTTACGAATATTCCTGTATCCGAAACCAACCGTGGACCGACGAAGATGAATTGATGATATGATAATATGATAATGATAGAGTGACTTCATTGCTGACATGATTTGCGTATTTCTTGAAACAGCTTTCATTGTTTGTACTGTGGCCACATTGCTAACTAGTGTGTCGACTCTTTGAAATTTATCACCGAGACGTAAATAAATTATGCTCATAAATACCAGAAATATTTACTAGCATCACAGAAATACATTTTCAAATCCTCATTTTTGTTTTACTACATGCACACGTTTTCAAATTCAAACAAAGGTTTGTTTTTCGCCCCCAAAAAATAGCAACTAAATTAATTATTTGTATCTCAATTGTGACGTACGTGCGTGGGCAGTGAGCCTAATGTTGTCAGTGTGAATACGATAACTGAATTCGTGTCCACTGCGCTTATCAGTGTTTATACATGGGAATGTGACAAAGGCGGTGGGATATGTTTTTGGGATGCCGTCAGCATGTATCGAAGTACAGGGTGTACAGATTGAGAGAAGACGTTTGCTAGAATTTGGAACATCATCACCAATTATATTATAACACACACAATATTTCATTGTTATATATCACATGCATTCTAATATTAACATCGCTTTAAAAATAACCATCAAGTATAAAAACAAGTGAAACTGCTTAAAATTTCAATTTTCGATGTACACTGATTGTTCAGCAAAAAATTATTTCAATAGCTTGGTTTTCCCTATGACCATCAATAACGTAACGGGATAAGCAACATGGCGTAAGTCCTATCCTTTTAACATTAGGCCGTTTTCACCATGATGGAATCAGCGCGCTTTCGTGTACATTTGTGAGATTCGCAATTTCAAATCAAATCGTACGTATTAGGCTCGTATTTCAATATATAGTACATAGTTGTACAATTGCATTGATTTCAATCTTTCTCGTAGATGATGAGTAATTGTCCAGTTATCAAATGGTAAATATAGTAGTAGGGCTCTTGACTAGGGGACTAAATGCTTTTACAGACGTATTTTAAATTTAGATTGGCTAATTCAAATGAGATTTATCCCAATATTGTTTAATGCAGTTGGAAAGAGCTGGATTCACAGATTGCATTACATCTATTACTTGTATAGATCAACACACAATAATACCAGCAAATCATCATAACATTTGTGAGGCGGCATCCCTTTGATATACGCATGGTGCGAAAGGAAAGCGCCATGTTGCTTATCCCGTTACGTTATTGATAGTCATAGGTTTTCCATAACATCGTATACTACGTTACGATACATAATTATTCAGGTGCGTTTTTCTGCTTCATTTTATGGGCCGTGACAATGCTACCAACACAACAAGAGCGATTAATAAAAAACCAAAGCAATTTCTGAAAATGTTCAACTACTTACAGTTTTTAAATTTGTGTGACTGCACTGACTCGTATACCATTGAAAGCTGGTTGTATCAAGTCGTGAATAAATATTAATTAGTTGATTATTAGTCACGCTACAAAAAACGCATTGGTAAATCTGGGCATAATAAGTATATATATATATATATATATATATATATATATATATATATATATATATATATATATATATATATATATATATATATATATATATGACATTTATTTGACCCGATAACTCATTACAACAGTTTACTAATGAATGTAGTAAAACAATGCACATATTGAACAAAGAGAAGTAGAGAAGATATCGAACGAGAAAAATCATCAACATGTTCTCTACAAACAACATCGTCTAGATTCAAAAACAACCATATAAATACAAGCATGGTTTTTATAGTACAGGTTCTTGAACCCACACCCACACATTGAAACAAGAATTGTCATTCAATGAAAGTGGGAGTGAAAATGGAAGCTTCTCTATAACAAACAATAATTATGAATTATTAGAACATAAAGGACAGAAGACTGAAGAGGGAATGTCCTCCAGTACAAGGAAGCAAACACAGAACTACGAGGAGATTATATCTCTATTCATTATATTTTTTCATATTGAATTTAACGATGCACTGTAGGCCTACTGATTACTACGATCTATTGGCATCGGTCCATGATGAGGGGATGATGAGATGATGGGATGATGAGATGAAAGGTTATTTTACTAGGAAAACGCCATGTATGCGTTGTAAGACGAGCGGATAGTAATAGTATGTCGACTTTTTTGCCAAACTTTTGCCTACATTCGCCAATTGGGTGACATTCAAGTTATAAATGGATAAAAACTGCTTCGAGTGGTACCAATTTAGCACATTTCATGTTTTTCTCCAGAAATTCAACTTCACACAAAATTTCATTTTTTTTTCTTGTAAATAAAAATATTTCCTTTTTTCCGCTGTGTTAATGTGATGGGTATTTTTGAGATTTCTAAAATACATAAAAATAAAAGTTATCACCCGATAATACCACAAAACTTTACAAATTTAAGTTAGATGAGGAACCATAATGAAAAAAAGTTTGAAGTTGATAGCTGTAGCCGTTTGGCATGTGGAGAACCAACAAAAAAACACAATAAAAAAATATATATATATATATATAATAACGAACACCAATTTTTCTCAGTGAGTCAAATTGAATACTCGCTAAAGCTCGTCTAATTAGGAGTCGGTCGTGGCCTGTTCGGCTTGTAACCACTCGGTCACTTGTCTCAGTTATTCATTTTAATATACAGTAGACCAGGATTCGATTCTCGTCTGGTCGTCTGGTAAGTCCAGGGGGGTCGGTAAAGTATATACTTGGAAGATTCCTATAAAGCATGATCACTTCCTTCCAAGTGTTCAAAACTTGTAACAAAATATGATTCTCTCTCACCTTCCAATCATAAAGTTCAACAGTCATCGTGTCAATATTGGTCTATTATCATCAGAGTACGATGTCGAATCCAATATAAATAACTAGGAGAACGCCATATATGCGTTGTTAGACGAGTGGATACTAATAGTATGTCGATTTTTTTGTTTAACTTTTGCCTACATTCGCCAATTGGGTGACATTTAAGTTGGAAATGGGAAAAAAACTGCTTCGAGTGGTACCAATTTAGCACTTTTTATGGTTTTTCTTCAAAATGGCTGACCCGATCAATCTGAAAGTCCTCAGAAATGTGTATCAGAATGTAACTCGACTTCACACAAAATTTCATTTTTTTGAAAATAAAAATATTTCCTTTTTTTCTCCGCAGTGTTATTTTAATGGTATTTATGAAATTTCTAAAATTCATAAAAACAAACGTTACCATCCGATAATGCCACAAAACTATAAAGATCTAAGTTAGATGAGGAACTATGATGAAAAAAAGTTTGAAGTCTGATAACTGTAGCCGTTTGACCTGTGGAGAACCGACAAAAAAAAACATTGAAAAAAAAAACATAAAAACGAACACCAATTTATTCCAGTATGTCAAATTCAAGGAGGTTAGATACTAATAGTATCTTTATAATTAGTATCTAACCTCCTTGGTCAAATTGAATCCTCGCTAAAGCTCGTCTAAAAAATGAAAAAAAATATCACGATGTGAATAATAATAAACTGTTGAAGTACAACGTTCCAACAGTGACCTTTGTTCAGTGTCATATTATTATTTTGAATCGATATAGGGCAATGCTCGCAGAAGTATAATCATGTTTTATGTTTTCCTATTTATAGGAGAATGTCACTCAATTATATACCATTGACTCCAAAGTTTTCTTTCATGGAGATAACATAAAAATAAAGTTTCCGCATTTCACAAGGATCAAAGTTCAACATTTAAAGATCAAAGACGATGTTGGTTTGTTGGTTTTTGGTTTCAAAGATAAATAACCACTGGTTCAGTGTACAGTTTTATGTTTTCTTTGTCATGCTTGAATAAAATGAGCAACGGAACAAGTTGGATTTCTAATTAACATGCACAAAAGACTTAAGGCAAGGTTTAATTCTGTAATTAAGAGTTCTCTCATCAATTTTGATTTGATTGTAGAAGATGCCTTTTCAATATAATTTCAATTTCTTAAATAAAAATCATTGAAAATTATTTTGAAGATAGAGAAAGCTTGATTAAAGTTATTTCATTGAGTTATTGATGAGTAGGCCTATACTGAGCCCCTAATGAATTTTTTTTCACTCAGAAATCGTCTTTAAAAGTCATTTTTGTGAGGAGAAATTTGATAGATTATGAGAAATTATAATATGGATATTAAATGTATACGGTCTCTGATCTGCATATTTTCAAGGTAATTATAATATTGCTGTTATTTTCACACAACATTGTATTTTCATTCGGTCGACTATTTTGTTTTTGGATCACATCTGAACCAATATTAGGTCGCACATTTTTAAATTCTTTCGAATGGCTTACAACGAACGTTTCAAATTCATAAGCGCAGGAATTGTGTGATCATTTATTCATCGTTGTGGTACATATATCGTATTACATATATTTTATACTCTTCTCACCTTCCATAATAATATTATGTTCTCACTCAATATTTAATACTGATGATCATGCAAAAATCATTAGTTCATACTAATTTATCATTATTATTTGCAGTCAATGTGTCAATAACAACTGCCAGGAGGTGTTATTTTCATCACCATGTATACCAAAAACCTTTATAAAATTAATACAATTATTTTTCTATTTTACGATTCTTTTAAATTATATCAACCAATATCCTAGTAATTGAAAGCTAATTCAATGTTTACGGAAATCAAATATGTGTATTTATATCATATTGAAAATCTGCACTTAATCGACAACCTGTCCAGTTCAAAATCAATTTCCCGTATAACGTGTCCATTTTGTGAATCAAAATATCACTTCTTGAAGATGGTCAGCAAGATGTCGCAAGAACGAAGCAAAAGTTCCGGAAGTAAAATCCTCGACTTTTTCCAACACAAATTGGAACCCATAGCAACACGTCCTTGTCACGTGGTATAAGAAAAAGTTTTTGTGTAAAAGAAAAATACTATCATAAAAAACAGGCTATATGTCACGCCATTTGACGCCCTGAAGCATTCCAGTGAGAACATCATAATGCTACGTCATCACACGCTTATAGGGTATCAATCAGGCCAATGGGACAATCTCAAGATTGGCAATTATCTTTCCAAGTAGCGTGACCTGTACTTGTATTGAATCTCATTGAAGTCAAATTCACTTTAAATGAAACTATGGAAAGCTCCCTTCATTGTATTGAATTTCATTAAAGTTACATTCACTTAAAATGAAACTATGGAAAGCTCCCTCCATTGTATTGAATTTCATTAAAGTTAAATTCACTTTAAATGAAACTGTGGAAAGCTCCCTCTCCACCTCTCTCTCCTCTCTCCCCCTCTCTTTCTTTCTCACTCACTTTTCATTCTCTCTCGTGTAATACTGATATCAGCTTCTATCCACGAAAGTTGAAAGCTCGGACCACCCGCGGGCTATTGGTCTTGGATAGGGGAGACGGTCGCTCGGAACTTGCATCTTCTCTAGTGGATATATGAGTATAAATATTTTGTTAGCTGATATTTTATATGAACCCCCAAAGATCTTTGATCCTCGACGCAGTAGACTTTTAATTAAGAAACGCGGACTACGTACCACAGAATGTACGTTAACGGATCTAATATCAGAGGCGTTGGTTGTGTACTGTATAGGTTGGAGCTAAATGAAATAATTCTCAAATATTTCGACATTAACGCTTTAATGTATGAAAATTATTGAATGAATCAGTTAGACTCTAATTAGAAAGTAGAAATGTTATAACTGGACACTAGAGAATAAAACGAACAGAGATATGCATGGCTTCTGCGAAAGAAGACGGTTCCCGAGCGAACGTTTCCCCTATTCCACACCATGAACGCCCATACCATCGACGCAAAGGTGGTCGTGGCTTTTTTCCTGGACATGAGTAAATATTATCTCTTTTTTTTCTTTCATTCTTATGAGTTAGTAGTTCTGGTAAGTATTTACTTGAAAGAAATTGAAGGAAGAGGAAGATAAAGCGATATTGCAAGAGGATCTGAATATAATTAACAAATGAGTTATTGATAATACTATGGAATTAAACGTCAGTAAGTGCAAGTTCGTCAGTTTTAATAGAGGAAGAATAAATGATCAGACGGAATAAATAATTGGAACTGAAAAGCTCGAAAACGTGAAAAATTATAAATATCTGGGTATTATGTTTACCAATAGATTAGGGTGGGAAGACCAAGTTGTAAGAGTATCTAAGAGAGGCATTGATATAGTTTACAATTGGTTATGAGACAATCAAGAGAAATTACAAAAGAAGTGAAGGAAAAGACTTATATATATATATATATATATATATATATATATATATATATATATATATATATATATATATATATATATATATATATATATATTTAATAAGGCCTATGGTCGAGTATGCAGCGTTTGTTTGGGAACATTGCAAGACAGAAGAAATTAAGGAAATTGATGGAGTACATAGGCTAGCAGCAAGGAGAGTGACGGGAAGAGTACAGAAACTAGCAGCAAGGAGAGTGACGGGAAGAGTACAGAGGCTAGCAGCAAGGAGAGTGACGGGAAGAGTACAGAGGCTAGCAGCAAGGAGAGTGACGGGAAGAGTACAGAGGCTAGCAGCAAGGAGAGTGACGGGAAGAGTACGGAGGCTAGCAGCAAGGAGAGTGACGGGAAGAGTACAGAGGCTAGCAGCAAGGAGAGTGACGGGAAGAGTACAGAGGCTAGCAGCAAGGAGAGTGACGGGAAGAGTACAGAGGCTAGCAGCAAGGAGAGTGACGGGAAGAGTACAGAGGCTAGCAGCAAGGAGAGTGAAGGGAAGAGTACGGAAGAGGAAAATAGATCGGAGCAGAAATGGAGACGATAAGCGAATATTGGAAAGATCTTTAGAAATGGTCAAAGAATTGGGTTGGAAAACGTTGGAAGGAAGAAAAAAAATTGATAGACTTTGTAATTTTTATAGAGCTTGGCAAGGTAAAGATGGGTGGAGAGAAATACATAGTGGATTAGTTCAAGACGAAACACATTACAATTACATCGCATGAATATCGCATGGCAATAGAGTACAAGTGTAAAATTGTGAAGAAGGACAATGAGCAAGTTTGCCTTTTTAAACAGAACCGAAAGGAAGTGTAATGATTTGGATGAAAAAATATTTCATAAAAATTGAGAAAAGATGGATCTAAAAAAAGTGTATAGAAAGATAAGAGAGAATGATTGAAGATTGGTCCGCATAATAAGAGAATATTCACTATTTCGATTTTATTTTTATTTCACTGTTCTGCTCCATTATTCAGTATGTTTAATTAGTTTTGTTAGTCTTAAGTTTATATTGTAGGCCCTACATATTATATTATCAATCTACCACCTTTTACAAACTACTTGGAGAAATAAATAAGTGATAAATGAATAAAATAAAATTGGTGACATTAATCGATCGGGGCGCGACTTTACAATGCCGTATAGACCCAAACAAATGACGTATTTTCTCGCATTTCTTGCTTATATAGCGGCTAATAAGTCGATAAATGTTCTGGCGGTGGCTCTGACTAGTGAGTACGCTTTTGGTCCGGAAGGTTGGAGTTCGAATCTCCCTGTATAGTGAAACTTTTTTATTTTCATGAAATTATGTTTTTAATATAATGTGATGATATAATCCTTCTTCAGCTTCTTGAAGAAAAAAAAATATTAATATATATATATATATATATATATATATATATATATATATATATATATATATATATATATATATATACATATATATATAAATACATATATATACACGAAGTTATATTGCCGTAAGAAATACTATTACGGGAAATTGGTTAGAGCACGGAGAAGCTACGCGTGGTTAGGGTTGGGTGGGTTAGTTTTTTGTCTTTTTGAATCTTTTATTCGTGTATTCTTTTCAGGTTTAGTTGAAGAAGGTTCACACTTCTTCTTCAAATAAATATCATATACTACTGTTTACATATATACGCAGTCCTGGTGTTGAAGTTCATTAGTTTTAAATTATTGAAATGGGGTGATACGATCGCCCTTGTGGTACCCCGTCCAAACGATCCTACCTTTCATCCATGGCCTTAATTGTGAAACAATTATTTTGAA
Source organism: Brachyptera risi (assembly GCA_964007535.1). Classification (NCBI taxonomy): domain Eukaryota; kingdom Metazoa; phylum Arthropoda; class Insecta; order Plecoptera; family Taeniopterygidae; genus Brachyptera; species Brachyptera risi. Next base: position 18,921,475 of record OZ023331.1, on the reverse strand, counting down.
TCAAGTTTCGATGTTATTAAAAATATATATATACTGTTTATTCTGCAATCATCGAAGCGAATGTCGCTCATGCGTCAAGACCGCGATAAAGTCGCTATAGAGGCCCTCATTCTAATACCGCAAACGAAACGAAAGAGCTCGAAACGACACGAAAGAGTCAGAGCCCATGTGAAGCACCACGTGACAGTAAACGGAATTGTCCGAAGAACAGCCTCCTCTATAAAGCTTGTATTACACGGTGAATGGTTGCGAATGAATCTCATTCCTCAATGTCACTTCAAACAAAGCCGGGTTGATTGAATAGTGCACAGCCTTCTCAGGCACGGCCTTCTTGTATTGCCACAATGACGTTATCAACATTGAAATCAGGGGTGCATTCTTGTACAAGATAAACTCAGCACGATGTGGTGACACGAACTCATTTTATTATAATATGAAGAAGGTGACCCAACTCCCATACTGATACCATAGACGGTATGTGTGGTTTCTTGCGCTCAGTTCAAAGCTAAATGTCTCGATTGCCTGTCGTGATTTAGCGGATTCCCTTGTGAACTAGATGTAGATTAGAGTGGCTACGGTTCTTGTGGCATTTTTGAACTCACAAAATGTATAATTTTCATGAAAAACAAATCCAACTACAACAAAATAATTTTTCTGAGCCGTGTAGGCCTATAGCATTGTTGAACATTGTTGTTTTATATAGTTTCATATAGACTCAGATTCTGACCTCAGAAATATTTCACTTTGAAAACGAGAGTCGGAGCACCTTCTTAATTAATATTATGATGAAATAAGTTGATCACTACACCGCGTACTCAGTCTCAACTTAAACCCCTAAACCCAGAGTTCAAGTTGGCTGTGTGCCATACTGCTAGTGTGGGATCTCGCTTTTCTGCTTTTTTGTATTATATTACTAGAATGCCTCCGAGCTGTTTATTTGGCGGGCTTATTTGGCAGTTTCCTACTGGCCGAATCGGATCACGTGGGCTCTATTCGACTTTTCTATACGAGTCGATTGGATTCTATTCAACCAGACGATTGGCGATACGTCTTGTGCGCATGCGTGCATCAATTGCAGCCAATCCATTCGTTCTCATTCGATCTCGTTTTCATTCATTCAATCTTTCAATTCATTCAATCTATTCTACCTCCGTGTAATACGGGCTTAGCTTTATAACTAGTTATCGCTAGGGCCGTCTTCATTCCTTTTCTTTTCGGGGTTTTGAAGTGAAGGCCTTGGACTTTATTTCAGTGTCATTGTAATAAAGATTGGACGCAATATAAACAAAATTTTCAATATTAACCTGAAATATCTCGAGATTTTCTTCCGTGTATTATTTATTTTCAGATATTAATTAAGCTGAAACCGTGTAGGCCTATACGACATGGAATTCTTCATGTACGTACATCCCTATTCAAAATGATTATTATTATTATTCCGTAAAGATCGTGATTATTGATATACTAATCAATTTTTTTATTTCAGAATTTAATAAATTTACTCAAGAATTTACGTTCACGTTATATTCAGAAAAATGTGATTTTAAAAAATGGATGGGAATATTGTTGCAACATTTCTGGTAGTGATTGTTTCATACAGAAGATGCGTGTGGATAAGACTGTGTTATGCTCTAGCTCCTGTTTGGAAATTACAGGTAAAACGCTTTGGGCGCTTTATTTTATCGTATCAAATAAAACACGACGTGAGAAAAGTTGATACAATTTTAAAATGGTCCATAAAAACCGATACACACAAATTTCAATTATTTTATCAAATCCGAGAGCTAAAGTTAATTAAAATCTTATTAAAGTGGCTTATCGACTAAGATACTGCATTAGAAACTTCAGTAAAGACGGGTGTGCGTGCGTGCGTGCGTGCGAGCGAGTCCCACATAGTAGGTGGGTTCTTATCATCTGTACCATTATGTCGTCATGTTTCATCACTCATTCGTACCGCCAAATATCCCATCTGTTGGTGGGGTCGATCAGCAATCAATAATGATCTCATGATACAATTTTGATCAACATTTATAAAAATCGTTCTAAAGCAATCAAGTTACAAAATTAATAGTAATGTATTATTAATCAACTATTAATCAATGACACCAACAGATCTTAGTTATCATTATAGCGCGTCGTTCGAGCCAATATAGAAAAATACATAATAATAATAATCAATCCACAAGCTAAACTTGAGCTAAGCAAAACTTTTTTAATCTGAATTCCAAAGCCTCTACAAGTGATAAATACCACTTTAAATAGAAACAATTTAACAACAAAAGTTGCAGAATTACGCGTCCAGTATAAAAAAGTGGAACTAGAGTAAAGTTACCAAATGAAGCGCTTGCATATTTCAGACAATCACGTCAATTGTTGACTGGTCTTTTGTAACAATTCGTCGGCCATATTACATTTATAAGCGCATTCTATTGTTACTTTTCGTTTCGAATAACCAGAGTCGATAAAGCAGTTGATAAACTGTTATGTTATGTTATGTTATGTTATGTTATGTTGATTATGTTGATCTCCCGCAATAAGTATAGTCAGCGCTCCCGGTGGCAATTTAATTTTAGCACAACTATTAGCATTGCCAGCATAGGAAGTCGGGCGACCTCTACAGGAGGTAGAACTGCTTTATCGACTCTGGAATAACTATGTAACTGAAAACAACTTACAGCGATGGTCAGAATGAAAAGAAATTCTGTTCGCTTTAATTTCTCAGCCTTCAGAAAAATGCAACTAATCTTGGTGTTCATCATAATTGAACTGTTTTCAGTCAAATGAACTAAAGTAGATGAACGACATTTGATTTTTCAATTATTTATATTGGGTTTAACGACGTACTGTACTGATAACTATACGATCTATTGGCGTTGGTGAATGATTTACGAGATGGAGGGATAATGAGATGGAATGTTATTTTGTTATGTGTTTTTGGATGGTGGGAATGAGTCGGTCGTGGTCAGTTGTCAAGGAACCATCCCAGTATTGACCTGAATGACATAGGGAAACCACGAAGTCAAGATGGTCGACCATGGCGGAAATCGAACCCAGTTATCCTGAATGACGGTTCGGTGTATTAACCACTCGGCCACACGTCTCAGCACGACACTTAAAAATTTCAACATTTCATCGTGATTTATGTTTTCTTTTCTTTCAAATAATGAATCATTACAGCATTTACAATATAAAACTTCAGATTTCAAAATAAGTGCTGTACAAAATTACAATATCTTATATTTGGTAATATATTTTAGCAAATTGTTACAAATAAATCATAATTGTCCAGAACATGGATGGAATAAATACATCATTCTGAAAAGCTGTACAAGTCGATAGAAATACTGGGTATATTTGTTCAGAAATAAATCCTGATTTATTTATTATTTGATTATTTTGTGACATATACTTTATTATTTATTTGAAACTTCATTTCGCTTTAATGTCGTAGGACCTATACCCATATAGATTTATACCGGTATACGTATATACATTAGTATATAACAATATATGATCAACGTAATGCAATACCCATAATTCACTTACAGTGTTCGTGTAAACTGTAACGTATACGTGGATTGAATTAGTAGACCTATATTTGTCCAGCTCAAAACAGTTTCTAGATAAGAAAAAACTCACTGTTTAGGTGTAGGCTAGATTAAATTGATCTGTGTTCGACCTTATACTATAAATCTTATTTTAATCTCACGGCTCTTCTCCACGTCTGGACAAACAACCCCCTCCCCCTCTCTCTCTCTCACACACACACACACACACACCACAGACTTCATCCCCCAAACCATATCATCCAATATACCCTTTTCTCATCTCGTGAACCCCTCGCCCAGGCCCTGAACCTGGCTCTCCCACTAAAGCCATTTCTCCCCATTGTTTACCCACTAAAGCACCGCTACGTGTCTCCAAAGTAATTACTGTGATTAATTGGGGGGGTAGTTGTTTATACACTATTTGATTCTACTTTAATCGCCGTTTGAGACATAACGTGATACCAGCGAGAAGTGAAATCGAGAAAATAAACGTATCTCAGACAAGATATAAGAAGTAGGTCAAATAAATACATAAATGAATCATCTAAAACCTCGCTAATTGATTTTAACTCATTAGACTCAACTATTGGCAATTCTTTTTTGAAGTGGATAAAATTGTCATTGGTTTGTGATTTCGAAAAATGATGGTTTGATAATTTTGATATGGAATAAATAAGTTGAAATATTTGATGATTGATATAGATGATTGAAATATTATCGAATGCAGAAAATAGAATAATATTTGTATAAAAACTTGAAAGTTATTCATAGTGACACGATTGAACGTTTTTTCCGTCCCGGTATGTCACGTGAACCATTCAGAAATGTTGAGCTGGACCCAGTTTACCACGACTCCCACTTGAAATAACATCCTAGGCCCATCTAGCTCCAGAAGACTTGGGACTTTGATTGGATGATGTTCTCTAAGAGAGCTAAATACCATGACAATACGAGATATTAACAGAGTCACGGTCTCTTGGAACGCAAAAATATCACCTACTTTTACGCACCTCAAGAGGAGTGCTGAGATTTTGTGCCAACAACAATGGAAATACACAAATACTGGCCATGTTGCTATGGTACACAGCCCTAGTGAATGTAAACCAATCAAAATTCTTAATTCAGTGAAGCTAGCCGGGCCTAGAACGTTATTTCAAGTGGTAGTCGCGGCAAGGGTCCTGGAACGCTGTTATCCATTCATAGGTACGATGGCTATGATCCAAGATAAAAGGGAAAGCACGAAAACCTCTCGTCAGGATGGTCGATCATGTCGGAAATCGAATCACGGTCTCTTGAATGACGGTTCAACTTGTTATACCTTCCGGTCCACCCGTCTCAGTGATTGTCCCGTGTTAGATTGTATTTACTCTCCTCTGCGTGAAACTTGAGCGATTGAGGTGTAGTTAGTGCGAAAGTTAGACACTTAAGCTCACCTTTAAGTGATGTTGACGTTTCTTACGATGCGCCGGTGTCGGTGGATCACCAGCGGTAAAGAGACGCAAGGACGCGGAGAAACACTTGAGACATTTCAAGTATTCAGATAGAAGAGGATGGAGGTATAGAATGCCTATACCTATACTTGATACATTAGCATGATTGCTTTGGTGTAGAATATACTAGGAAAACGCGGGATTTGCGTTGTGAGATGAGCTTAGAAGTATGGAAAAGAATACAAAATATTTCATCAGATCAATCCACATATATACGGACCTTGGATCACTTCAAACGTTCAAAAACCTTACCTGCAACTTGTTGATATTTATAGTGCTGCAAACTGTCGCATTTACACTTTACAAAACCAATTGATCCCAACCTTCAATAAAATGGACACTTTTATTGCGTTTTCTTTGTTATTCCCATATGAGTGTTGAGAAAGTCACTGAAAATATCCGAAATCATGTTTTCCATATTCAGTGAAAATTTTGAAGTTTTTGAAAATTTTCCACATTTAAAGTATTTTCCATCCGTGTTGTTCTCATGAGGATTTCTCAAACTTCCCAAATTTTTTCCGATTTTTCTGAAAAACAATCCAATTCTTGTATGACAGAAATATGAAGA
>OZ023331.1:18810869-18910869 GCA_964007535.1 Brachyptera risi | reverse complement strand
CGACGTAGGCGAATATAAAATAAACAGTGTAGATAGATAGATGCATTTTTGAAATTTCAGAAAGTAAACATAACTAGATTAACTGTATTTTGTGCAGATCTTTTGGTTTCTGTGATGTAATATCGAGAGAACAACTTTCTCCGCTTAAGACACTATTTGAATTCTGATAAGTCACTATATTTACATTTTCATCGTCACCATAGAGCGTAGTTTTTAAAGGTTGGCTAGAAAAAAATCACTTACCGGAAACTCCAGGTTCATTCGAAACGTATATTATATTATTGTATCTCTTTTTTTCAGCTTTCCACTACTAGCTTTTTTACTGAATTGGTAAAGCTATTTCGTTTTTTTATTAATTGTCAAAAGCGATATTTTTTGTTTTATAAAAAAGTTGGAAATATTGGAATATTATCACTTATGTCGAGTAAAAATTATTCATTTTGAATAGCAAAATGATATTTTCGTTTGGTTGAAGAGAAATACCATCATTTTTGGCTGTATAACGAAAATTCCAACAACCAAATTACCCTAACATAAGTATCTATTATGAAAAACTGGAATATCTTGATACGCTACCGGCACGACATTTCAAAAAGTTCTTAGTTATTTACATTTACATTTGAAATCTTGCTCAACTGCATACAATTCATGTTCGAATGTAATATTTTCCATCAACTTGGATGTAGAATTGATAATGATTATTTCACCTTATCATAAATCCAGGCAATTGCCCAGTTTTTAATGAACAGTACCAAACTAGAATGACAAAATAAGAAGTATCTGAACCATGAAGAATACAAGGCCAACTATTTTCAATTCTAAAACCCTGATTCTGAACTCTGGAGTTTTTATAAATGAAAGTCCTATACTGAATTATAGGTCTACATTGTTATAGTCTATCAATTTTGCAACCATCTCGACCTTGGCTAGTACTGAAAAAAATACCTGTACGAACTAAGAAATTGCCACTGAAGACTCACTTCCAAAAGGACAAAATTCAACTCTAATTTTACCAAGATTCTCTAGTACCCCCCCCCCCCCCCTCCACCACCACCTAATCCATTAAGTATTAATATATACTCTCCTTTTCACTGCTGCTTTCTGAAGTTCAAGCGAGAGCTTTCATTTTCAATATGCCCTAAACAAGAAGCGCTGTCCCCATTCCACACCATTACTAACTATATCATTTCAACTGTATCCTTGTTGCTGTCTACGATACCGATCAATTACATCACCTACGGTGCACGTATACTTGATATACACACTAATAATGGTCGTGGATATTAAAAAGCGTGCTTTCTATTTTAATATCTTTCACGACACGAACTTTGTTGCGGGGATATGAGGACGGGGAAAGGGGTAATGGGTGGAACGGTTACTCATCCACGAATAATACATTCACTCCACATCAGTATTATCATGTATATTATTAAAACGAAGACCGTCCCCAATGCGTTGTAGTAAACGTGTATTACGTCAGAATTCATAATCATGACGATTTTAAACGAAAATACAAATCAGAGAGGAATAATAAAATGACACGGAACAGGGAAAATAATAAAAAAGGAAGCAGGAATGGTACGGAATGTATAAAGTGAATGAGGGTTTATTTAGAAGTGGTTTTTTATGTCCTGTCCACTTTGATTTCCGTTGTTATAATGGAATGCATTTATTTTGATTTATTATGACCCATTCAAATCCAAAATTCTATGTTAAAACAATACATTATTCTGTATTTAGTGTAGACCTCAATAATGAGAAAATGCTTCTTCCATTATATTCTGTATATGATAATGAATGTTTAATGGTCAACTGAGATCAATATTTTTTACTGATCTGCTCGAATAGGTTCCTTTATTTATTTTAGCTTTAAAATATAGTGATTGATTTAGAATAAACAGAATTCACGTATTTTATTCAGTATTTTAATTGCGTGGCGAAGTACTTCCGATTTATATTATTTAGATTTTAATTCAATTTTTGTATGGAATGAAGCGATTGTGATGAACAGCTTGATGCAATAGTTTAATCAATGAATAAATAAATATGAATGAATGAATGAATAAATAGAATTTTTGAATAAAATACACTCTTTTCAATTGAAGCACCAATCGTTTACAATAGGCCTCGTCAAAGAGTAGGCCCTATACTTTTTGAATTTAGCAAGTTCAGTTGACTGCGTTGATAATAATTAATCAAACCTTTTAAAAACCTGGCTCCTCCACCAGAATAGAACTTTGTTGAAATACGAGCTTCGCTGCTTTTATAATACGAATCATGAAATTTGAAAATCAAATACTAAGAAACCAATCAATAAATTGTGACCTCCATTCATTTCTAAGATCAGGAAAAGTATCCAAATATTCAAAATAGAACGACTTGAAGCAATTCAAGACACAAAGTTTGCATTCGTTCAAGGAAACATTGGTTTATAAGCTGCGTGTGTTATGTCAACATATTGTGATTCATTCTGTCAATATTTTCACTATAATACTCCTCATATAAAATACTTTTTCTGTTTTTTTTCTTTATGAAAAGTTTTTTAATTTGTTTCAAATTTTCTCCATTTGTAAAAAGTATGTCGTAGACCTACAGTAATTTTTTGGAATACTGCTACACCCTGACTTTTTGAAATACCAATATAGAAAACTTTGGAAAGTGATAAAATATCGTAGAGTGAACACTGTTTTTTTCGAACTCCTTTATGCTAATAATAATAATCCTTTTATTCTGTGGAACATGATACATGGTATAGTATTTGTTATAGAATATGTCAGTTTTCATATTGCTTCCTAATATGGACTGATGAGTGTAACAGCTTTAAATTATAAGTTTTAGTGCTGAATAGTATTCGTATTTTTCTCATTCATCACCCTCAAAAAAGTCGTACATCTAAGCTGCCTGGAGCAATACAAATTATTAAAAATATTTCCAAAAGTATTGTGTACATAGTTATATTCAAAACACGATTTAAGAAAATTGCATTTTTATTGGTGTAGTAAAATGCATTTTATAGCGTCATGCGCTGCACAAAACAAAACAAATAACATTTTATTGTTTTGTTGTGTTATCAAACAATGCTTTTGATACAAACTGAAACAATAAAAGTTATAGAGTAAACTATTTATACAACCATGCTTTTCATCGATAGGATTAATAGGATTGAAGTGTACTGTATCTATAATCCAGAATAATATTCAAACGGAATGATATATTCAATAATCAAAGCAATGATTATCGTAGTTATGGATGTTAATTGTTGAATATTGGTATTGTGCTACAAGTTGAATACAAACACGTATTTAACGTGTACTACTTCATATATATATATATATATATATATATATATATATATATATATATATATATATATATATATATATATATATATATATAACTTTACTTAAACTTTCACGATTCATATTTATTTAAATTGACTGAAACTGGGCTGTTTTTTAATCGTGATATATTTATTTAAACTGACTTTGATTTAAACTGTTTTTTTTTTAATGAATATATCACGATTAAGAAACAGCCCAGTTTCAGTCAATTTAAATATATATATATATAGGTATATATATATATATATATATATATATATATATATATATATATATATATATATACATATATATATATAGAGAGAGATATATATATATATATATATATATATATATATATATATATATATATATATATATATATATATATATATAATTTCAATAGGTTCCTGGTTAACCACCAGTAGGTTATTATAATTGTAAATTACTATTGAAATCATATGACCCAACAGCTGGGGTAGCTGGGAGATGTCGATCAGGCAGTACAATTTCCTGTCAATTTGGGGTGTGATCCACAAGTCTAGAAATGTGTGACTACGAAAGATATCAACAAATAAAACTGTTCAAGAAGATCTTCCTCTCTGGCGTAATGGGTAACGCGTCAGACCGGCAATCTGGAGATCCGGGTTCAAGTCCCTGGTGAGGTCGCAATTTTTAAACAGTTTTAAAAAAGATCATACATATGTATATATATATATACATACTATCACTTATACTATCACTTAGTACTGGCTATCACAAATATACTTCCGGCATGTCGTGGATATTATTCAAAAAATTATCCACAAATCAACACAAAAATTAAGTAATTTTGAAAATATATTTTTTGTGCTACCGGTATCTGAATCTTAATTCTTCTTCATTCATCAATGTGTTCTCAATGCCAAACTTCTCAGTTAAACTTTGAAGAGCTATAGTTATATTCTCAGAAGAAGTAAATTCAACTCTGAAGTAAAGAGGCTAGATACTGGAGTGGAGAGGATAGTTTTACATGAATTGGATCAGCTGCATAGTAAAAAATAATTATCATATACTGTGTTAGATCAATTGAAACCCGATTGAGAAGAACAAAACTGGAACGATTAAACGATTCAAAATATAAGCAACAAGTGGAACAGGAAGGCCGTGACTTGAATAGTTTTAAAATCAATGTGTGTGTATTCAGCTTTCCATTACATTTCATATGAATAAGCCTATATCGCTCATCCAAAAACGCATATGTAGCGTTTTCATGGTAATTTCCATCAATTATAGGATGGGAGTAACGAAGAGTTAATTTAGTTTGAAAAAACGATAATTTTTGGGTTATATTCGCGCCCAACCAAACCAACCACCCAAAACACCTATTTATTTCCACAAATGAAAGCACAAATTGTGATGAAACGTCATCTAACTTGATTGATGATCGTAGCGAAGTCTCCATCCCACTCTTATAGAGCTTTGTCTGTGTAATTTTTTTTTTTTTTTTTTTTTTTGTAAGCACTCCACAGGTCGCAAGAGTTGACTGATCAACATAAAAAAAAATGTGTACACGCAAACTCATCCAACTTAGAACTGTATAGTTTTTGGAATGAATCGGTCAGACCGATTTTGAGAAAAATCATCTCAAAGTTTCTAAAAACCCCATAACATTTGGCTGGGCGGAAAATGTTGAGAAATAAAATCTCTCCAAATGGGATGAAATTTTCTCTAAATGTGTATACATACATTTTACACATTTTCACGATTTTGAGAGCAATTCTGATCAGCCATTTCGAAGAAAAAAAAATAACTGATAATATTCATAAGATATATCATAAAAATTGTGACAGAATTAAATTGTCAAGATTCACTGCTTTCAAGATTCAAGAGTTGCCCAACAATGAAGTATTTTTTATATGTGTCAAGGTGTGTAGAATACCAGAGTCAATGAAGTGGCAAGAGTAGAACTACTTTAACGACTTTTATATCTTATTCAGATATCAAGGTGTGTAGAATACCAGAGTCGATAAAGTAGCAAGGATAGAACTACTTCAAGGACTTTTATACCTTATTCAGATATCTCGCTCATCTTACAACGCATATTTCGCGTTCGACTAGTACTGTACACTTTTGAGGCTCAATCGATGGAGAACTACTCTCGAGAAAAAACATTTCGAAATCTTGAGGAAACCCCTTATATAAATAACCCAAAAAAGAAATATTTGAAGAAATATTCACTTCGAATATATTATAATTTTATCGTAATTCAAGCACAAAATTTATGGGTATTATTCTAAATTTTCAATTGAGTCGAATTAGCCGTCTCGGAGAACAAAAATCATAATATTCTTTTCACATCGAGGCTTTTAAAGTTATCGCGAATTGTGCAACAAGTAAGAAAAATTAAGTCATAAGATGTTCAAAATGAGTAATAAATAAAACAGGAAGGCAATGACATAATAGTTCTAAAATCAATATACTTCCATTGTATACATTTCATATAAATATCCGTATATATCTCAACTTACAATGCATACAAGCGTTTTCCTGGTTATTTACAACCATCTTTCACCCTGCTATACACAAACTTTTTGCTCCGAGTTATATTTTCTGCTCTTCGAACAAGATTTACAAGATCAGAGCATGACCTCCGAGTGATTCACGATGGCCTATTCTCCACAACTCAAGTCGGCCCGGCGCAAATATTTACCTCCGTCTGTAACACATTTTAGCACTATTATTAATGGCATCGTCAGGGATGAAATTTATGTCCTAAACTACCGCATTGTAGACAATTAATTCATTTTAATTTATTATGTGTGAATGTGTTATTCATAAGCTTTAAAAATAACTTGGCCTGCATATCTAATATTTTATGAAAACTCGTTTTCATAGCTCATTAAAGATACGCTATAGCCAAGACTTATATAATTCACTCAAAAAGGAATTCTTTCTCTGTTTGCTCTTTTAGGTTTGTGAGCACTAAACAGATGGCAAACCAAAACCGTTACAAATCCAGTCGTTACTCATCTACAAAATTTCAACTGAAGTTTGTGATTATATTCGAGAGGACCACTTATGAGAATAATCGGTGCGAACATTTTAGCATCTCAATAAGAAAAATATGGAGGGAAATAATGGGAGAAAAATCTTTGGTATAATTTTAATGTTTTAATTTTAATGTTCAATTTTTGAAGAGCGTAGCGAAGTCTCCATCCCACTCTTATGGGGCTAATTGTCTGTGTGTTTTTTTTTTTTTTTTTTTTTTGTAAGCACTCCACAGATCGCAAGAGTAGACTGATCAACATGAAACTTTTTCTGTACACGTAAACTTATTCAACTTAGAACTGTATAGTTTTTGTAATGAATCGGTTGGACCGATTTTGAGAAAAATCATCTCAAAGTTTCTAAAAACTCCATAAGATTTGGCTGGGCGGAAAATGTTGAGAAATACTAGTCAAACGCGAAATTTGCGTTGTAAGATGAGCGAGATATCTGAATAAGGTATAAAAGTCCTTGAAGTAGTTCTAACCTTGCTACTTTATCGACTCTGGTATTCTACACACCTTGATATCTGAATAAGCTATAAAAGTCGTTAAAGTAGTTCTCCTCTTGCCACTTCATTGACTCTGGTATTCTACACACCTTGACACATATAAAAAATTCTTCATTGTTGGGCAACTCTTGAATCTAGAAAGCCGTGAATCTTGACTATTTAATTCTGTCACAATTTTTATGATATATATTATGAATATTATCAGTTATTTTTTTTTTCTTCGAAATGGCAGATCAGAATTGCTCTCAAAATAGTGAAAATGTGTAAAATGTATGTATACACATTTAGAGAAAATTTCATACCATTTGGAGAGATTTTATTTTTCAACATTTTCCGCCCAGCCAAATGTTATGGGGTTTTTAGAAACTTTGAGATGATTTTTCTCAAAATCGATCCAACCGATTCATTCCATAAACTATACAGTTCTAAGTTGGATGAGTTTGCGTGTACAAAAAAGTTTCATGTTCATCAGTCAACCCTTACGACCTATGGAGTGCTTACAAAAAAAAAAAAAAAAAAAAAAAAAAAAAACACAGACAAAGCCCTATAAGAGTGGGATGGAGACTTCGCTACGCTCATCAAAAATCTCTCCAAATGGGATGAAATTTTCTCCAAATGTGTATACATAGATTTTACACATTTTCACGATTTTGTGAGCAATTCTGATCAGCCGTTTCGAAGAAAAAAAAATTAACTGATAATATTCATAAAATATATCATAAAAATTGTGACAGAATTAAATTGTCAAGATTAACTGCTTTCTAGATTCAAGAGTTGCCCAACAATGAAGTATTTTTTATATTTGTCAAGGTGTGTAGAATACCAGAATCAATGAAGTGGCAAGAGTAGAACTACTTTAACGACTTTTATAGCTTATTCAGATATAAGGTGTGTAGAATACCAGAGTCGATAAAGTAGCAAGGGTAGAACTACTTCGAGGACTTTTGTACCTTATTCAGATATCTCGCTCATCTTACAACGCATATTTCGCGTTAGACTAGTTTTAATTTCAATACTGAATGTTGTATTTATTTTCGTCCCGTGGACCAGTAGGCCTACATTATACAAAGTATGGGTATCGTATAATAATAGTAGGCCCAATAATAAAAATAATTAGATGAGCGTAGCGAAGTCTCCATCCCACTCTTATAGGGCTTTGTCTGTGTGTTTTTTTTTTGTGTTTTTTTTGTATGCACTCCACAGGTCGCAGGGTTTGACTGATCAACATGAAACTTTTTTTGTGCACGGAAACTTATTCAACTTAGAACTGTATAGTTTTTGGGATGAATCGGTTGAACCGATTTTGAGAATCATCATCTCAAAGTTTCTAAAAACCCCATAAGATTTGGCTGGGCGGAAAATGTTGAAAAATAAAATCTCTCCAAATGGAATGAAATTCTCTCTCTAAATGTGTATACATGGATTTTACACATTATTGCGATTTTGTAAGCAATTCTGATCAGTCGTTTTGAAGAAAAAAAATAAAATGACTGATAATATTCATAAAATATATCATAAAAATTGTGACAGAATTAAGTTGTCAAGATTCACTGCTTTCTAGATTCAAGAGTTGACCAACAATGAAGTATTTTTTATATGCGTCAAGGTGTGTAGAATACCAGAGTCAATGAGACAATGAAGTGGCAAGAGTAGAACTACTTTAACGACTTTTATAGCTTATTCAGATATAAGGTGTGTAGAATACCAGAGTCGATAAAGTAGCAAGGGTAGAACTACTTCAACGACTTTTATACCTTATTCGGATATCTCGCTCATCTTACAACGCTCATGTTGCGTTTGACTAGTATAATTATAGTTAATAGTTAAGATATTAGTAATAATGGTTGAAATAATGATTAGGTAAAATAAAATAAGGACAAGTATAACATTAAGGATTATTCACAGTTTTCAGGAGAGTAAGTTGAGGGGGAGAGATTAATGTGGAGGGAAATCATGGTTGAGGTATTCTGAGAGGCTGTAAAAGGGATGTTGGGTTAGGAAGGATTTGAGGTTATTATCAAAGTAGAGGCAGGTGGTTGAATTTGTGATGAAGGGAGGAAGTTTGTTGTAGATCAAGGTGCAGATATAATGGGGGCTATTAGTGAAGGATGAGAGAGAGAGAGTCTTGCAAGTCTTATGCTGTTTCTATTTCTGGTGGAATCATGATGCACGGAACTGTTGAGGGGGAATTGGTTGGGGTGGGTTCGGACAATTTGAATATGATAATTTGAATATCATTTCAATTTTTTCACATAAATCGTACCAGCCATTTCGTAAAATTCAATTCAATATCTGACGTAAATTTCCCACAGCAAATATCCATGAGAATTGATTGGTAATTTTCTATTTCCGTAAATAGTGCTTTTTGTGCACATTTGCACAATTTGCACACTCAGTTGCGGTGCTGAGTAAAACGTCTGTTGCGAGTGATTCTGGACGTCTGTAAAACAACAGAATAGTGAGAAGGAACTAAATGGTGGTAATGACATGGATTGAAATATTGATAGTGCATGAGTAGAAGTCGGCTGCGGGACAATGACTAAATCAAGTTGAAACTTTTGGGTATTGAATACTTTTTAGCACTACACCTGAGACAAACCATTTGCTTATTTACATCTTTGCACGCCTCTTGTGGCCGCAAAGACATTACGCGCCAACAAATCAAATTAAAAGTTTGTAACGAACGTAGTGAAGTACTAGACATAACAGTTTCAAACCCCAGGTGTGATGTAGAGATTTCCATAATATTTCATGCAAATATCATGCTCATCTTGCCACCCTCGGTAGCTCAGTCGGCTGAGGCACCGCTTTAGAAGCTGAAGTCATCGTTGGGCGTGGATTCGAGTGCCGCATAAGGCATGGGTTTTTATGAACGTCCTTTCACTTATCATCACTTCATATAGTTTTATAATCACCTACTCATTCGTACCCCGTATAACCTAGCTGTTGGTGGGGACTGGGGTTGGCAAACAGTAACCAATCACGCTCATCTCACGATTCAGATGCTGCGTTTGCGTATAATTATTAATTCATGGGTTAAAAAAAAATGAGTAAAAATAAAAAAAATAAAAAAAATAAATAAAGTAAAAAAATAAGTAGTTGTGCATAGAATATCTCATTTTAACGGTGATTTAAGTGATTTTTATTGAATTTTTCCCGACTATCCACCACAGAAAAATATCGACTACCAACAAAATAGTTGTAAAAATTTCAGTCATTAGAAAATCTCGTTACAAACTTTGAGGTTTTAACACTTTTTAAAGATGTAGTTTCCTTTCTCATCGTAAACCTCATCCTGAAAACATCATAATATCCTGAAAATATCACAACTATACAAAATATAATTGTAAATTTGGTGTATATTTGTGTAGACAACCTTCTCCTATAACAAGTATATCACATAACTTTCTCATCTACCCTTGATGATACTGGCTTTTACTCATACGTGTTTGTCGCTTGTTTCAGATACTGGGCGTATCTGCGACTGGAAGCCGCCAATACGGTCACGAGTGATGAGTCATGACGCTGCCGAGCTGAAGCGTCGAGTGACTGCACGGATGGACTTGGGAGTGAGTGAAACTCGAACCGTCTGAGCCCCTAGTACGGTGACAGTTTCATTGGTAGATCGACACTGAATCAAGCTGAAAACTAGAACAAATGAGATGTAAATCATGTATTTTTGTGTAATTTATAAAACTTAATCCACATACAACTTTATAACGGTATGATGACTGAATCTTATAGAATTTAGATGTTATTTTTTGAAAGGAACTAAAGAAATTGGATATTTATTGTATATTAAATTGAAATAGTATTTCGAAATCATTCAAGTTTTATTATACAAGTAATTAAAGTATAATGTAAATATACAATTTCAATATATATATTCAATTGATAAAAATACCATGTGATTAATCATAGGGATTATCCACCAGAAAAAACGGAGATTTTGAAAGGAATTATATTTGAATGATTTCTGAAAAGTCTAAAATAACGGTTGTACTAATTAATATAAGTGTTATAAACGTTTGAAAATTGTGTGTGAATATTTCAATCACTTAATGCGATCACAAGTCCTATTTACAACTGGAGTGGTTAGAAAACACTACCAATCCACGTATGAATTCACATTTGGTACGATTCGTTGTACCTTCTCAGAGATACATTAAATATGTAGCGATTCGTAAAAGAAAACGACTTCACTTTTTACCACGTTAATCGTTCTACGTGCATAAAATGCCATGTATAAGGATGTGAAGCTACCATATAACCAGTAATGTATATGTATATATATATATATATATATATATATATATATATATATATATATATATATATATATATATATATATATATATATATATATATATATATATGTATATATATATATATATATATATATATATATAAATATATATATATATATTTATATATATATATATATATATATATATATATATATATATATATATATATATAGTGATCTTTTTTTATCGATTTCATCTATATAGATGAATCTTGATGATCTTATCAGAGATAAGATGTGAGATATAAATTAGTAATATTTGTAATTGTTCTTGGTATTCCACAGAGTACGTTTTAGTGGTTGGTAATTCACAGGATCATATGAATAATAAAATATTTTAAAAGTTCAATTGGATGAGCGAAGCGAAGACTCAATTTCACCATACCCGAAAAAAAAAGGTCAGACAAAAATTCAAAATTATTTGAAACTTGGCACACACAAGTATCCTTATCTAATTCGATACTGTATAGTTTTGAGGCGCGATCGATTGAACCACTTCTGAGAAAACTCATTTCAAAGTTTTCAAAAATCCTATAAGAATAACCCAGAGAAACAAATTCAGGAAAAATATTTCATCCGAGAGAATTCAAATTTCCGGGAAATTTTAATCTAATAATGATACACATTAATCCGAACTTTCACTAAAATCGGATAAGTCGTTTTATTGTAAAAAAATATATAATGTAATTTTTATAAATCATTCAAAGCTATTAAGATACCTCTTAAATTCAAGCCACAGGTGACACCACTTAATTGTAAACGATTAAAACAAAGCCTTCTTTATTTTCATAGAAATTAATAATGAAAAATAAGATGGCAGTGACGTAATGGTTTGGATCTCAAGGTGTATTTATATATAATAACCAATCCAAAGATAAGTCGATATGTTCCAGCTCATCCATCAACGCGGCAACACATAACGCGTTTGCCTAGTAAATTTAATTATATTTCGGTATATTCAAGTTTTTTCATTCAGATTTCGTGTCGTATCCTTGAACTTTCATCAAAGACCTTAGTATCTAACTTCGTTTCCAAGTTATAACCTCAGTAACTAGTTCTAACGAAGTTAGATACTTTAAGGTCTTTGCTTTCACTGTCATCTGACCACATTCTTCTTTATTCAGATCATTCTTTTCTTATCATCTTATCTTCTTATCTTCTTAGGAAAATGTAGGATATATTTGTTGTGAGATGAGCTTTTTTTGAAACTACACATGATTCGTATTCTATAAGAAAAGAATGATCTGAATGAAGAAAGCTATGCATCTAACATTAAATGCAAAACAAAAATCAAAAGATTATTATATAAGAAGAATACAGTAAAATTCGTGAAAGAAATCCAGTAAACTAAATAAGTTAATATTACAACATCGCTTTGGACACGTCGTATTCCACCACTCTGTTTTTAAGAAACTTTTTTCATATAATTCTCTATGAACCTTAGGCTAGATTTTTACTTTGTTGCTGTGTTCAATTAATTTAAGAAATGTTTCTTCTTCCACAAAAGTTATTTTCTGTTGCCAGAAATTAGTCGTCTTAAACTCAAATAAGACGATCTTAGCTTGAAGCATGAATAAAAGTCTCGTTGCTACCTGGTCAAACCAGTCGACCAACATATATTGCATAAGATTTAACAGTTATCAAACAACAAAACAGACTTTTACTCTTTCTTCGAGTCCTACATACGACTTGAATATGCAGCAATGAAGTTATTACTATAGACAACAAACCAAGGGAAAATAATGACATCATGCAGGTTATTGTTTTAATACTTTTGATGACAAAAAACAATAAGCAATGACGTTTCCTTCAGTTATTCGCTCACTATTCTCATCACTGATGTGATATGCACGTTAACATTCACATGCAGGCAAAATCGCTCGGATAAATGACCCAGATTTGACCCTCCGTTAAATCAAGAAACTCATCCAGGGGATCACATTTTCAGCTTTTCTTTTCCTTACATTTCTTAGCTTTTCTGTTTCAAGTAATTTAAACTCTGAGAAGTTCAGCTTTTAAACAATCTGACAATCCGTTTTCAAGACAACACTTCATCAAGATGTTCAAAACTAGCTACTGTTTAGTTATTACGACAATTCAACCCATTATTTGAATATTGAGTTTTCCTATAGAATGACCTTAATACGAAATAAAGCAATCACATTCGAATTTCGAATACACTCAAAAAGATAACAACAAATATCGCATAGCAAAATTGTTTATATACGTTCCGATAATAGCCCCGAGTGTAATATGTCGCGTTTACCGGAAAGCTGTTGCAATGAAAGTGTAATATAGAGAATGAAGTTTTAATGAACGATTATACGTCGCATGTGGAATGAACATTCTAGCCGGAAATGGAAACCGTGTATGGCGGAAATGACGCGTGAATCTACAACGGAACGGGAAATAGAAACAGCGATCATTTGAAGTACCAACATGAAAATAATAAAATAAATAAATGAACATTCCGTTTTGATTCTCTTTTTTTCGTCAACCACATCATTATAAAATACGTGCACTGTAAAATAGGTATAATTGAGGTAACATAAAGTGGTTGATCAAGCCACATAAAAATGTTTTCTTTAGCATAGATGAAAGATGTGTTATCAAGACAAGTCACGCAATGTTACAACAATAATTATTATTATTATTTTTCTTTAATACAGTTTGATCAAAGTAGGCCTACAAGATATTGTCATCGTCATATTATATAAATATTACATAGAAATGAAATACATACAAATGGCCAATAATATATTAAGATCCTATACAATACTAGTATATGAAACAGGACTGCGGGGTGTCGATGATCAAAATTTATTATAGTTAGTCTTCTGGAAATTCTTTAAAGCTATATTTACTGATAAGGTGGTTCTTAAGTTTGATTTTTAAAAAGTTGTCATTTTTTATTTCTAGAGGTAAAGCATAAAATAATGAATAAAACTGAATGCCACTTTCACCCCCACTATTTTATCATCAACCTCACCTGGTACCACCTGTAGTATCTATGATCAGCTAGGAAGTGCTACAGGCATGCTACATTGTGCTGCTACTGAGCAGTCACCGTTCCTTCAAGGGCGGACTAATTAAAGGTAAAAAATAATTAAAGGTACTAATTAAATGGCAAGGTACTAATTGCGGGCTTGGGCGAAGCGAATGGACGTATGCATTGGAATTTATTCTTGTTTATCCATAAGAATGAATTGTCTTTGTAGTATATCTTTCTTCTATGCCTGAAGGAGATTTACTCAGATTATACGCACTGAAACTAGCATGGACGTACACGATACACATTATGTCAATGAAAAAAAGTAGCGGTCAAATATGTGTAGATTTGATTTTGATTTCAATTTTGGTATAATTATTTTATGTAGTCGCAAGTGTACTATAGATACATTTATATATTTCCAATTTGTGAGTTATTCAACAAATAATCATAGTTTAATATAGATGATTGTATAATATAGAAACATTAGAATAATATAAGTGGCAAAGTTCTGTAATAATTGTGTATCCTTTGTATTATAAATAATATACAATTTTTGGGCTCACATTTTTTAAATATGAGTGTAGTATCGGAATTAAATTTGGGATTTTCATATCTATAGTAAACATAGAAGTGATTGGACTCTTATTTGGAGCTAGAGGCACGATTCCTCACTTCTTTGTTGAATTGTGTAAGCGATTCAACCTTAGTAATAGTTTTATTCATTGTATAGTTCTCCTCACCTTGAAAGGATCAATTTCAATTTTTAGAAACCATTTATATAGTTCAAATGAATCAAACGTGTAGGCCTAGATGTATCGCTTTTATATTATATGCATTTTTTATATATATTTCCTTCTTCTTTTTATAAATGAGTAATCAATTAAAATATTATATCTTCTAGATTATAGCTCAATATTATTGTTGATTTTTGTATCATAAACTATTGTATTGTCTTATTGCTCTCTTTATTAATTTGTTATATGCATTTTTATATCATTCTGTGTCTTATGGGCAATCTTTTAAAGGCAGAGTCTTTATTTTTTTTTACTTATGAATAATTTATATATAATCACATAATTTTTGAAAGAATAATATTGTGTAATGGTCAGCATTTACAATTGTAGATTAACTGCATTTTATTGAAATGCTAAAAAAACTAAAAAGTAGCCCAATAATGGCCTATGTCAAATGCAAATGTGATACTGTAGGAATAAGAGAAAATGTATCGGAATGTATTGCTATTTATTTCCAAATAAGTGTAGAAAATTTGAATAAAAATGGAGCATACATTAATTAATATAAACGAAAAATAAATATAGTTTTTTGTTTTACAATGTAAATAATTATTCTGAATGTATTATCATATTAAATACGATTGTGATGCTTTTGATTGAATTAGTCTTATATTTGAAAATACAATTCATAATTACAATTTATATGTATCATGAATACAAGAAAGAATACAATGTTTTCACTTATACGGTTCAATATAGGCTACAGTTTGTTACAGAAAAAGTTTGGCATTATGCACACTCATTATGCTAAATACCTCTTGAATACATCTGACAAATATTCATCCGATTGATAATCGTTGATTCTAAGTGAATTATTTTGAAATGTCATTTGAATATTGTTATTAAATAGAAATAGACGACATTTTCCAGACCATTGGGACTCAACTGTAGTCGTTTTGTACCAACATTAAATGTCTTTATTTTCCATTACTTATAACTTCCGTACCATACAATTTATTAGATTAATTAAATTGTTATTATCACTATTATAACCGCCATCATCATCATGTTTCTGAACATAAATGTATTATCTAGTCAATTTGTATTCATAGTTATATATATTATTATTATTATAACAGCAATTTATTTACTAGCTTTGTTATACCATTTATAGATTCAAGACAATTTGTATATACTTCGTCCTGTTCATAGGCAAGGAAAGTATTGCAAATAGTATTGAAAGTATTTGTTATGTAATGGATAGTTGAATGCACAAATACATTTTGAAAAATAAATAAAAATATCTGTAATTTGTACATTCACGTTTATGCTAATGAATTGATACACGCAATGTTCATGTATTGTAGATTTAGTTTCTATTTACTCGAATCAAATGTATACTTCTTGCAAGGTTTGAAAATGAGAAGTGAAAAAAGTTTGACTATTTGCCTGTAAAGTATACTTTAAAACCATCTAACACTTCATAGTCAGATAGTACTACTGATTCATTATATACTTTATTAATCTATTATTATTATATGATGATTGATTTGTATTGTAATTTTTATACCATTTTATTGATAATGATGTAAAGACCAGTACGATTGAAGTGGATCGAACGTTTAGCGTCTAAAAAGGCACTCTGAGGCATTTTAAATTGCCTCTGGACCCTGAAATTCGAAAAAAAATTATCACGTTTCATATTTGGGACAGTACAAGTACAGAAAAATTGTAAAAAGAAAACAAGAATTACGAAAAAAAGTCGAATCGAAATTTCCGAGTTCAGCTAAATTTGAACTCGAAATCGAACTCGAAACTTGAACCCGTAAATTCGAGTACTTGCACACCCCTAGTTTTCAGTATACTCAACTTCAGGCCGGTTTTATAACACGGTTTTATCCACCCCGGTAACTCACGCACAAGAGCAAATCAGCAACGCTCCATCAAATTTCTGACTCTCGTTCTCAGTTCAGTGATATGTAAATCTTGGCCTGACAATTTTTTTTTTTGGGGGGGGGGGGGGGATTTGAACTAAAAACTCGCGATTTTTTCTCAAGCTCGAACTCAAACTTGCACACCCCTACTGAAAACAAAATTGATTTTTCCTGGTTTTGAAAACAGACAGAATTGCGTAAATTAGCAAGACAGGTTGATTTTTATTATTTTTTTCTTTTTATTTTGAAGAGCATGTAACTGAGAAATTTTCAAATATTCAAAATTTTCAATGTTGAAAGGTATGAAATTTTGGAGAATATTTTCCAAATTTGATACTGTATCTGGAGTAGGCCTATATATGCAAAAATATATGCAAAAAATATATATGCAATAATATATGCAAAAATACATTTTTCAAGGTTATGTAGGGTTAAAATAGGGGTACAATGAAAAAAGTTGCTGAAAAGAAAGTATTTCTTCGACATTGAACACAAGTTGCCCATTCAATGTTTATATTTTAGTACTTGTGTAGTAATAAAAGATGTTTTAAACTATTATAAATATAATTATAAATGTTTCCTATCGATGCTGTTGTGAGGAAACAGGTGTGTGAAAAAGCATCGACTGCATACAGTGTTTAGCCGAATTATACAATAATTGTTTCAAAATGTGTAAAACAATTACATAAATGTAAATAAAATCTGAACTTATTCTACCATACATGTTTGCTCAATATCTACAAACTAAAAGTTTTTGAAAGTTCAACTCACCGGTAGCAGAATGAGACTTTATTCATTCAAATCCTAATTATTATTCAATTGTATAGTTTTCCAACTGTGAAGAGTCAAATTATAATAAATAATTATAGTATAAACTTCAACTAAAATTCACCAGGGGCCTTTATTCCATGGATGCTAACGAATGAATGCCTCCCTTATACTTTTACAGTTTTATTATATGACAAAGGTTTCAATAACTTACCTTATTTTTCAATTGTTTCATACAGAAGCGAGTTATATCAATTCAGTATCAAAGCAGTCCTTGAATGAATAATTATAATATAAACTTCAACAAAAGTTCACCAGGGTCGTTTATTCCATGGATGCTAACGAATGATTGCCTCCCTTATACTTCCACTATATAGACAAAAGTTTTAATAACTTACCTTATTTTTCAATTGTTTCATATAGAAGCAAGTTATATCAATTCAGTATCAATGTAGTCCTTCAATGAATAATTATAATATAAACTTCCACCAAAGTGCATTTATTCCATTCCTGGATGCTGAGAAATGTTTGCTTTCCTTATACTTTTACTATTTAGACCAACCAACGCAACCCTCAATGCATCTTAAGACAAACGTTTGAATAACTACCTTATTTTTCTATTGTTTTTGGATGAGCAAAGCGAAGACTCAATTTCACCATACCCGAAAAAAAAGTGCCTGTTTTTTTTTTTTTTTTTTTTTTCGTTTTTTTTTTCGCGCTCCACAGGTCAAACGGAAATTTAAAATCAGTTGAAACTTGGCATACACAAGTTTCCTTATCTGATTCGATACTGTATAGTTTTGAGGCTCAATCGGTTGAACCACTTCTGAGAAAACTCATTTCAAACTTTTCAAAAATCCCTTAAGAATAACCCAGAGGAAAACATTCGTGAAACAAATTTCATCCTAGAAAATTCAAATTATCAGGGAATCTCAATATGATAATAATACACATTGATCCAAACTTTCATCTGAATCGGATCAGCCGTTTTGATGTAAAAAATATATAATGTAATTTTTGTAAATCACTCAAAGCTATTAAGATACCGATTAAATCCAAGCCACAGGTGTCACCACTTAATTGTAAGCGATTGAAACAAAGCCTCTTTCCCAAAAATGCTTCTATCCATAACTACCCTACCAGTCACAGTAACTCTATCCGTTCTCTAACACACTCCCACGCTTTTTTCAGACACTGCCCTCTCTATCTTTGCACAACCATTTACAATAAACTACCTGCCCATATAACTAGCCTCACCAAACTCTCATCTTTCAAATACAAACTTAAATATTTCCTACTCCAGAACCCCATCTATGACCTCAACGAATCTCAAAATCTCAACTTCAAAATCTCATTAGACCATCATTGTACTATTATATATATATATATATATATATATATATATATATATATATATATATATATATATATATATATATATATATATATATATATCATTCTGTCTTTTTTAATCTATTCTTTTATCTACTCATTCTTATATCTAGTTGTTAGTTTTTATACTTCCTATATTTGTGCAATGTACAAATCTTTGGATTCAATAAAATAAAATAAAATAAATAAAGCCTTCTTTACTATCATAGAAATTAATAAGGACAAATAAGGTGGCAGTGAAGTAATGGTTTGGATCTCAAAGTGTATATATATATATATATATATATATATATATATATATATATATATATATATATATATATATATATATATATATATATATATATATATATATATATATATATATACCTATATATATATATATATATATATATATATATATATATATATATATATATATATATATATATATATATATATATATATATATATAATCAATCCAAAGATAAGTTGTTGTTTTTGTTTTGTGTTTTGTGAGGAGGGGAAATTTTGCATAAGACCCCCGCAGGTTGAATTACGGGGAGTATCGGATTCTTACCGACTAAAACCCCTCCTCATTTGTGGGTGACCCCGACAACGTGGTCATTTCATCACCCATTTTAATACTGATTGTTTCGTATATAATTGTTCGAAATTAATGTTATAAATTACTATGTGAGCTCGGTTAAATTTCATCTATCAAATCAGTTTGCTTTAGGGAAATGAAAACTTTGTTGACAGCATTACTATCATCGGCCAAAACTTTGTAAATTGAGTCTTCAAATGCTAGTTGTTGTCAGATATTGTTATATTTGGTACATTTCAATAATATATGTTTTATGGTCAACACCTCATTACAAGCGTCACAACTCACAAATACGTAGAATTTTTTCCGGAGTGAACAGAAAGGCATGGGTGAGCAGTGAATGCCCAATTCGCATACGTGCGAGAACTACTTCTTCTCTTCGGGACCCTCGGATCGAGGAATCCCAAAGTTCAAGGTTTAATATCATGAAGCTTGTTGTTTATTTCTCCGTTCCATTCTGATTGCCATTCACGTTTGAATAACAGTTTGAAATGAGATTTCAAGTCAAAAAATGGTACGAGTAGTTCATCGACAAAATTTCTCGACGTAGCATCTTTACCTACCTTATCAGCGATCTCATTGCCCTGAATGCCCACATGACCAGGAATCCAACAAAACACTATTTTGACGTCCCGTAATGCTAGGTTGGTCAGTAGGTTTTACGCCTTCTGTATCAAGTAGTTATCAGGGAATATTTTGGCGATGGCTTGTAAAGTACTGAGTCAATCTGAACAGATGAAAAATTCTTCTCTTGGCGGCAAGATATGTGTTCCAGAGATTTGATTATGGCAATGATTTCAGAAGTGAAAACACTACACATTGAATTCAGTTTAAAACAGCATTGAATATTGGGGGACCAAAACGCACTCCCCACAGAGTCGTTCAGTATCCATCCGTAAAGTAATGAACAAAGTTTTGGAAATGTGAGCATGTTTCGTAAAATTTCTGACGATAAATGAGTGAAGAGGTATCTTCTTTTCTGTGGATTGTTAGTTGAGTATTGACTTCGGGCCGTGGCAGTAATGCTGAATCTGGTGGAGTAGACAGAGGGTAGAATCAATTCAAAGTCAACTAAAAGACGAGACAAACGAACACCAGTAGGTGAGGTGGCAATAGGTTTCGCATCATAAACGGGTTGGAATTTCGGGTCAAACATTTGTTCGTATGATGGATGATTTCGCATGGACTTTAATTTAGACGTATAAGCAGCGAGAAGATATTGACGACGGTGTGCAAGTGATGGTTCACCAGATTCACAATACAGACTTCCTACACGACTGGTACGGAGAGCTCCAATAGCCAGTCGGATGCCGGTATTATGAATGGTGTCAGCGGTTTGAGATAGCTAACACGAGCAGAGTGTTAGTCACGAGCCATAGTCCAATTTGGAATATCTAACAAGTGCTCTGTATAGCATCATCATTGTTGTTCGATCTGCTCCCCATGTAATCCCACTCAAGTATCGTAATACATTTAGAGATTTGTAACATTTATTCTTAATGAAAGCAATGTGATTTTTCCAGTTTAATTTTGAATCGAAGTTGAGGCCCAGGAATTTGGCATTGTCAGAATATGATAAAAGCTCTCCTTTCATGAAGAGGTCCGGATTGGGGTGCAAGCCTCTCAAACGTGAGAAGTGCATGCACTTGGTCTTTGAAGTTGAAAATTTGAAACCAGTCTCGTCAGACCATTTATCAAGGTTTTTAATGGTCAATTGAATTTGTCGTGCAGCTGTTGTTAATCTTGCTGACTTGCAAAAAATTGCTAAATCGTCAACAAATAGAGATGACGTTACAGTGGCTGGGAGACAGCTAGTTTGCTATGTTATTAATGGCAATGGCAAGTATGTTCCAACTCATCCTTCAACGCGGAAACACATAACGCGTTTGCCTAGTAGTTTTATCAAAGCATGTCAATGTCTTTGACTTGAGTCCATGGGAGACGTCAGTCGATTCTGCAGAATATTAGTTTCTTGTTGATAACTCTTGAATGGTATAAAATAACGAAATTCTGATAAAAATGCTACACAGAATATTTTTAATTTCTTCAAGTTGTTATGGGTTATAAATATCTAGCTCATATCGCATAATAATTGTCAGTGTACACAGCTAAAAAACATTTTTTAGCTGACTATGCAATATAAGTTATATGGCTATATTTTATACCATCTTGAAGGTATTGAAAATTTATGGGTTATTTTATTAGAATTTTGATATCTCATCACAAATGATATTCCGCTAAATCGACTCCCATGGACTCTTTAAGAATCAGCCTAATCGGAAGTCACGATCCTCACATAAACCATGCGACATGCGATTTTGTCCATGTCCATCTTCACAAGTAAATGAAGAGTGGCATAAAGCAAACAAGCATCACACTTATAAATAAGTCTAATAAGAAGCGGCGCTGTCAGCGTCGTTTCTTGACCGAGAGGCGTCGTGACGTCATATCAGGTCAAATAAAACGGGGTGGAGACCAAACAAATACAATGGATATCAAATGTAATCAAGATATTATTTATGATTATGTGATTACACTTTCGTTTGAATGAGGAAAAGAAAGCGAATGAATGAAAAGTAAGTATTTATATTAAGTGAAATACCGTATGCCTCCAGTTTTATCGGAGCATGTCAGTGTTACGAATAAAGAATCAAAGTAATCAGATGTGGGTTCGATTCTCAGATTCTTAAATGATCCCCACTTAATTATTCCATAGCAACTGCTACCACAACTAGCCCTTTCATTTACACACTCAAATCTTGCAGAATAAGTACAGATTGTTTTTAATATACAGACTGTTGATATCTTCTCGAAAATAGAAATATATGTTGTTGTACACTATTAGGCCTAGTACCTACTCAGACCCGATATCAGAAAAGAATTTAATCGACTTTTTTATTATTTAAATAAGTTTTCAAATAGAAATATATTTTCACGATTTACGATGCCGGCTACCCAATCATGTGTGACAGAATGTAAATTAGTTGTGAAATTATCAAGCGACTGCCGTTTCTCCCGCTGTTGTGCCACCTATTCTTCAACATAGTTCAAAGAAGTTTCGGTCATGAAATCTTCCAACTTTTTTTCTCAAATAGATTCAAGGTGTAGCCTACGCCATTACAATTATTAGTTTTGAAACAATGTTCAGTCTTCATATTTGTGGACAATATGTAGACACGTAAAGAAACTGAAGCACGTAAGAAGCACGAAAGAAACTGTAAAATGAGTATCAGTGATCACTGAAACGTAAATGAATCAATAACATTTTGGTGGCATTGGTACAATTTTATTTCAAATGAGTTTATTTAAGGAGCTTGGCATTATAGGCTCAAGTTAAGTTTCAATTAGATCATTGTTAAGAGCCCTTTCCGCAAATTTGAATGAAATTTCAAAGTTTCTAAAAAATATACATTTTTGTGTCATTCTTACAGGTAGGCCCATTCAATATATTTTATATTCTGTTTGTTGCAAAATAAGCCGGCAAATGTTCAAGTTGGATGATGTATTTCAGTCTAGTTTTTGAATGTTTTGCAAAAATGATGTCACTGCCCATTTTTGCCAACAGAATGAGTGACACACGACATGAGTTTAGCTTATTTCGGTTGGTACTTGGCAGTACGCTGAGTACGGAAATAAAAACATGAAAGTAGTTTGACAGTTAACAATAATAGGCCTACAGCAATAATAAACATATTGACAACGGCACGAACAGTACCAGTTCCTGAAGACAACTTTCATGTGATTGGAGCACGCTTTAAATGCGAATGTCAAATTATGTTTAATTGTGAGTACTTTTCGAAAAGAGTTTCCTCCTCATACGTCAATGTTATTGTGAGGTTATGTTGACGAAACCAAACCCCAGTGGCCTAGGCTAGGCCTACCTTTAGGGACATCACTGATGAGGCTTGCTAAGTATCTCTAAACTGACCCTAGGATGGTGTTTAGACCAGTCCCTTAGGCCCATGAAATGGTGAATCCCTATAAACACTAAACACTGGCCTCTAGCTTTAGGCCTATGGTGTGCTGCACTAGGGCCTTCCTTAGATGTAGTCTAGGCGTAACCCCAAGACATATACACGTTACTTGGAGGAAGTTTTTAATTTCCATTCAACTGCACATCATCATAAGCTAGGCGTAGGCTTACATAAGTATACATAGGCATAAGCGTAGCTAAATTGTATGGCAGTAAGCCTATATCCCGAGACCAGGCAGCCGAGCTCCTCTAAATCTAGGATTATAGCTATCTATGATGGCTATCGGTACGATAGCTATAAACTAGACTAAATGGAGCTTGGTTACCCAACTAAAAAATTACGTATATTAAAAGATGCAAATTATAGAACCAAATCTGTAGGCCTACATCATTGAGTTTATCCTAGGGCCTATGGGTAGAATTTAAATTATTGTTTGTATTTTAGTTTTTGAGACTGAGTAGGCCTATAGCTAAATACCCCTACTTACATTTTATATAAATTGTTTGATACGAATATTATCGTATTCAATTACCAACTATCATATTATCGACTACTACAAAATTACGATATTTACTATACAAAATACGGTAGTGGCATATTGTATCAATTCACCTGCGTTGAATTACTTGAAAAATTTGTTCCAGTTCTTCGTCAACCAGACGTAATTAAGTACGAGAATGACTACTGGGACCCAATATCAAAAGCGGTGGGGAAAATCTTACATAACAACAACACTACTCGTGTCTCCTTTGAACAAATGTACAGTATAGTTTACAAATGTGTTTGTGACGGATTTGCCGAAAGATTGCACAGTGATTTACTGGCGCAATGTGCCAATCATTTGGAACAAGTCGACCGAAGTTTGGATGCAGGTCTTCAACAATGTGTAAGTTGTGTCTTCATACCACCCATTATAAGCTTTGTTCCAACTTCTTGTGCTACCATAGTTCGTTTTACTTAGTACTGGTACTTTGTGGTGGATATCCTCATACATTTTATCCTAGGTTTATTGAGAAGTGCAACAAATATCTAGATGGCAGTGAATCATAAAGTTTGGTTGATCATAACCTCTGCCACCATGGCAACTATCAGAAAACAGCCAATAGCCAATAGTCAATTTATTTAGGGCCCATGATGATTGAAGAGCTCACTTTCGTAAAATACACCATATTATTATTAAAACGGAACGCATATTAATTTTGAGCACTGCAGCCCCCAGTACAATTTACATGACAATTTACATGAACATTCAATAAACGAAAATAATTATATATGAATTGTAGACTTTTTGTTTTAAAAATCTTTTGGATGGACCCAAGAAAACTGTAGGCCTACTGGTATCCTTTTGAGAAATAGGCCCATCATAATGCGTCACTAAACAGCAATCAAGTTTTCCTGCAATTGGTTGGTACATTTTGTAAAATATCTCATGTAGACCTAATTATAATTGTATCATTAATTAATATCGGGTTTTACGACTGTAGGCCTCAGGGACGCCGTTAGGATTTGTGTATTGGGGGGCACACAGGTTACATGAATAAAATGACCACCCAGCTGGACACCTACCATGCTCAAAAAGGGGGTCTGGGGGGCAAATGGCCCCCAGCAGAGCCCCGCAGGGAAATTTTGAGAATATGGACATTTTTCAAGAGATATTTGCGATTCACAAGTGGTTTTGGAGTCCTATAATTGCATCATCATGAATATTTCCAATTTTGCAATTTTTCCCAGCTAAGCCGCCCCGCAGGGAATTTTTTGAAATAGACCCATGTCATTTTTCAAGTGATTTTTGATATTCACAAGCGGTTTTAGAGTCCAATGATTGAATCACTATGGACATTACCAAAGTTATTTTCAATAGTATAATCATTATGGACATTTTCGAAACTATTTTCAAAGTGATTTTTGCGATTCACAAGCAGTTTCGGAATCTAATAATTGAATCATTATCGAAAAAGAAAAAAGGAAACTTGTAAAGTAGTAGAGCAGTGGTGACCAACCTTTTTAGGCAGGGGGCCATTTAAATTTTCCCAATATCACCGCGGGCCACACAAGTTCACTCCCCCAAAAAATTATGTATCATATATATATGTATATATATATATATATATATATATACATCAATGGCGTGCGGTGATTATTTTGCTAGGTATGCTACTCTTAATAAGAACGATTAGCACATACAGGGTAGTATGTGCGAAGCCGGTGACCCGCGGGGGGTTTGGGGGGCCAAGCCCCCCATTTTAAGCCCCGCAGGGAACTTTTCAAACCCTAATTTTAGGTGTATTTTGTTGACTTTTGATGGAACGTATGAATGGATTCAGATGAGAAAACAATGGAAAAAAAGAAAAACATTACGTTTTTGATGGTAGGCTTTGCTCAAAGTATTTTAATTTTTTTGAATGCAAAATCACTGACAACACACCGATTTGCCTTGAAAGTAGGTAAAAAGTACATATTTGTCCACTTTTCCTGAAATAATCGATATTCATTATTGGTTGCTTTGCGCTTTGACATAATGTTAATTTCGCTCCGAAACACGACTTGCCGTCACCACATTTGTAATAAAACTATAAGTGACCAAGGAACAATGACTCACTCACTGTGAATGTGATTTTGTGCTTCAATTTCCAATCTCACCAGTAGCGTATAGTGGTAGCAAGCTAGCCTTTTGCGCGTGTTCGGTCCCGCATGTGGTACTGTTTTTGACACACTGTTTTGTTTTAATTTACACGACATAACGTTGATTATTATTTTTATCAATGTAGTAGTAGTGGCTAGCTAGAGAATTACCGTACCTCGTCTTTGACACTCTGAATGCACCCACATCTTGGCCCGCGGGCCATTTGATTTCCACATGGTAAATAGTCATATAATTCATACAATCCCTCAGCGGGCCACTGAATTAACGCCCGCGGGCCACATGTGGCCCGCGGGCTATTTGTGGCCACATGGGCCTTGGGTTGGTCACCACTGTAGTAGAGTGTATACTGATACAATTCATATTAATAAGTCATCAACTTATCATATTTTATAGTGTGTTTATTCGTAGGTCAACATTATATATTTTTTTTAAGGAGGATAAGTTATTGGGGGGGGGCAAATATCGATTGGGGGGGGCGCCCCTGAGACCCCCTAACGACGGCCCTTGTAGGCCTACTGATGACTACGATCTATTGACGTCAGTGAATGACATACGAGATGATGGGATGATGAGATGATAGGTTATTCAATCAGGTGTTTTTGGATAGTGGAAAGGAATCGATCGTGGCCTGTTGTTGAGGAACCATCCCAGTATTGACGTGAACAACAGAGGGAAACCACGAAAAAAAACGTCACGATGGTCAACCATGATTGGAATCGAACCCCGGTCTCCTGAATGACGGTTCAGTGTATTAACCACTTGGCCACTCATCTCAGTTATAAATTAATTAAAATGGAACGTGTTTCAAAAGTATTGTTTAATTGATTACTTCTTTCAATATATTTTGGGTTCAACGACGCCTGTAATCATGACTAAGATCTATTGGCGTCCGTAAATAATGAATAAGATGAAGGGATGATGAGATGAATGGTTATTTTATTGGGTGTTTTTGAATAGTGAGAAGGTGTCAGTCATGGCCTGTTATTAAGGATCAATCCTAGTGTCAACCTTAACGACAGAGGGAAACCACAAAAAATAACTGTTGGGTGGTCGACCGTGGAGGGAATCAAACCCCGTCTCCTGAATGAATTATTGATTCAATTGATTGAATTATTGTTAAGGTATAGTATAGAGGCACGTCAACAGCAGCGTGCATTTATGTGCAACTGCAGAGTTAATAATAATAATAAATAATAATGATAATAAACAGCGAGGTCATACTTTTTTTCACCAACATTGAAGCTTGATACAAAATTACTGTTCCCCAATTGAGGCTATGGATGACAGGTAGAATCGTTCAGGCGGGGCGCCACAATAAGATAACTTATTCAACTAAGGCCCAGTATTACCACGGCCAGTTAGTATTTATCTGAGAGTTGGTGAAAACAAATAGCATGGGTAACCATGGTGATAACAAGTTTGAACTGTCAGATAAAGGCTAACTGGACTTGGTAATACCAGGCCTAACAACAAGTCCCAAGGTAATAATTTCAAGGATAGCCAACAATTCGAACATTTATATTGGGGAGAAAAATCTCCGATCTTATTACGGTAGGCCTATATCTTTGTATTATACGGATCTTTTTTTTCTACTTGTTCTTGAATTCTTCTGTTTTCTTCTTTTTTCTCTGTTCTTGTATTTATTATAAAATTGGTAATTTTATTTTCATTCATCAGTACCCATTTTTTACAGGCGGACGACAGTTCTCGAATGGTCATGGCATTCCATGAAGTCTTGGAGTCATATATGATCGCCATTCAACACATCACACCAATTTTTGCATATTTGGTATGTATGCTGAGGTATTTTGTAAAAATGATTTACATCTTGGATCAAACAATTAACTAACTGTAGGCCTAACGATTATTCTCTTATTTTCAGAATAAATTCTATGTTGAAGTTGTACTGCAGACATCTCTACAAACCGAAGTCCTCGATTTGTTTAGACTAAAAATTGCTGACCGTCGTATCGATTGTTTAATAAGTGAGTATCAGGCTGTTTCAAGCCCAAAAGTATAACCTGAATATATATATACATAATATAATACATATAATATAATATTATTAATATAATAATAATACATATCGTTTATGTAATTTCTTCAGGGTAATGGAGGGAGAGGGGGGTGGGGGGAGCTGCATGAGTTGATAAAAAGAAATAAGTCAGGGTATGGAGGTAGGCGGGGTCATGATAGAGCGGTAGTCATAAAGGGGGCTACATTAGATGTCGGTAAATTCTCTTTCTTAAATAGGACAGGTAGGGACTGGAATGGGCTTAGTAGAAATGTTTTTGAAGGGGATGAAATCAGGTTAAAGTTATTCCGTCAGAGGGTTAAGGAGATGGTGGGATAGGGGTACTTAGGGAACTTGCCACCGCGCATTTATGTGCATTTGCAAGAGTTAAATTATTATAATAATAATAATAATAATGATGAGTGGATTATATATATATATATTGATAGTATTGATTAATTAATCTTTAGATAATCTATTACTGATAGAATGTGTCATTCATTTGATTATAATTTAGATTATAATCTTATAACTCTGTTCAGAAATGTCATACCTGCATCGAAGACAAATAGTTGAGGGTTGGTGAGGGTAGTATGGCTACGTTGGCAGGAGTACCGGTACCACGTGTTCTGTTTGCATAATTGTTTGGATATTATATTGTGCATGATATTCATTTCATTGTATTCTCATTGTTATTATTACCAAGTATTTGTTCTAGATTAACGATTGTTTTTAGTAGTAAAATAATCGATTGTCAATCAATCATCATAAAATATTCAATCTATGTCAAAAAGAGACATCAACTCTAAACCCAACCCCAATTGATGATAATTCTGAGATTTAATTTCCAGGTTGCGTTGAAGTATTGCTTTCTCAACCATTCGCTCTGGCTCCTGCAACCGCTTCGGCTCTTTTCCTAAACCTTCACCGCCTTGGAAGAGGTGAATATGCACAACGCTACCCTTACCTATTTGCTCGTTACATAGCCAATGTTCTGCCTCCCATGGAGAAGAGTGATATCGACAAACACATAAGAGAAGTAGCTGAACTACAGGTCCAGTTACGAGCGCAACAAGGCCCGATAGGTGACCAAGGTATAAAAAGAAGAGGGGATGAAGATAATTATGGACCACCAATTGGAGTTGGTGTGCCATCAGGTCATGGCCACATGAATTTCTTGAAATAATTCAACAAATGAAAAGCCAAAAACAAGAATATCCATCAACCCGTCATACTCTACTAGGCCTACAACTGTTTAGTTGCCCACCATTTCATATTTTAAAAGATCTGATTTTATGAAGGAATTTTAAAAGTTTAATACCACTACATTACATTTACATTATTTACAGTTTCAAGTTCAATTATATATATCAATATTATGCTATAATCAAGTTAACACCATTTCTTGTAAGCGTTATCTAATTTTACTAACGTTTATAGTATGATAGTTAGTATGACTGTCGTTTTACTGAATGGAGTAGTTTGATTAGATACATTTATGTAAAAATTGTTCAAATTTCCAGTTTAATGTGAGAAAGGTAATTTGTATCATTTAAATTATTTTGCTGTATAGTATCGGCCGCATTATTTGTTGTCATCGTAAAAAAAAAAATCTGTTGAAATTTGTATTTTCATTGTAAACAGTCACGTAAAATTAAGTGTATGTCAACGGATCGTTATAGTTATAGCTACAAAATACCATGTATTAGTAGAGTTCCATTTCTTAAAAAACTCTTGGTCAATTTAAATTGTGATTGAAATTGAAATCAAATATTCATAATTTATAAAGAAGAAAATTCAAATTCAATTTGAAAATAATGTGTCAAATCTGACCTCTGAACTAGAGTGCATGGATAAACTTGATGTCATCACACTATAGAAAAAATGAAAAATATTTTTTCTTTGTACTGTAGCATATAGCCAGACTTTTCCAAGTGGTATCTTGGATTCAAGTGGTCAATACATATGAGCATTAGAGCCAGTTGTACAAATTGATACGTATTGAATTAACCAACATGTAATTAACTTATTATCACCCCTGGTTAGTCATCTTACAATTTGACTAGCAAATGTGATTGGGAGTTTGAACAACCGGCCCTTAATAAAATGAAATATTATAGAGATGAGAAATAGCCAACTGACGAGATTCATTAGTCGAGATAAGCATTGTAATATGGCCTACCACATGATTCTCTCATCAGCCAATAAACACGAATGTCAGACGAAGCACACGATTATTTGGCTCCTGTCTTTTTATGTAAGACAACGACCAAAAGCAAAGAACTCCAAACATGATGTTCTTGTTTAACCCCGCAGTAAAGTGCATTTGTAGCAGTAGGGCTACAATGTAGCGTGAAGTGGAATTGTTTTGAAAAAAGTAAAATTATACTTTTGTTAGTGTTAGCGAGTCCCTCCTCCCAACCCCAAGCCGTCGTGATAATGGATCAAGACCACAAATGCGTATGGAAAGAAAGATGAATGCACAGTATGAACGGCATCGTGCAGTAAGGCGTAAGCAACATTTTTGCCTGAGGTGACGTTTTAATATAGCATGAACCAGTTTCATTTAGTTTTATATTGCTACTTGGGCTAAATATTTATTATGCTAGGTTTGTAATTTCACCCAACTTTTATAAATTCATGTCTTCTTTGAAAACATTTTGTGAATATGAAAAGGCTTTTAATCGTGTTCATGTTGTGGCATTTAGATTGTTGATAATTGTTGATGAAATGTCCCGACCAAAAGGCTAGGTTATTGAAGTGGTTATAAAATGTATCTAGATTACCAGAACAAAACGAATCAAAATTTTGGTGTCAACATCTCGACTGATGAATTATAATTTCGAAAATGGTGCTGACTCCTGCGTAGATAGCCTACCATCAATATGTTCATTTGTACTAGGCCGATACATACCTGTATAGAACGTGATGGACAAGAATGAGTATTTATTCTGTACTTCAGATTTTAATGTTTTGAAATTTAATCACTGTATGATAACTAGTACTGTATTCCGAGTCCCAATATCAAAAAGATTTCACCAATATGTACCAGTGGCCTGCCTACAATGGTAATGAGTTAGGGTATTAATGACTAAATTATACCTAATTCATAGTACAACAATAAGTATATATGTATATATATATATATATATATATACATATTAGGTCTAGTTATTATAGTGATGTGAATCTATACTACCTGCTAAGAGATAAAGTAAGTCTGTATGAATTGAAAAGACTTTTCATGACATGCAAAATGAAGGAGAATGAGAGAATGTAAAAGCATAGAGAATGGTATAAAAGTAATAAAGCAAGAGTAAACATTCTGCTGGTGTAGAATTGGGCTCATCGTGCTAGAAAACGCGAGTCAAGCACATGTAATGAGACAGTGCGAACCCCAACCATCGATTATGTGAGCAATATTCCATGCAGTCTTATGACAATCGATTGACCTACAACAATATCAATTAATGGAACGGCATGAAATTTCTCACTCATATTTTGTCAAACAACTGTATGAAATATTGCTTGTGTATGAAATGCTTGATATTTTAAACATGTTGATTATTAGATAGGCTACACCAATTTAAAAAAAGACTGCTAAAAATCATCACTGTAATCAGAGCGTAGATATGTTTTTAAACTATGTTCATATTGAGAAGCCCAGTTTTGAATGTTAATGAAAGAATGTACATGATTTGTTTGAGTATGCAAATGCATTTACAGCTGGTATGGTAAAGAATAATTTATTTACAATTTGTTGAGCATTTGCCTATCAAATACTTGTAGTCGAGTATGTGTGCAGTCTATTTTCTGAGCTCTTATACTTTCTGACCCTGTGATGCATAATGGAAAAGAGTATTGTCAAGAACTAGTAACTAGTTGTTCTGACCTTTTAGGTTCCAATGTGCACAAAAATAATGTAAATTCCAAAATAAAGTCTAGACAAAATACAAGTTCAGCAGGCTGGATTACATGGAATCTCTAAAACTAGGCAAATGCCATGTGTGTACTGGGCACATTGATAGATTAACGAAGTGTGGAAATGTACATAACTTTATAGTGTTATGTTTTTAATTGTAGCCTTATCAATTAAAAGCTGACTATTGATACTGCATATTTTGTATGTTATTTGAACCTTGTTCAATGCAAAGAGAAGATTCTTGTCTTAAGCCTGGTTTCCAGTTGGAATTTTTTTCAGATCAGCCGACGAAATTCGACCGAAATTACTTTTTGTCCAATCACAATCCAGAATCCTACCGAAACAAGATGGCGTATTTCGGCCCAAAATTATTTCGGGAAAGTTGGTTCAACTTCAATAATTTCTACCAAATTTATTTTGTGCCGAAAAAGTTGTTATGTTGTCATGTTGACTGCCTCCTTCCTGTTCTCCAAATGGCATTGGATTTATTTTGACACATATGCCTTCTTTCAAGTACTTCCAAAGGTACATGTAAAACTTGAGGTATTATATGAACCTTAGGATGTACATTCGAGTTCTTGAATGATTACACACTTGGATTCGAAGAAGCCGTGGCCGTCATCACGAAAACGTTGTTAAAAAATCTGAGTGTCAGCCGGTAACAAAATTTCGTCGGTCAATCCGAAAAAAATTCGGAGGCTTTAGTCAGCTCAATAGGGCCTTCAAAAAGAGGAACAGAGGATGAACAGGTGAAGTTGAATTCATTTCTAGGTAGGCCTACTGTACCAGAAAATATTTGAAGATCTACGGTTGGAACAGTATGTATCTCGTGTTTTTTCAATTTTTCCTTGAATTTGATTAATGTCACCAAGTAAAAAATTTTGGTCACATACACATCAGTGTTGACCTTGTATATTTATATTTAAATTATAAATAATTAGTTATTACCTTAATTATATTCTTATGATAATAACTAGCACGTTTGGCCCGTCATATGACATGCCCCCCCCCCCCCCCCCCTCAACCCCCTCCGTCACTCTCACTCTCTCTCTCTCTCTCTCTCTTGTATCAAGTCAATAGTTTGCCTCCCCCCCCCCCTCTCCCTAGGCCCAATTGCACACCGTAAGAAAACCCGAGCTCAACCCATCTCAGGGAAACCCCATCTAATCGTTCTACCCGGTCCGGCATCATCGCCCGTACCACTACCCGAAACCATTGAGATTCCAAAACCTCCATTCTACCAGATTTCATAGAGCAAACGGACATACAGACACACGTATACACGTTCGCCCTCCCACGATTTTATTAGTAAAGATTACCTATTAAATATGTACAAATTACCCAGTATTCAAAAATCTCTTTTATTGATTTGATTGATGATTGATGATCATTATGGGTACAGTTGAAACACTGAGAGAATAGGATTCCTACCGTGGCGCATCCTGGTATCACTTTGGTGCACTGAATAATTTTCAACATGACGACACTAAAATCAGCTGAGCATGCTACACACCAATAGCGGCTCTTCTGATTTTTTGAATCTAATATACATGGCTATATATAGATATAGCCGTTAATATATGATAATATATAGATATAGCCGTATATAGATAATATATAGGCCCAGATATGTTAATACACAATTAACATTGTTTTTAGCGGATTCACATAGACACATTGCTTGTTCCCGAACCTGTATGGTTAACAGAACCACCAACCATCTTACAGAAAAACGATGAAACACAAATAAAACATACCCGTATTTTCGAAGTTCCTTTCGCTCAAGTGCACAGGATACATTTTGATATTGCAAATATATTCATTTTTATTCATTATGATTATTAAAAACAACCATTAACGAGTGAATTTGTGAAATATCTCATTTTTCTATATCGATGCAGTTTTCTTGTGGTGGCTGCACGAATCCTATTCTCTCAGTATTTCAACTGT
The DNA here is from genome assembly GCA_964007535.1 of Brachyptera risi. Classification (NCBI taxonomy): domain Eukaryota; kingdom Metazoa; phylum Arthropoda; class Insecta; order Plecoptera; family Taeniopterygidae; genus Brachyptera; species Brachyptera risi. The sequence continues at coordinate 18,876,795 of OZ023331.1, read as the reverse complement.
ACATAGTATTTACTACTTTGGAGAATTCAATCCTATTTTTCTATTTGTAGAATCTCAACTTGTGTTCAAACAAATTATGCTCAAAACTGAAGAAATACATGTTAGATAATATCAAATGACAACAAAAATCGTTCGACCTAGGAAGAATGTCCCAGTACGTTCGAAAGGAAGGTATTCACTTACAATTCGATATTGAATCCAAGTCTTAAAACATCAAAATCAAACAGCATTCCTAATAATTGATCATTATTAAGTATATGTTATTAGTATTGTGGCGACCGAATTTCTATAGGCCTTGGCGAATTGGATAATAGAGATGGCGGGGACGAGGACATTGTTGATTTGACACGAATGGAAGTTGTGGAAAACTATTTATACCTCTACTTTGCAATAAAGTATTAATTAACAACAGAATAATGGGCTGCAACTTAGGGGCTGTCCATAAATGATGTCACACAATTTTAGGGTATATCGAACACCCCCCCTCCCCCCCCCCCCTTGTCGGAGTTGGTCACAGAGATGATGACCCCTCCCCCTTTAATGATGTCACAATCCAGCCAATATTTATTACCCCCCCCCATGAAATTATTCAAAATACCAAAATGTTACCGCCGATCTTAATAGATGGCGATGAAAAACAGTGGACTGTATGTTGTTGAGCTACGGTGAGGCCATATGGAACGTAAATAGTCGGGTGCCGACTTGGCAATAATAATCAGGCGAGCATAAGCCAAACAGATTATGCCCCGCCCCAAAACGATACGTAATGAACAATGTCGACTTGACGTTGTTAATCAAACCAAGCACACGCCAGTCCTGGTCATGCCTTGTTCCAAACCCATAGGAACCAGGGGGTAAATTACACCAACCTGGGTCAACATAACCAAATCAAAAAAACGAGAAGCGAAACAAAAATAGAATCTTCAGACCTGAGTGGTGTCCCCACACACCATTAGAATAAATAAACAAGAAGCGAAGAGGCTTGCCAGAAAAGAAACCCCCAACGCCGTAGATGCTGATGCACAAGTGTGTAGAGACGAGAAGTGAGCGATGTGGTAGCCTGTCCTACCCACACCAAGCCGAGAGCGTAACTGACTAGAAACAGCTGAAGGGAGGTCATTGACTCGACCGAAGAAAGATTACAACAGACTCACAAGCCGAGCCTGTGTGGTTCAAACAGACGCGAGAGACTGGCGAGTGGGAGTTCGATACAAGTGACTGGCGAGAGAGTAAACGATGCAATCAACTTGGTCGAAAGTCGGCCAAACTGGTTTTCACGAATGCGGAATGGAATAGCAAGTCATGTCATGTTGCGCGTCAGGGAATAATATTGACGGAATCAAAACAAATAAGGCCAACTAGGGAAATAGATAGCTGGTCTCACAAAGACCGGCGTTAACATACCGCCCACCAAAATGAACATTTTAAAGCTGAGGTAAACGTTACGGAAAAATTAGGAAAATGAAATGAGAACAGCAAACTGTTCGTACGAAGCCTTGCCACTTCATAGGCAACGTGAGCAAAGAGATTTTCACCGAATAATTGGATTGCTTCCCCAATTGGATCGGAGAACAATAAGATGACAGATATTATCTAGGATATTGAAAAAATGTTTTCCTCGATTTTTTAGAAATTGCACCTTTCTTTAAGCATTGTAAAGCATTTTAAGCATTTTTTCGAGCATTCTTTCAACAACATTGTAATGATCGGTAACATGAACAGGTACAACACTATCAGCACCACAACAGCATCAGTCACTGGTCCAGGGATTTGATGTCCACTCTGATATGTCGCCCACTAATGGAACAGCAACATTTTTGCTCTGCATCTCTCATTTTTCAGACATTTTTGACAAACCTAACCTCTATAAATCAAAGCAATTCACATGTGAGACTGAGAGATGAAATGCAATGCAATAAACTTGACAGAACTAAACTTTCAAAACTCAAAGAAATTCAATCACAAAGATAAAAGGTATTCACAGCCATCTAAATTCTGAATTAAAATTTAATTTCATACAAATTATATGGCGCCAACTTATTATTCCTGAAATTTTGAAGAAACGAATAATACGGTATGTAGTGTAAATGTGGATGTCACATTAGTGTATACCCACCCTCCTCCCTTGTCACACATTGTCACATGGTTGATGAGTCCCCCCCCCCCCCGAAATGTGGACGTCATTTATAGACAGCCCCTTACATGCCTGAGTAACTATAAGGAAACGGTATCTGATTAAGGAAGTGTTCACTCATAACTGACATTCAGAGCCCAAGTATTTTTTATTCGTTTTGTGGAACTTGCGTAACATCGTAGATCTACGGTTTTAGGATCAACCGTTCAAAAGGATAACCTATAAAAAAAGCATTGTGAAAACAATCTTACTCTTCGAGTGAATGATTTTTAAAATCACAAACCAAAAGCCTGTCCTGTCAGAACCACAGCCTTCTTTAATCAGATCATGATTCTCTGATACTGCCCTTTCACTCACGAGCGGGTCGGGAGAGGAAATTAAGAGTTCAAGCCGCGCCCCATTTATCAATCACAGTCGTGTTTTTTGTATCGTTTCCCCTCAAATTCAAACGTCAACTTTTAGGCCTGGTTTAACGCCTAGTTGAAGATTGGTCTTTCACTGTAAGCAATATGTACTACCAATACTATTCTATTGCCATATCATTGTCTAAACCATTGCTACTATTGTTATGCAGTATTTGTGGTAAAGTTTTTGCGAACAAGTACGTTACAAACCAACACATGATACTTGAGCACAAAACAGTCATATGGGCTTCTGTCACACAACAAATGACAAACCGTCGTTACCATAGCAATACAGCGAACTGGTGGACTATCCAACATTCTGATTGGTCAATTCCAACTGGTGGGCATTGTTGTCTGTCTCTTGCAACAATGAGTGACGTCACTTGACACAAGCCTAGGCCTATTGCAAACAGGAGGCAATAATCGCTGTCCAATGGTGGAATGTTTCAGTACAACAGCATACTACAATGCTTTAAGAAAGCATATCAACGAAGAGCACAACACAAAAATGTTTTTTTTTTTTTTTTGCATATTAAAATTTTGATATCTCATACCATTCAAAAGTTATCAAAAAAATGATATTTCGCTAAATCGACTCCCATGAGCTATGGACAATGTAAAATCTCTTACTTTTCTTCTTCTTTTGGAGAATTTTTCCTTCAAAATACAGCAGCATCCTTGGTTTTTTTATTGGAGTTTTCAATTTTATTCATTTTTTCATTTCATTTCATTTATTCATTTGATTTTGATTTTTTTTTTTTAAATTCATTACATTTCATTTGTTATTCTTGTTACCTATTTCTCATTTGAGGTATAAATGATGATATTTTTCCATATTTTGCAACAAATTACTTGAATAAACATCCGAATACGGTAGTAGCCCAATTTTATGAAAAAAGAAATGAGAGAATTTCACTTGAGTCCCCCCTTAAGAAAGTATGAAATGTTATAGTAATAAAATGGTAGTGTGTAGAGAGTCTAGTCTATCTACAACAAATAAGTTGCAATATCAAAATCAAATACTGGCTACCACTTTACCAACTTTCTCTCTACTATCTACAAAGACATTTTACTTCCCTCATGCTGAATAGTTTCTTCAAGTCCATTTTAACAGATGATAAATATGTTGATTACACATTAATTAGCAGATTAACTTGTTATTACTTATTACCCTTGGTTACCAATGCTGTTTTTGTACCTTGGTCCAAGTAATTGATAGTGAATAATAATGATAATAATAATACCTGTACTGGTAATTAATAATAAAGCTTAACCAACACTTTTTTATCAATAGGTGAGGAAAAACACGGTCTTCAAGCCGGTTTTACCAACTGGTGATTTAGAAATAATTATTCAATTATCACTCAAGGTGCGAAAACAATAAGCGTAACCAAGGGTGATAACAAGTTGATTAGCTAATTAGTAATTATTGCTCGATTCACATCAGTTGGTAAAACAGCCTCAGCACATTTAGAGCCAGTTTTACCAACTGATGATTAGTGTATTGGGCAATAATTGGCTAATTAACTTGTCATCACCCTTGGTTATGATGCTTATGCGTGTTATTTTCATCCCTCAATCAATAATGAACTAATAAATACCTAATCGAGTAATCATCAGTTTGTAAACCCGACCCTTATCGCTTCAGTACAGGTACGTATTTGAAGTCTGGGCCCCTGGAAACCATACTTGACTGTAACTTACGCCTACTAAACAATAGCTTTACAATGACTAAACAATTATGTTTCTGTGCAATCAAAATCCAAGAGTTTCCAACAGACTGATTTAAGGTATTTATGTTGCTTAGAACATAGGAAGGTTTCAATTTACTGGACTGGAATCACAGGAGTAGGTGTGCAGGGGCTTAAATACTGATAGTAGGCCCATATTAAAACATGAAGCAGTGTTCATATAATTAAAACTTTTTAATTTTTCATGAAAGGCAAAAACAAGATGAAGGACAATATTAATTGATGGCCCAAATGGTGGGACAATTAAATGAATTGTACCTAATGATAATTATGTTATGACTACTTTTGTCTATCAATAATATTATGCAAAATGTTGAATATTAGTAGGGCCTGGTCTTTCGAGTTGACTGTCATGACTGGGGAACTGAAAAAACTAAGCCATAAAAAAATTAGCTAACAAAAAGTTATTAACAAATAACATGTTGAACAATGTATATCATAATATTATAGAAGTCACAAAATGTATTTCTCATCACAACTGCACAGTTGTTCTAATTTACTTACAATTATAAATTTAGATTTGATCTTAGGTGGAACAAACCAATTTGTGTGTACAGTACTCATTTGCAAGAGGTAATGCATTACTGTGTGATGACCCTTGAAGTCAGCCAAAGAGATTATGAGCTACAGCAACTGAAAATAGAACAAAACTCGACTTAGGCACATGGTATTGAAATATTATTCTTAGTTGTTGCAGGAAATTATGCACATATTTTATACTTTGATACATTAGGCCTGCATGATATTTGAAACATGAAATTTACTCCAACATTATTGTAGCAGTTGTGGATGTGAATAGGCCTACATTAAAATAAATATAGGTCTGGGTCTAAAATTGGGTAAAATTACAGATTAACGTACCACGCCATTTTTTTCAATTTTTTTCAATTTTTTCTTCACTTTTATTAAAGTATATAAGCTCCGTTCCGCCTGCCGGCGGTATACGCGAGGTTTATACACTAACCTGACCCTAACCTACCCTACTGTCCACCTTTGTCGTCTTAGTCAGATCACAAAGCATCAACTTCAAGTGAGAAAAAAACATATTAAAACAAACAAAACACAAAAAGTCCAAACACTACATCATACATACAAACAAGATCTATCAGAAAACACCTCAAACAAGAATATCGGACAAAAATTAGCGATGTTACGTTGAACGATAAGATTACCTAAAATTGGAAGTTACTTCAAAATCACTACAATTAAGACCGGTTCAATCATCATTTACAGTAGGATCTACGACCCAAACTTTGTGCAGGTCTACAAGCTCGTCGTAACAAAGTTATCTCCATAATAGGTGATGCAGTGAGGCACCTTTTACTGATTGAAACAATGATGTCAAACTAGGTCTACAGCTCATCTATGTAGGCTTAAAATGTCAATAATAAGTGACACTAGTCCTATCTAGTGACAAGACCTCTAGGTACGTTACATTGTATTCGATAAACTACCGGTACCGGTAATTCAAAGTGAAGATACCGGTATGTAAGGCACAGTTCCCAAATATATATATCACATTGCTATTACCAATAAATATATACCGGTAACATTATTCACAACCATTTAGGCTCGGCTACCGAGTTGCTAGGTCCAGGGATGTCAACTATAGGATTCCTAGTAGGCTTCTAGGCCTAGTCCATCGAGTTGACTAGGCATATTCTAAGCATCTAGGCCTAGGCCTGTTTTAGATGAAGTAAATCAGTATTGGATTAATAGAACTCCTGTAGGCTTGAGCACATGCATTGAAGCTCAATGGCTGATGTACCAATATAGTCCTAATAGGCCTAGGCCTAGTTGAGAAAACAGTAGGCCTAGGCCTACTAGCCTAGGCTAGGCCTAGTACCGGTAAGCCTACCTCAATTAATATTAGATTAATAAGATTAATAATCATAAATATAATATAGGCCTAGATCCTAATTATGTATTCAAACCTTCAAGTTATAGGTCTCAAGGCCTAGACTAACGGACCTCGGTGCTATGACTTAGAACCTCCCGTAAGGGCTAGGCCTACCGGAATTTATTTACTCAATCGCACTTGAGAAAGAAATTTCTTACCTCTCAATAAGAATGAACAATGATTAAGCCTTCACTGGCGCCTTTGGAGGTTCTGCTGGGGCTGCACTTTCCTTTGTCTTCTCTTTTTTCTCTGTAACGAGAACGGGGACTTCCTCCTTGCTGGCTTCGTCAAAGTTTCCAACCAAATCAGGGACCTCATCATCTTCGTCAAGGGCTGCTTTTCCACTCAAGCCACTGCCGGTTACACTTGACGCTAACCTCTTCAACTGAGTCAAACCTTCTGGGCCTAGCTGGCTCAAAATACCAGGCAACATTTCTGTAATCTGTTTGTTTTCACCATGACCAGTGATTGCAAATGTGTTTGCAGCCAATGATGCTTGGGCCTTTGGGTTGTTAAAATGAATAACTGTGCCATCATCTTTTATCATATTAACTTCTTCGATACCAGGAATAGTATTTACAGACAGTTTCTTCAACGAACTCTGTAATTTCTTATCATCGGTGGCGGCAGTGGCATGGACAACCTTCTTCTTTCTTCGCGGAGTCCCTTTCCCTCCAATGCGAACTTGGGTCTGAAGTTTCTTCAATTTTTCTGCGTTCATTCTTGATGAAACACTTCAAATATATAAGTCGAATGTATATCAACTCACAGATTTCACACTTATTGTACTTTAGAGTCGTAATTAATACTTTTACTCCTTTTATTAGTTGAAATAAAACTTCAACACACGTGCTTGAAACAGTGCCTCGGAGAGAAGATGGATGCCGGCCAGGTGAACCAATCACATTCACGACTGTCGCCTTGGTGTTCCAGACTATGACGTCATGACAAATTATTTCACACTCATACTATTTTCATGCAGCATACGAAAAAATATAAACAATCGTTCATGTGTTTCAGAACTGAGTAAATTTATGCTCATTTCTGGAATTTCTCGATTATGTAATCAAGAAACTAAAGAAATAGTCAAAGTAGACTTTTTATTGCATTCTGCATCGATCTGAGCGGTCCGAGCGATTTGATAGGTAAAAATGGCACAATCTCTATTCTGATTGGTCATAATTTAGCGCTAATATCAAAATAGTAAATGATTATTCACATGTTTGATAATTAATGTCTGATCATTGACTGATCGACTGAAGGAACCATTCATTCATCACCATTTGCCACAATATGTTGAAGGCAGTAATTCAGCTGCTAGCTTCGAATTAAACGTGTGTAACTTCTTGAGAAAAGACATTTTCCATCATGATGTCAGAAGTTACCTGGAATGATTATAGTTTTTTAACTGTATTTGTAATTTTAACCTTGTAGGACTTGTTTCCATCCTACATGTATAGGCCTATATAGTCCACGGAAATTAATTAATAAAATTGATCACTTTCTCATAGGTAAGGCTAGGTGGAAGAACCGTCAGCTGTCTATACGTCGCCCTTTTTTACTGTAGCCTAATGACGTTGTTATGCAGGATGAATAAAGACTTTCTATTATTATTATTGAAATGATGTAAATCTGAACCAATTCCGTGGGTCATCTCACTTGACAAATCTAGAAATAATAAGAGATATAAGTACGCCTAAAATTTTATTACAGAACAAAAAATTACAAAATACCGGAAGTACACTACCATTTTCTTATCTTTACATTATAGTAATCATGATCCAAATTTACAAGATGAACACAAATTTTGTGAGTATTATGAGAAATAAGGAACTTATAGAATAGGGTAATTTCAATCACAAAAACACAAGCACTACGTATAAAGCGTAGTCTCTAGGTCTAGTCCACTTTAAATTACACTGTGCTTGGGTCTCTTTAATTAACTCTTGATTCCTTACTTTTCAATGGAGGGTATAGATCTTCTGATTGTTGATTATCTGTAAAAAAAGTATGAAACACATGACTACAATACATTGTATAGCCAAGCCCCAAAACAATATTATAAATATAAGCCTATATATATATATATTGAATTTATCAAAAACTTATCCAATGATTCAATGAATCTATTGAATTTTTTTAATCATTCTCCAGGACCATCTTGAAAAATAATTATTTGAAAATTTTTCGACAATACAATCTATATGAAAATTTGGCAGTTTTGTTGTTTTTCCACAATGAAATTTGATAGAAACAGTGAAATTTTGGAGAGAATATTCAAAAAATTGAAATTAAGACAGGTTTTCCTAGTAAGAGTGATCGCAGGTGATTTAGAGACCCAAACTTTTTTCGCCAAAACGTTACAGCTCACTTCATCTTTCTTCACACTCACTTGGTAGTTGCAAATAATGCGTGATCTAGATGGATCAACTTGAAGGTATTTGGAAGCAAAAAAAACACTCTGCACGCTATCTAGCTAAAATCATACAACCACCAGCAGGTTAGATCTAAGATTTATAATACAAATAAAAAATAATTATAACCCTCAATTAAATTGAAAATAAGTGAACAAATATATTTCAAATTTATCTACGTTATTCACAGCACTAGTCTAACCTTGATTATATTACAAGAGTATTGAAATCTCACTTTATTGTCATTCGGACACAACATTATCTGTTTTAGAAGTGCATTATAATGTTTACGGCGTTCTTCATTAGCAAATGCAGTGGGCAAAAATTGCGCAGACTCGTTGAAACTTGTTTCTATTTGAGGTAATGGTACACCATACTCTCTTAAACAAAATTCCTGCACAAAAGAAAATGAAATATTAAATATGAGAGCAGGTATGTACATACTAAAGGCCCATTTTCATGGCTCGCGGTAGGCGGTTAAAAGAACGCCTTCGCTACCCGCGCTGTTCACATTGTCGCTTTTCTTCGCATCCACTTCGAGATTTAATTTATTCATTTGAATATACAATTCTAGTTCAATTTAAGCGGTCAAGTGAATTTTAGTATCGTATTATGTGGCACGCAAAAACAGTCATAATGCATATTTGAAAAGTACTGTTTTAGAGGTAATATTTCAACATAACCCTACCACTTGTATGACCATTTGTATGATTGAGGGAATTTAACCGCGGCATTTCTTTCAAAGTTGAATTTATTCTATGTCCCGCGGCAGAGAGCAACAAGTGCAAGCGGTAGAAATTTCATCCATTCTGATTGACCATGAAGAACTGCCTGCTGCAAACCATGAAAATGGGCCTGAAGACACTTGGGCCTATATCTATTCATATTAATTATCTGTCAGTTCATTTTTTTTGTGGGTGGTAAGATAGTCATTGTGGTTAGGCTTGCCATTATTAATAATATGTTTAAGCAGGTCATCTAGTTCATTGAAAGTGAAGAAAATAAGAAACCCGCACTGCACCCACATGCGGCCACATTTCCAATGATCACTGATACTTTATATATCTTTACTTGATATTTTATACCGTATGTGACACATTCAATAACAATGTAGATTGTTCCTTGAATAAAGATTATTATTATTATTATTATTATTATTATTATTATTCTTAGGGAATGGAATGATGGTACTAAATAATTTAAGAAGAAACGCATTGACAATCAGAATTTTTTGGTATTCAATTAAAACAAACGAAAGACTATTCACAGCCCCGTATTCAAATATAATTTGAGATCAGGTCAAAGAACAGGTTACACAATATTATTGTGTGTGATGAAATATACAAAGATTATGAATCTAAAACCAATTATGAATCATTTAGAATGTAATTATACTTTCTAGAGCATGGCCTATTCAAATTTGATAGCGCAAAAATATGAATACTTGATGAATGACGCAACGAAGCGTGACACAAGTGTCCCGCTTGATGTCTTAGCGCGACTTCGAAATATGATGCAGGACTGATTATTGTTTGCTCAACGAACCCACCAACAGCTAAGTTAAATGGGGGATTGTCTCACGAAAATCAGGACATATATGGCTATCCTACTTCTGATGCACTGCTCAAACGATCTTCCTTGTCATCATAAGTCTTAATTGGCAAACAATGATATTTTTTATATTGTTCAAAAAAGGTGAATAATTTTTTAGAATTTAATCATAAACTGTAGAAGATGTTATCCTGGCTCCTTGTGATGGCTATGGCCATTTGATTTGAAAAAGAATATTAGCGTAGGCCTATATAGAACTACTGTACAGCTTGCTCAATCATGTATACCTATAGTTATAAATACTCACAAAGATTATTTCATGAATAATATGTGGTTGGCCTTGTCTTGTTATTTTTATCGATTTCATTATAGGCCTATATTTAATATTCATCTAATATGAGTTCTCAACAAAACTTTTTCCATGTTTGATCAATTTCCTGTAAGCTTCCACATCGTAATACCATTACTTTTCTCAAGCTTTTATATGTCAATAATTTGAAAAAGGTGTGAAGTTTAGTGTGTTTTTCACCATTTTCTTAGTTTAATAAATTATAGTTTCCTTCCCTGGATTGAATGGATCCTTGTTCATCCTTTAATCAAGGAGTGCTTATATTACTATCAAAAATGGCAAAGTACTCCATAATTTTAGAATAAATAATAGCTATCATCTTTTTGGGATTCACTTGTGCAAACGCAAAGGGCCAGGACCCAAGGCTAGATATGATTATTGTAGATTATATTTTTAATTTGATTAACATTACAAATAAAATATTTTCGTGAATTTTTTTCTCAATATTTACCAATTTTTGTGTCACTTCCTCTTTAAGAGGCTACTTTACATCTCACATTCCATGAGTAAAACCTATAGTCTGTAGGGAATTCCTGAGGTTGATCACTCAGGGGAAATTCCTAGCCTAAGTCAGACAGGGAAATCCTGCAAGGGACTCTCCATCAATCACCATGAATCTAGAATCTTCTACTCATGAGTCTAGAATCTTCTACACCAGAATCTAGTATATAAAGACCAGGAAGGCAACCTGCAAGTGAGTTGCCAGTTGACAGTCATCATGTGAACATCACACTTCATTGGGACAGTCAGATGTCTCGATTCACATTCATGTATTCTATTCATCAGTGTAAATAAATATCTAGTCAAATTAATACAGTGCTACTTTTAGTGTCAGTGACAATCTAACCTTGCACTTCATCACATACTTCCACAGTGGTGACCCCGACGTGATCAAACAAGTGAACAAGGAAACGAGTGATAAGTGCGAGTGTTCTAAATCATTCATACATTCACCACCTGCATGACAAATCAACCAGCAACTGTTACCAACACTCACTCACAGTGTTGGCAACTGGCAACTCACCACCGCAGGCAACACACAGCACTCATCGGCTCATCAACACCCATAGCGCCCGTCAGCCACGACTGCGCTCAACCATAGCGCCCGTCGGCCACGACTGCGCTCAACCATAGCGCCCATCGGCCACGACTACGCTTAACCATAGCGCCCGTCGGCCACGACTGCGCACAACCATAGCGCCCCTCGGCCACGACTGCGCTCAACCATAGCGCCCGTCGGCCACGACTGCGCTCAACACATAGCGCCCATCGGCCACGACTGCGCTCAACCATAGCGCCCGTCGGCCACGACTGCGCTCAACACATAGCGCCCATCGGCCACGAATGCGCTCAACCATAGCGCCCGTCGGCCACGACTGCGCTCAACCATAGCGCCCCTCGGCCACGACTGCGCTCAACCATAGCGCCCGTCGGCCACGACTGCGCTCAACACATAGCGCCCATCGGCCACGACTCAGTGCTCAACCATAGCGCCCCTCGGCCACGACTGCGCTCAACCATAGCGCCCGTCGGCCACGACTGCGCTCAACACATAGCGCCCATCGGCCACGACTCAGTGCTCAACCATAGCGCCCATTGGCCACGACTGTGCTCAACACATAGCGCTTGTCGGCCACGACTCGGTGCTCAACCATAGCGCCCGTCGGCCACGACTGCGCTCAACACATAGCGCCCATCGGCCACGACTCAGTGCTCAACCATAGCGCCCATTGGCCACGACTGCGCTCAACACATAGCGCCCATCGGCCACGACTCAGTGCTCAACACACTACAGTGTTCGTCTGCCACGACTCGGTGCGCAACACACTACAGCGCTCGTCTGCCACAACTTGGCGCTCAACACACTACAGTGCTCGTCGGTCACGACATGTCCGCACGTATCCGTACGCCATGACGCTGTCCGCGCTCGCTCATCAGCACCTAAACCGGGCACAATTTCAATGCCTGCCTACCAACCTCGCACCTCATCATCAATTCCCACAGTGGGGGTCCACTGCACCAGGGTCAACCTACAACAGCAGCGTCAACAACGACAAAGACATCACGACATGTCCGCACATATCCGTGCGCCATGACGCAGTCCGCCCTTGCTCATCGGCACCTAAACCGGGCACTATTACAATGCCTGCCGACCAACCTCCTGCCATTACCTCCATCTGTCACGAATCGGTCCGGACGACCGGTTTGCTACCAGCACGTCTGACTTCATGATCCTCTCGTGACCCTCACAACTTTCGGGACACTGGGGAGGGGGTCCTGTAGGGAATTCCTGAGGTTGATCACTCAGGGGAAATTCCTAGCCTAAGTCAGACAGGGAAATCCTGCAAGGGACTCTCCATCAATCACCATGAATCTAGAATCTTCTACTCATGAGTCTAGAATCTTCTACACCAGAATTTAGTATATAAAGACCAGGAAGGCAACCTGCAAGTGAGTTGCCAGTTGACAGTCATCATGTGAACATCACACTTCAATGGGACAGTCAGATGTCTCGATTCACATTCATGTATTCTATTCATCAGTGTAAATAAATATCTAGTCAAATTAATACAGTGCTACTTTTAGTGTCAGTGACAATCTAACCTTGCACTTCATCACATACTTCCACAAGTCAAACCTATAGGGGGACGCAAAAAGCGTCAATACAGGCCTTTAGCTCTCAACACATGGTGGGTAAACGGTAGAACCAATTAGTATAATTATTTCTGCAATAAAGCAACAGTGAGTATATCTGTGTCTCTACGTTCAGTAAAAATCATAATTCTATATCATATTACTCTGAAAAAATCGTAAAAACTATGAAAAACAGGTAGATACATGTTGATTGTTGACAATTATTTTGAAAGGGTTGAAAACATACCACGAACTGAAGCTCTTCGTACGAGCACGTATTGAATACTATAGTGATTATCTAACCGAAAACTGTAAGTTGATACGGTGATTGGTTTTCCGTTGCCAACTTGGCCCCCGAACGTCTGCAATCAAGCCAATAGGCAAGATGTAAAGCGGCCTCTTAAGTATTTCGATATTCATAAATTCTTAATGTAGAATTTCTATTTTTCAATCAAAACCTTTCAAAAATCAAAATGACGTAAACATTCTGATTATAAGCGGGCCAAGTTATAGGTACTACCATCAATACTATACTACCAATACTGGAACTGCTTCCTAAATCAGTGAAATCACCAAGAGAGAAGTTGAAAAAATATGAGTTTTATAAATAAATAATAAATATATTATCAGAGATAAGAGCTTTACCACATGTAATTAAGATATTACTGTAAAGAAAATAAAGAACTGAATCAAAAGTACTACGATCACCAAAGTTGAGAGTATATACTCAAAATTCTATTCAACCATCTAATTCGTCCAACCTCAAAAGGACTGGAACTATAGGTAGGCCTACATTGATGAAATCAATAATAAATAAATTATGCATAACAATAAAATTTAAAATTTATAATAAAATAATACGTAATTGATACAGCCCATACCTGGAAACAATTTTCAATTCCATTTTCCATATTTTCTAATGTTTTTGAGCATTGGTTCATATCAAGTTTGACCGTTTTCAAAGCTTCTTGTTTGATGTTCATGTCAATTTCCTTTGTTTTCAATAACTGGCTCAACTTCATTTCTAAATCACTTATTAGAACTCTTCCTTCAAGGTCATACACCTCATGACCCGTCATATGGCGCATACGCTGCGAAGATAATAAATCGGCACGAGTTTCGTCCAGTGACCGTCGCGCCAACTTCAAGTCATTCACTCCTTTTAAATATAGCCTGTAGAGGTAATAGAATGAACTTATTAAACAATTACATCATAGGTGATATATAAAATACATATATTGAAAATAATAATTAAATATCAAATCTATATCAAATAGGCCTATACATATGTTATACAATACTGCATATAAGCATCAAATATATTGTCAACTATTTCAACAAAAAAAGTGCATATATATTTTGGGAGTACTGTACTTCAAACTCTGTCTACGGGTTTATCGAGGTTATAATCTGCTCATTTTATGAAGATAAATTTATAAAAAACAAATACCACCTAAGCAAGACAAGAGTGGAAAAACTATTTCTGTACCTGTAATACAAAAAATATGATGAATGTTCATTAAAGAAAAGAATCTGCTATCTGGCTAGATTTGGAGACAAAAATAAGGCATCAAATTTTTAAAACTCATACATCATACTGACTAATCTTTCAAAGTCTAATTTATTACAACACAATCTATTTATTGATTGGGGAAAGGCATAAACGAAATCATATTTGTAAAGGGGAGAAAAATTGTCCCGGTGTGGCAAAAAATGAGCAGCGGTTCTACGCTGGTAAATTGTGTACACTTGTATTCACGAGAAATGAAGGTGCCATGCGCTAGCAATGTAGGATAAGGAGCACGGTCTATCAGTTCTGCTCTTGTGGATATGAGTACTTTGATCATAGATATATTAATTATAGTATTACCTTACCAAGATACGTTACTGTTGTGGCCGACAGCGATACATGCTCGTTCCGATCTCGGTGGCCATATTGGATCTTTACAAATAGCTTCCAAGCAAGGCCTTCTATATTATTACTGATACATATGTCCAATATGGTAGAAGCTTCCCGATTTGCAAAGCGGTGTGGAGTCATTGCCGAGACACAAATATGTATGCCTTCTTAATGTTGAGTAACATATCTCGGTAATATATATCTATGCTTCAATAAACAGCTCGTTAGTATCTCGTACTCACGCTTCGGCCTGTTTGGTCAACAGTCTCACTCGCTCCAACTCTGTCTGCATTTCTCTGACGTTTACTGTCCCGATACTTGCAAACTTCTCCCAAGCAGTTGTGTACAACGGTAATTGGTGTAGCGGCAAAGTTGGCAACTCTCTATTCGACGTGTCGGTTTCATCCTTGATCACTGACAGCACACTACTCATGTCTTTGGGGCGTCTCCCAGA
This sequence comes from Brachyptera risi, assembly GCA_964007535.1. Lineage (NCBI taxonomy): Eukaryota > Metazoa > Arthropoda > Insecta > Plecoptera > Taeniopterygidae > Brachyptera > Brachyptera risi. Next base: position 18,861,304 of record OZ023331.1, on the reverse strand, counting down.
CAGGTTTCTGTCACTCTGAATACAATTTTAAATAGTCTTTTACTTTTAATTTTATTCAAGAATAAAATAAATGGAAAATGAATAACTAAATATATGATCTTGAAGAAATTAAATAACATGTAGGTCTACTTTAAACAACATGTGGTTTGAAAATTGAAATAAATTATCATTTATTATTTATAGTTCATGACTAAGAAAACGCAGCATATTATGCTAACATGAGCTAAATTTGAGATGAAATGCACTGGAAAGCAATACTGTACATACACACATTTTGATCATGAATCTATTGACTCACTGATTTCCTTATTCACCTATTGATAATTTCAAGCATTTTATAATCTGACTAGTTTTAATAATAATATAATAATAATAATAATGGTCATTTGATAGCTCAGGAGCCAATTTTTCACATATTTCATTACAAATAATTCAGATGAAAGTAGAAATTGGCCTGAGTAAACCTATATACTATTGAGGTATACAGCAGTATATTAAAATTGAAGTATTGTTGATCTTCTGATCATGTTAATAGCTTTCTTAGGCCCGGTTTTACGAAACTAGATTAGGCAATAGTTAGCGGATTAACTAACTTATTATCACCATTGTTTACATATGCTATTTTCGTACCTTTAATTAATAAGTAGTGGATTAGTACCATAACTAAGATTGGTAAAACCGGGCCCTAATTAATAGCTTTAATTGATGTGAAAAAACTATAATAATTTCCATCTTTAAAATAGTTCATTTGATTTATGTTAAACTTTGATGTGTACCATTTGTGTGCTTGAATTCTGTGAAAAATCGAATTAATTCTGAGATTTTTTTCCCATATTTTCAACCCTTGTTTATTCTTATGACATTTTTCAATCCTTCAAAATTACGTTTTTCAAAAGTGGTTCAACCGATTGCACTTCAAAACTATACAGTATGGAGTTAGAGGATGACACGTGTGCATTTGTCAAGATTCATCAACAATTTCCTTTTTTGTCTGAAAAAGTAAAAAGCGATCTGTGGGTCGCTAACAAAAAAAACTTCATTTTTTTCGAGTACAGTAGAATTGAGTCTTCCTTACGCCCATGCATCCAATTGAAGTAGATCTACCATCCATGATCCAATCTATGATCTAATTAATATTCATCATTCATCACCACGTTCATTATTTTAAAGCAAACTGTTCATTTCATTATCATTATTTTATCGCTAGTTTTTACTTTTGTCAATTGAAATTCCAAATGTATAGTAGATTAATTGATCTTTACAATCTTTCATCTTCTAGATAAACAGCCACCATCAGAAATTAATTTTCTCTCTTACCTTCGTAGTAGGTTTTTTCAATAGACCTACAGCACCACTGGGTTTCTTCATAACAGAGTATTTTGATGCAACTTTGGATAATGGCTTATCAACAGCAGCGGTGAGTGATTTACCATGTTTTCCTTCAAAAGAAGCCAATGAAATAAAAATTTGTTGAAAATTCAGGTATAGGCATATTCAAACTAGAGAACATTTGAAAGTTCAACTTCAAACCAAAATATTTGTATGTTTATAAATGACTCCTGAAATGTTTAATTATAAGTGACCAGACGTCCAGGTTTTTCCAGGATTGTTCTTGTGGTGTCAAATATTAAAATCAATAGAAATATATAATAATTCAACAGTTAGCAAATCAAGAATAGTCAATATGCTAGTTGCTGTTTATATGTGAGAATCTTATACCATATTTTTATTCTGAATTTCTGAACTACCAGTACGCTACTATTGAAGTGTTGAACAATATATTTTATAAAATTTAGAGAATTTTATGATGATACCCCTTCACGTTGCAAGCTTCTGTTGCATTTCTATTATTCCCTCCAAAGTGAAAATTATTGCGTACGTCCTGCATTTAACTCACACTATTTCTCCTTCATTCTCTGAAATTAGTAGTAACCTCCAACCTATCATAAGAGTATCATGTCGGTAACATGTCTATAATAGTGTGGGTGGATTTGCGAAAGTTACTTTTCAGTTCAGATTAGTATATTATGGGGAAATTGAATTAACGTTTTTCTTGATGACAATTTTCAGAAATAATATCAATACTTGAAAAGCAATACAATTCAAGTGACTAATTTAATATGTTCAATCACTTTTTGGATGTTACATCCAATTATTTATTTTCATTATTAACTTAATTGTGTACAGGTTTTCCATTTACACTATAGAGCTACAAAATTATTCTACAGAGTAAGTAAGTTGAACTCTACTATAAAAAATTAATCTACTCCAGATTCCACAAGAGTAAAAAACTCTAGAAATACCGGTACAACGAATCCACAACAAGAACTACGAATTCCAAAAATGGTGCCGTTGTGTGGAACGTGGAATTGGGCATGTAATTATTACGGTTTCAAACTACAGTGTTGTCGCAGATTTCCCTTTTATGTGGTCACCCAAGTAAATGACTTGGAGGATTTTATAGCTTCGCCACCTGGTGCCTGAATATTCTTGTCATAGACCTTGGGCATACTACTGCCCCACTCAGCACAAAAACCCTAACTACAGAAAAGCATATTCATAGATATTTGAAGAAACATAAATAGTGAAATACTGCTCTGGTTCTTTTGTATGGATTACTTTTAGAGATGTATATTCATTATGCCATACTAATAAAATGCACAATTTCAATTTTCGTTTTTTATATCAGTTAGGGTTCACTCATGGTAGTGGATGGAGTATCATAGTCAGAAGTGTATATATTCTTGTCATAGACAAGAAGTCTTATCATCTTATCGTCACCATCACTATCAACTTGTCCATTCTTAATATTTTCCTATTTTAATACATGAGTAGTCAAGACATACCCTTCAGTTTCAGCTTTCCAAGAGACTGAACAGACATTAAAACCTCCTTCGAAGATCGCACGTGCTTTCCCCCTACTGCCAACCTTTTATTTGAACTACTGTTTGAGCTATTTAAATCTGTGGAACCAATTGAAGATAAAGAAGAACTCTCATCTTCATGTTCTTTCTTCAGAAGTAATAATTTCTGGTAAAGCTCATTGGTTTCCACAGTCAACCTAGGTTCAGCATATAAATAAATAATATATTATATCTGGTCATATATTTTTTTTAAGATTAAGAGAAAAATGACAAAAGGGCATTGAACAAGCTAACAGGGAAAAAGTGGAGAGAAATACAAAAGTGGAGTTTGTGGGATGATAGCGTACGATAATAAGGAAATAATTAAAGTAGCAAGAAGAGAAGAGGAGTTGGAAGAGTCAGAAAACAAGGAGGAAGGGGATGGAGGACTCAGTAATGACAGAAACCGAGTCCAAGAAATTGTACCTCAGAAAGTGGAAAGTGGTGATGGCATTCCCTGACCCCCAATACATTTGACATGTTTGGATCCAGGTGATAATATTCTTTTGTCTCAAAAAAGTCATTTTTACTGTCATTCAATCATCAAATGGCTAATCAAATGGCAGTATAATTCACTTACATATCCAAGTGATCCTTGAACAGTATTGTTGCCAGTTTACTTTGTTGAACAGCCATAACAGTTCGGTCAGAACTTTCTCCTTGCAAGAAGCTCTTCGTGAGGCGTCGAAGATGTTCACGGCGACCTTGAGACATGTTTGTCCAATCAGATTCATTCACAAGCATGGACGACAACTCAAGCTGAATAGCTAGAATATCAAGCTCTTCCTGTAGAATAAGATATACCGTAATCAATACTTTCATAAAATGAAACTACAGAAGTTATAAACCAAAAAACAAGGATCTTCATACCTCTTCTAGCACTATAGAGAATATAAACAATTTAATTTACAAAATATAATAGAAATGTGACCAAGGTGTATAATAGGATTGGTTGGTGAGGGCAATGTTTTCTATGTATCATCATTTAAAAAATTTTCATCTCTTGGAAAAAAATGCATGAGTTCCTGATGATTATTTAATGACCTCACCAACAGCTAGGTTACATGGGGGTATGAATGAGCAGGAGATAATCAATCTGTGATGTGATAGGCCTATGTGAAAGGACGTTTACAAAAACCCATGCCTCATATGGGACTCGAACTCACGCTAAACGATGACTTCAGTTCCTGAAGAGGTGCCTCACCTGACTGAGCTACCGAGGATGGCTATGAATGAAAACCTTATGATCTTATCGTGCAGAGAAGGGATCTTTCAGGAATTTACTCTATCGACTGAAGGAACACGAAAACTTTAACCAGTATAGGTGTCCAACAGGAATCACGTCAGCATACTACCGACTGATCTACTCATGTCAGTAATTTAAAAATATAGAAATAATATTGAAGAGTAATATAAAATAGATGTTAAAAGCACACTTTGAAAATTTACATTATTATGTATGATGAAAAACATGATATTTATTCAAAAATAGATAGTATCTACAAATTCATCCAGTGTTATGAAATTTCCTGTTTTAAAGACATCCGAGTTCTTTGAAACTGACCTCTATATTTTGATGATGTAAAACAAGCTCGGTTCTGGTGTCATATGCCAGTGTGTGTTCCTTTAATTCTGATACGATCTCCCCAAATCTCAAAGTTGATAAGGCAAGCTCCAAGTTGTTCTGTGAACCACGAATATGGCCAACAAATCTGAAAATAATAAGAGGTTACCCTGTAGGCAATACGTAAATTATAAGCAATCAAGAGCATTCAATTCATGTAAAATATTTGTAAATTTGGGTGTTCTTCAAAATGATGTTTTCTTATTACCGGTACGTTTTTTTTTTTAGCTTTCAGTCCCTTATTGTGTTGGTAAAAAACTTGACACATTCAATTTTCTGGAAAGAGTTTTTCTAATACCATTTTTTGTATAAAATGAATACAAAAAGCATACCTATTTTTGTAAATAAATAAAATAATAAAATTGAGTATCTATGCTCTTCATAAATGAACCAGCCCCTAAAATAAAATATGCCCCTGATATTTTCAATAATAGCGTAATACACCTCTATCTGTTGTTCTTCGAGGGACCAGAAAAACAAAACCGTCCATGCAGAAAAACCAACTATTCAGAAAAATTCAACATTTTTCATTTGGGAGTGGTAATGCTGGACAAAATCGATGATAGAAGCGGGAAAACGATGAATGCGGGAACAATCCATAGAGGTTTCACTGAACACCTACCTCACGTTAGTTCTCCTGGATAACGAGCATCCAAGGTAACGAATGAAAGGACACGTTCCTTGCGGGGATACTAGGCTGATGCCGTCGGCAGATTTATTCAAGCGTACAATGAATTGTTCTAGAAGCGTCTTTGTCAAATTGGATTGACCTTGTTCTTTGCATGTAAACCACGGAGCAACAGAATTACCAGTAGAGTTAATTCCGGACATATCGACCAGATGGATCTATTACGGATGAATTAATGAAATTATAATCTATGTTCAGAATACTATATTTTTTGTAATCTCTTTACAACTGGAATTTAGAATACTTTCATTACCATATTCAACACTTCAAGTAAAATCTGTAATCATTAAATTTAATGGTTTGAAATTTCAACAATAAATTACTTTGTCACACATTTTCATTTACATTATGATTCAAATCAATTCAATGTGAAATAATGTGAAATAATGAAATAATCATATCTACAAATATCTACAAATAATCATAACAATATTTACAAATTCCCAACTTACTTTGGCTTTGGCAATCAAAGGACGTTTCCTGATCAGAGAGGTGCTCTCAACATGTATCGTAAGAATACTGTGCCCTAGGTTTGCACCCGTATAGGTTGCCGATGTTGCAATACTACGTCGACTTTCACCGTTGAAAAGAAAGCACAAACTTTCTTCCTCTGTGGTGAGAGGCACAGACAAAATGCTCTGTAGTAACGAAAAAAGAATCATCAATATTCCATAATGATTCAGTTATTTTATATCTTCCAATGCCAATAACTTGCAAGATATGTTGTGAGTGAGTCAATGATGAAAGATCATGGCATTCAGAGACAAAGAAGAAAGAAGAAAATACAGCGTTGCTTTTACAACATTCAGCTTACCTTGAAACTCGAGCCCTTGGATGTAGGAATATCTTCCAGAAGATCTTTAAGATCAGAACTAACCAGCTCAACAAAACTCATCTGATAATTGATAGCCATTTCCTGTTGGCGTTTGAGTTTCACGTCAAACATTTCCGCTAATAATCTGGGAGCCAAACCACAATCCTGGAAATTTAAGATACCCAAGTTGATTACATGGTATGATGAATGATGGAAGGAACAATTTAAAATCCTATTCGAAATCATATAATGGCACCTTGGTTATTAGTAAAAGAATCCATTTTCCAGAAAAATTAAACTTGCTTATATATCAGTACCTGATGTTGATTTCTGAGCCCTGAAAGAGTAAACGTTTTTCCAGACCCAGTTTGTCCGTAGCAAAATATCACGGCATCGCAACCTTCTAGTGCCCTGTAATTAAAAATGTATGGTCGCCATAATCATGCTGATGCTTGAATAAAAGTCTTTATTCATGATATTTTAATTGAAATGGTTAAAACAGCTGGGTAGATGAAGATCAGATGTACTTTGATTAATTTATCATTGCATACTCAGTGCATACTCATTTATAATGGGTACCTTGACATATGGAGCAGTTACCCAACTGGAGAGAAGAAAAGAAAATGGAGGCAGCAGAAATGAAGTTTGTAAGGAGTGTAGCAGGAGTGTCAAAGTTGGAGAAAAAGAGAAGCAGTAATATAAGGAAGGAAGTGGGAGTGGAAAGGTTATCATTTAAATTGGAAAGGGAGAGACTTAAGTGGTACGGGCAAATGCGGAGAATGGAAAAGGAGAGAATACCGAGAGCAATGTTTGAGATAGCAGAAAACAATGGAGCTAAGAGAAGAGTTGGAAGACCAAGAGAAAGGTGGCAGGAGGGAGTCAAGTTCGGGGTAGTCAACCGAGGAGAAAAATGGGAAGAAGTGGAAGATGAGAGATTGTGGGAGAATAGAGAACGATGGAGGGAGCTGGTAGGAAGAGAAGAAGAAACAGAGGATAGGCCTAGCAGTAGTGAAGAAGAGGAGGAAGAAGTCGGAACTGGCAGGAACCGATTGATATGAGAAGTCTGCCCTAGAAAAACTGGTGGAAACACCTCCAGGCCCAATTTAATTGGTTATCTGGGTTTGAGATATATATACTCGGTGTACCACAAACGTGTGTAGTATACATACCAGTAGTTTATGGTTAGTAGATAAATACTACACAGAAGACGATGAATGATAACTTCAATTTACACTTCACAGGTAACGTATCATTTAAAAAACTTCGGCTGGACGTAAAGGTACTACAGGTTCTTTGCATTCTTATTTGGTGATTGATCATGATTAATTGAATTATTTAAATTATTTAAGTGACCACAAAATTAAATTATTATTGGCAAAGATGAAACACCTCACATTCAAAATTGTACAATCGATCAATCAAACGAAACTATAGGAATCAAAGTCCACAATTCAGTCCGCTTTCTAGCGTCCGGATTGTGATACTAATGGCCAACTATTTAGGCAAGGGCAAGGGCTATTTAGTTATAACTTTAAATATAATCCATGTCACCACACTATAGAATTCTATCGATGAATAAATATCTTGATTAATTAATCCTACCAGGAGTCATACTCACATTGTTAGCACACTATCCATTACAGATTCATATACATCCTGTTGAGATTCTTTATAAAATATGCCATCAGTAGAAAATTTCCAGTAATTGGGTTCAGCATTGTCCTTTGGAATGTTTGAGTTGAAATCTTGTAAGCTTCTAGCATAAATCACCTAAAAACATAAAATATTGTATTTGAAGGACAATCATAAAAAGGAATATTAACAAGTGACCCTAGCAGAATTACAAGATTAGATCTAGCAGCAATATTAATCTTATTAATATTGGGTTCAACCCGACACACTGCACGGACGACTACGATCTGTTGGCGTCGGTGAGTGAATGATATTAGCTAATGAGACGAAGGGTTATTACTTATTCTATTGGGTGTTTTTGGATAGTCGGAAACAGTCGGTTGTGACCTGTTGTTAAGAAACCATCCCAGTATTGATCTGAAAGACAGAGAAACCCCGAAAAAAAACGTTAGGATGATCGACTATTGCGGGAATCAAACCCCGATCTCCTAAATGACGGTTCAGTGTGCTAGCCACTCTACCACACGTCTCGGTGACAATAATATGAAATTTTACCTTGAAGTTTGTTTCTATTTTGATGTTCTCGTAACAGAAATCATCGCTGGGCATAACACGAATGAAGATCTTGGCATTTTTCGTTCTCTTTTTTGTGTTCATCATTTATAAAATAAAATGTACAATGTCTACAAGCTATGTCATCGATTATGATATACAATTTTTCAACAAAATAATGATAATTTAATCGTCTTCTTAGTTACATGTGAGAACTATTAGGAACCGCAGCCCAAATATGCATTCGGTGGCTAATAAATTAGTCTAGACCACAGCCTTCTTTATTCAGATCATTCCTTTCTGATGAAAAGAATTATCTGAATTAAGAAGGCTGTGGCTTGGACTTTGGATGATACTGAGAGTTCCATCACTCAGAGTTCACCAGTTTGCTGAATTGCTGTGGTAACAATTGCCTGTCAATAATTGTTAGATGATACCAGTCTATTCGTGATTAAAAGCTAACCAGGCGGCAGCACTGTCGAAGTGGGCGATTGGCCGTCCGGAGGCAGTTAGGCCTAGATGTCATGTTGTTGTATGCTTACACACATTATATTTGTAATTAATACTGTAATTTTGATAATGAATAATTTTAGTGTTTTTAATTTTGTATTTAATATTGTAATTACACATTAATTAATTTGTATATAATTGGAAAGTATCTGCCTCCGCCTAGTTCACTAAAACGTAACCAGATGTCAGCCACTTTGCTTTTAATCGCGAATAGGCTTCTGTCAAGTGACGTCACTCATTGTTGAAAGAGACAAACAACAATCTCCACCAGTTGGAATTGACCAATCAGAATATTTGGTAGTCCACCAGTTCGCTGTATTGCTATGGTAACGATTGTTTGTCATTTGTTACGTGACAGAAGCCTATCGGATGTTTTTTATGGTTACCATGGTAACTGAGCATATACTTTCTAATTCACTGCCATCTAGATATATTTATTGCACTCCATTTTTCAAATTAGTCATCTGATTATTGTTTGCTCAACGACCCCACCAACAACTAGATTATACGGGGGGTATGAATGAGCAGGTGATTATGAAATAATGAAGTGATGATAAGTGAAAGGACGTTTACAAAAACCCATGTCTTGTGCGGGACTCGAACCCACGCCCAATGGTGACTTCGGTTTCTGGAGCGGTGCCTCAGCTGACCCAAATCTATGACTACAAATAACGTAACGAGATAAGCAACATGGCATTAGTCCTTTTCTTTTAACATTAGACCGTTTTCACCATGAAGGAATCAGCGCTTTCGTGTACATTTCTGAGATTCGCAATTTCAAATCAAATTGTACGTATTAGCTGCTTGTATTTCAATGTATAGTACATAGTTGTATAATTGCATTGTTTCTGATCTTTCTCGTAGATGATAAGTAATCATCTACTGTTATCAAATGGTAAATATAGAAGTAGGGCTCTGACTAGGGGTATAAATGCTTTTACAGACATATTTTAAATTTAGATTGGCCAATTCGAATAAAATGTATTCCAATATTGCTTAATGCAGTTGGGAAGAGCTGGATTCACAGATTGCATCACATCCATTATTTGTATAGATCAACATACAATAATACCAGCAAATTATCATAACATTTGTGAGGCAGCATCCTTTTGATATAAGCATGGTGCGAAAGGAAAATGCCATGTTGCTTATCCCGTTACTTATTGATAGTCATAGCCCAAATTAGTCATTTTATTTGACAATTTATAAGTTACAACAAAATACGCTTCTAATGCAATATGGCTGACGAAAGATTACAAAAAACTGTCAACAATGTTAAATTCATGGAAAATGTAATTTTTGCCATATGCGTTAACGGTTTATTTCAAATTTTCATAGGTTTCATCGTTTACTAGCGGTCTACCGCAGCGTACCTGCAACTTTTTCTATCAATTAGACACCATATTATTATAATGCTGCATTTGTCTCAAGAGACTTCATTTTCTTCCATTCTCATTAGCTGTAGGCTACTAGTATTACTATCAATGATATTTTTGCTTATGGTAATGCCACGCTTAACTGGTATTATATGTATTGACCATATTACGCTGTACCATCTTGGTATCCCGCTTTGCGGACAGCTGTCAAATAAATTGTCATTCTCTCTCGATCATAATTATTATGGAGTGATATTATGGAGTGATTACGGTATTCACAGCAAGGTATCTACAGAAGAACATCATTTTCCATGACAACTACAGTAAATTTTGCATTAAAACTCAGTTTATATCAAAAACCAACTATACTGGTACAACACATCACCGTACATACTTAGAGCACTGACTAGGATTATAAAAACATACGACATTAAAATTAATACAAACTAGAATTCAACATGATTTAATCAGCATTTTAAGAACCATACAGTAACAAGTATTATCAATTCAATGTATAGCTTTAATAAAGAACTGGTTTGAACAATCTTGCATCATGGAAAGTTCAGATTGAAATTGTTGATCAGCTTGAATACCAATGTCATTTTATTTGACTAATCGTATGTTCAACGCTAATCATATCAACAAATCGAGTGATTCAGGCCCTCCCAGTCATATTATTATAAAGGCTTCTTTCAACTGAGTGATGTAACATTGTTGTACAAAGTGGACAACAATGTCCCCCAAAATTTTGTTCTCTTATTAGAACTTCGGTATTATTATTGTTTGCCTCCAACTTTTCAGTACCGGTACATCAGTTAGCATCAATAAAAGTGACTACAGAATGCGCTACTAATTTCAATATGCCAGGCAAAAAGTAGTAACAAAATACTGCCAACAATGATGGGACAATTTGACAAAATATGTCTTTATTGCAATTTGTGCACACTTTGTACTACTTCTCTTAAATTCATCAGTTTACCACTATAGCAGCATACCAGCAATTTTTACTGGCAAATAAGTCAGTTTCGTCCCTATATCTCCCTATAGGTCTCCACATGGGTCTGCTTCAAGCATGGCATATATTAAATATGTAGCAGTAAAAAACAAAATAGTAGCTGCATAACAATTACTACAATTACCATATTCATGATGCATTCTATGCACTAATATATGAATAAATAGTCATGCTAATGTATATATACAGTGTAAGTACAATGTAACCTTGGTCAGATTAACCTCGTCAAATAATTGTGTGACCTTGACATGCCATAAATCCTCCAATTTACTAGGATGGTACCTTAAATGATGGGAGGATTTACTGTAACAATAACTGTGGTTCACAGACAACGTCAGACACACTTTGTGATTTAATATACGGTACTAGGCACGGTATAATATACACTCATTTTCTGAATTAACTATTAAACTCTATTTTTTGGACATTAGCTTCAACTGTAAAGATCATTAAATCAATAAACTGTACATGTAGATGTAAAAGTAAAAACTGTGATTGCAATAATACACAACAAACGATCAGCACAAACTATAAGCACTAGCAATGATAGTAAATTAATATTAAATGTGGAAAATACACGCAGCAGGCCCCCATCTTCACACCATGAGATACATACTGTACAATATCACGTGAAAATCACTTGAATCATCACTTAAATGAAGCAGAAATCTAAAATAATGTTATCAAATTATAAAACTGACTTTTAAGGATGCTTGTAAATAATAAACGTGACATTAAGTACCTGTGACACCAGTGATAAGATTAAATGATAGCATATTAATCTAGTAATTATTCGGTTGATGTTCTAATAGAAGTAGCTCACACATTTTTGATGCGTTGGCCAAAGAATTTGAAATTGTCACATCTATTCAATCAGTTGCAATCAGAATAATTTTTACTGTAAAAGTAAACTTAGCTTAAGTGTACTCAGTGCCCAAGCCGAATGTCAACACTTTTCTTAGGAAAATACAATAGGCTACTGTACGCTACTGTATAACTGAAACACTTTTAATCTTCTCTTTACTTACAGAACACTGTAATTGCTAAATGTTAAACGTCTTTGGTAAATAACAGTTACTGATAGAAAATAAAATTCAAGAATTAGGTACAAATGGTTTGATCCAAAAATCCAAAATTAAAATGTAATCTAAGCACATTTAAACGCTAATTTTTCTCATAGACTATGCATGAAGTACGCATGCACTTTCTCTTCTAGTTTTAGTCCGTAGTGCGTATAATATCAGTACGACCTATATTCAGGATGCACTTTAATGTAGCTTGATCGACCACTTTATGTGACCGCAACCGTACATCTAACATTGCGAGAAATCCCATCTTTACGTTCGAATACTCAACGTATGCAATTAGCTGTCAGAGGAAAATATAACTTTTATCAATGATTACAGTACAAAAAGGCAATGTTTTTGAATAACATCAAAGCCCAATATATTGAATACTTATAGGCCTATGAGTATTTTTTTATAAACTTGTTTGGAATGTCCACGTTGCCGTAACGTCACATGACGTGATCATCGAAGACTTCTAAATCTATCACTAGACACCATACTTATAAATCGGCCAGCTTGCCGCCTACCGGTTTCATCCAAGTGGTGAATAGTCTTTTGAAAATCGTAGAAAATTAATTTTCAGTTAAGAATAGAAATTTCCCACGAATTTTTGCTGCTATTCGATTCGTCTCTTTGGAAAATATACACCAAAATCAATTATGTTCCCTATACTTTGGTGAAGATTATTTGGTTCGTTCACGGTGTTAAAAGTGTCGACACTTTGATCTTGCCGTCACCAGACGCAGTCACGCAGGTAGCACATTGGTTTGAGATTGCCCAATCAGCAGCTAGTACTGGACAAAGATGGCCACCCAGTTCGAGCAGATGTGTCAAGCCGCTTGTTGTGACCTGGCGGGAACAAAAATATTCAATTACAAGGCCTACTATACTTTACTCAATTCAAAGTGATATCATGTTGTTAGCTTTTATATTGCACAATTTCAGACTCGTTATAATAATAATTTAATTATATATTCTACTGTCCTCCAAATTCATATTAGAGTAAAAATTACATGAAATATGAATACCAGTTTAAAAGCATTATATAAGATGTGAGGACATAACTTAATCTAAAATCAGAACAATTTGTAAGAAATCATCCCTCCGCCACATCAAAACTAACGTCAAAATTAACATCCACAATTACCTGGTAGTAATTTTAAGCACACTTCAGAGGCATATGAAATATCAAGAGTGCAGTTACCTCATGAATGTTCCCTCCGTTGGTTCCGCAAATCAAAACGTGATTTCCTGACGGGTCGAATGTAAACAGCTGTCCATGTGGTGACGTCAAGTTATGCCACATGGATACATCTGGCAATGCAGCTTCCCACATGCCCAAACCACTCTGATTCAAACTTCGTTGACAGAGCTAAACAGACAGAACGAATAATGAGTATACAAATTATAATAGGCAATATGCATGGATTTCAGATTAAGTTTCAACTCCTAATCTACATGCAAAGAATACTATTTACAACAGATTAAATATTATGTCAGTTGAGATTTACAAAACAGATTAACAATAGCCTTAAAATGGCATTGGAAATATTTAATACATTTAGACCTGTTGATTCGATTAAAACATGAGATTTTGAAACCCTTCGTCTTTATTGATAACGCCCGTCACGGCCCATAAGATTAGACAGGAAGTGCCTCCTGACTCGTGAGTATCATAACGTAGTATTCGATTTTATGCAAAATCGATCCACGTTCGTGCTATGGGGTAAACCTTAATAATTTCTTGACCAATTGGACACATTTGACAAATTCAACATTTGATAATGTTAACACAATATAATTTGTAACAAAACATCTTGAAAGAATGAAAAACAACAATGAAAAAATTTCATTGGAAATTGAAAAAATGAACAAATTCATCGATATTTAGTAGCTCACATTGATTAAAACAAAGATTTCATGCATGTTGCTGATGGTGAATAATATAGCTTCAAAGTTTGATCATACCCTTGCATCTTGACCCAACGTGTAGCAAGATGTGTCGTCAGCGGTAAGCTGTATGGACAGCACTGCTCCCTGGTGAGCGAGACACGTGTCGATACTGTTCTCTCGTCTCAAGTCGTAGACTCTGGTCGCTCCGTCGCTACAACCAACAATCAGCAACTGACCGTTGTGGTTGAATGTGCAACAAGTTCCGTACGCGGTTGAGTTGCCTAGAGACAGAGACCGCTCGAGCCGGCGCGTCTTCAAATCGTAGAGAAGGAGCTTACCGACACCCTGAAATAAATATGGTACAGTAGAAATTAGATGGAATTCTAGATTAGATTGAAGACAGATCTCAAAAACTAAGAGAACTGTCTCTTAGTTCAGTTTAATGGAGTACATACCAGGAGACAAGAACAAAATCAAGATGAGTGATTTGTCCAGAACAAACGAAATGAGCAATTTTTCAGCATATAAGGTAGGTATGTCCTATTAGTAATAACTAGAGTTGCCGTTCGATATGAAAACTCATATCGATTATCGTTTACTCAACATCGATTATTTATCGTATTATATCGATATTTTCTCTCCTAATCGATAATCGTATCAAATGTCAAAATATCGTATCGCATCGGAATAATTGTGTTGAGAATTGCGGTCTAAACAGCTGTGTTGATTGATTCATTGACAAGTGGTTGACCTTGGACTGCGTGAGGGACTTCGGTCCTAGCAGGGAGGGGTAGAAAGATAACGGGATAGAGGAAGAGGCAGATTTATGACTTGTAATAAAAGTACACGTTACAATATACGTCTGGAATTCATCCATATTGTCCGGAATATGAGCCGAGGGTTTTTCTCGAAATTTCAAGCCAAAAAGTCAACCTCGGCTGAAATGCGAAACTATGCCTATAATCTGTCAAAAATACGTTTTTACGCATTTAAATTGGGCGTACTACACCCGCACACTCATAACAAAGGAATCAACTTGAAACCGCGAGATATTCCACTAAAAACACGTTTAATAAATGTATTATCATGAAGAAGCATGACTTTCCCAATTTCTAATATTTTCATTTGACGCGCAGTAATAAACATAATAGGCACGTTGAGCTGTTAGCTGCATGGTGTGTGTCATCTACTGTGTGTGGTCTAACGTCATCTGATCTTGAGGTCTCGAGGAGCACTCGTAGACTAACTACTACGTAGCGTGAAAAACGTCTCCGACTCGAGACAGCCGAGCGCCAATTGACCGACGGTAGTCTATATTCTCGTCTATTATTGCGCATACCAACTCTGACGTCAATGCAAACAGTGTTTTTCATTGGCTTTCGAGTGCCCAATAGAAACCAAGAACTTTCGCGCCACATGCACTGATTGGAGCAATTACGTAAAGGGAAAAAAATTAGTTTGAAAAGGAAATAATGTTCATTTCGATTATTGAAAATAATCATATTGATATCGTATCGCCGAAATTCAATCGATTCGTATCGTTTGAAAAAATATCGATCTATATCGATATATCGATTATTGTTGGCAACCCTAGCAATAACAGTAATAAGTTGACAAATAATTTGAGTAGTAAAATTTACATTCATAATGTTTCAAGTTGTACTAAGGGAAATGCCGGTATTACGGCCATAAATGTTACAAAAGAGAGATAGATATAAAAAGATTGTACAGTAAACCCTTGTTAATCCAAACTCAGTTAATCCGAAATTTGACATATTTCAAACGTAAAGTCAGTCCATAGCGGAAGGTATAGGATAGGCATTTCAATGTTATTGTTAATTAATGTTATTGTTAATTTCCTTAACCAAGGAAATCTGAAAGATTTTCTCATTGAACTAGAGACGCAACTAGGTGTCATCAAGAAAGCAAATAGACACATAATTGTATGTGGTGATCTCAACATTAATCTCCTGATCCAGGCCGAAAGATCACAACTTGAAGAGATCACATTGAGTCTAGGGCTATTCATTCTGGATTTTGGCGAAACCAGAGTCACTGCTCACTCTAAATCTACACTCGACATTATTATCTCAAATTGGAGAGAAGTGGAATTTGCTTGCAACATCGACCCTGGACTATCCGACCATAGCGGTCAACTTATTAATATCCCAATAACTTTTTCTAACGAAGGGTATAAACAGCCGAGGAAAACTGCGATCATGAGAAGGAGGTTTCCAGTTGATGAGGTTCAGTCCTTTATCCTTGACTTAGAAGCGGAGAACTGGATAGAAACCGTGAACGGCTCTTCAGCGGACGAGAAATACGATGCATTTCTTCACTCGTTTCTTCTACTATTTGAGAAACACTTCCCTAAGAAACTGGTGAATCAGCGAGGCAACACAGCTAAAGGATGGGTTACACAGGACATACGATTGATGTGTAAACAAAAAAGATACCTAAGCCATTTATTGAAGTCAGGAGGCTCCCCAAATACAAGGTCTCGTCTCAAGGAACTAAATAGGAGATTAAAAGTTGAAATAAAAAATGCAAAACAACTTTATCATGAGAATCTTATCCTGAAAGCGGACAACAAGCAAACTGCCTCTTGGCATCTAATCAAAACGTTGACTGGTCGAGGGAGGAAAGCGACAGAGCCTATTACTCTTATCAATAACGGAGTTGAGATAACGGATCAACAGGAAGTAGCCCAACTTTTCAATAAGTACTTTTTATCGGTGGGGTCAGATACTACATCCCTAGCTACAGCTTGTCCACTGTCAGCGGATTCAAGTTTATCCTACCTGAGAGAAGCCTGGCCAGAAAGCCCAGTAGTTTTCAAGAATCCCATTATTACGCCGGAAGATGTACTGAAGGTTATAGACAGTTTCAAACCCAAAATGTCAACAGGTTGGGATGATGTACCCATGGCCCTCGTCAAGCGCGTTGGAGCGTGGATAGCAGGTCCCCTTGCACACGTGGCCAATTGCTCTTTTTCCACTGGCAAGTTCCCCTCTAAAATGAAGCTATCAATAGTTGAACCCCTACACAAGAAAAGTGTAATATCTGACTGCTCTAACTATAGACCAATAGCCTTGATCACATCATTTGCTAAGATATTAGAGAAGTTGATGCAGAAGAATTTAATGGATCACCTATGCTCATCAAACATGGTATCTGATGACCAACACGGATTTAGGAAAGGACGTTCAACCACAACAGCGGCTTTCCAGATGATACACAAAGTAACCAAGGCACTGGAGGAGAAGAACAAAGTTGGTGCTGTACTGTGTGACCTATCCAAAGCCTTCGACGTAATGGACCACGAACTCCTCTTAAATAAACTAAATTGGTATGGTGTTTCCGGGAAAACTGGCGAGTGGATCAAGTCTTATCTAACAAACAGAGCTCAACGAGTTCGGTTAGGTCAGCATGCCGAGTCTCCATACGAATGTGTTGAATGTGGCGTACCCCAGGGATCAATTCTCGGACCTCTGTTATTTTCAATATTGGTAAACGATCTAGCCCCAAGCACTACCCTAAATAATACGAACAGGAAGATAATCCAATATGCAGATGACTCCAGTGCAGTTGTCGAAGCAAGAAACACACCCAACCTCGACGAGGAACTGACGGCTACCTTGCAAGACCTTAGTGTCTGGTTCACAGCGAATAAGCTCCGGCTAAATCATGAAAAAACTCAAGCCATCATCTTTTCCTCCAGAGGCAAGACACTTCAACTACCATCTTTTTCCAAGGCAGTTCCCAGTACAAAATTTCTAGGACTTATTGTTGACCACCAGCTAACCTGGTCCCATCACATTGCTGATCTCGTAAAAAAACTAGCTAAAGCCAACTACATGATTAGAACACTGGCACGACAATGTAACAGGCAAACGGTTTGCATGGCCTACTTTGCGCAGGTTCAATCTCTGCTTCTATACGGCCTAGTGTTGTGGGGTGCAGCGACGAACAGCCACAGAGTATTCTGTGCTCAAAAAAGAATAATCCGCTCTATACTAGCACTAAAAGCCAGATCATCTTGCAGGCTGGGTTTTCAAGAACTGAACATGCTTCCACTCCCGTGTTTATATATACTGTCGGTGTGTTTATTTGTCAAAGATAACCCGGACCTCTTTGAAAACATAGAACATCTCCATAATACCAGAGGGTCTAACTTGATTGCCCATGAATATTGCCGTCTCGACTCTACAGTCAGGGGACCAGTGCAGTCCGGAAGAAGAATTTATAATAGACTTCCGTCCCACATCAAGGACTCGAGAAGTAGAAAGCAGTTCAAAAATGAGACCATTAAATTCTTACATACAAACAAGTTTTATTGTATAGAAGACTATTTTAATTCTCAATCAGGTTTAATTCATTGACACATAAGCTATTACATTCTATCCTATTATTTATATTTATGTATTATTATTATAATTTTATTTTCTAATATCTCTGACAATGTTTATACAATTTTAATATTGTTCTTTAATAAGAAACGGCAATAAATACAAATACAAAATACAAAATATGGTTAATATGAATTCCAGCCAAACCGTAATTTCAACTAATATTTCGGCCTTTCAATTGCTTTGGCACTGTTTTCGAATTGAATCATTCGAAATACTTTGAGTGAATTCCTTGATAATTATTTTCCCAATTTCCATCCTTTTTATTTGATGCATAAGAATAAGCCGAAGCCAGCTGAGTTGATTGCTGCTTCGAGTGTTTCATCCGAGTGTGTTCTGAACTTGACGAGCATGAGATTTATATTTTGCTCAGAACACTCGTTGGTCAGACTCGGGACAGCCGAGCGCCAATGGAAGAGGGCTATATGTGCATTGTCGAAGCTAGCCGAGTACATACGATCAATGAAGCGGCTTCTCATAAGTGTGGCATAGTTTTCTCTCTTGGGCTATACAAAATTGCTTCAATTTCACCCGGAAAGTATGATGATTTTCATGGGAAAATAATTTTTGGGTCGATTCAAATTTTTATAAATCAAAACAATTTTTGGGGACCCTTGCATTTCGAATTAACGAGGGTTTACTGTGTACGTTTCTTACCTGTGATACTGAAGAGCATATAAATGTAGATTCTGCAGGGTTGCAACAGATATTAACAACCTTAGAATTGTGTAATGGAGAATTGGGTTCACTGCCCAATTCCCACACAACTCGATTATCTCTAGAGTCAAACAGACGAACCAAACCAATTTTACTGCCAGCAATAAAATATCGCTCGTTCTTAGATACCCAATCAAGCGAAAGCACGCTTGCTTTTGATGCAAACGTAGCAACGGTTCTGGAACAAATTGAGAAACAACTATACTGGTAAGCACTGTTCTCGGGTACAAGCAGAAACTACGGTGGCAAAGAAGAACATTGAACAAAATGCTGGAAGCCTTGAATTGTAGTAGGGTCTAGGTTAGAAATGGTTGGACTTCATCATAAATTCTTATCAATAATATGAGGCCTACCACAACAAATTTCAAACAAAAAAACAAGTTTGGTAGCGATCTCAGTGACTATTTCTGCTATGTTCACTGGTTGAGGTCCACAAATAGCTTGTTATTTATCCAAGCTATTTATCCTTTACAGTCAACTCAAAAAGAATTTAATTCATTCATTTAATTTCACTAAAGACATAATCTGAGAACTATAATTTAAAATTATAATATCATAATCTAAACTACTGATCATTGATGAATAAAACGGGAGGCTTGAATAAAACGCTATGAAAATGGTACATGAAACATACAGAATGAGAGGAATAAACTTCAAGCACGCTATACACGGACAACTCAAGTCGTCACGATCAGTTATTGGCTTAGTCAACTAATCACACTACACACTACGCACACTAATGCTGTCGCTGGTGACTCGAGTTGGGTTTATAGTGATAGAGAGGGCTTCTAAAAATGCCAACTCAATTGGATGACTAGCAGCAAACTACCAATGAGAATGGAGTTAATATTAGACGTCATGTCTGTCGTCTCCTTGTAACATTAATCTTCGACCTTCAATACAACAAATTGATCTTTAATTATATTTCTACTTATTCCTCATTTGCTGCTCCATATTTACTGTGCAAAATTGGTGTTTTATCAAGTTGTCATCAATTGCCGTTGGATCGTGATATGTACGATGGTGTGAATATTCGCAACTCGACGATTCAATTCAGTTGGCCAAGGGGATTGTAACAACTGGAGTCGTCCACGGGTGTGTAACAATCTTCAACGACTTACTTGGGAGTGGGTGTTGTGGCCCATAGTTTGATGACGCCGTCCGCATCTGCACTGGCGACAGCCGAGCCTGAACTGTTGAAGCGTACGCAACTAACAGCCCAGCGATGTTCGGAATACTCTTCCTATAAAATTATAAGAGCATCAGCTCAAACCAGATGAATTTTAAATTAATCAAAGAATTAATCTCAAGTACAAAAAACAAAGTAAGATTTATTTCAAGAATATCAACATACTTCACTCTGAACTTCATCTTTGACTAAGTAGCCTAGAGTGAATGATAAAGAAATCTTTATTTCATTGCCATGCTCGGTAAATACTAAATGGATCCAAGTTTCAGTAAGGGGATGAACAAATTATCAACAATAAAATGAATAAATTAATATTTACCTGTCCTAGAAGTAGGAATGCTTTGCTATCAACAATATTTGTGGATGAAACATTGACCTCTTTTCTAGTACTGGGATCCGGTTCGATTGAAGGTTCTCTAGTTCTAGATGCATCTCTCTTTACATCTGAACTGCTGTTAGTTTGTTTACTTCCACTCCAGCCTGATACTGATGCAACACGTTGTTTACTGTTTGATCTTCGATGAGGTTCTTCAACACTAAGAAGTTTAAATTTATGGTGAGGGCGTCAACCTTCCAGATCAGAATAATGCTCAAGTGATAAGAAAAATAATGGTGGTTTATAATGGTACTCAGGGGGAAAACTTTGCAGTTTTCAACCTTCTCTTGGATTCTCAAACATGACATCAGTAAGGAACAATGAAGAATCAAAGCTATGTTTTGAAAGTTTTTAAAATTAATTGTATCATCTAGATCAATGTATTACCTTCTTGTCTTAGATTGAGTAGATCTACGATGTGTAGTTGGACTGCTTGGTAGACCAATGCTACGTATCAGAGTCTTGTAAGTCTTCGTTGATACTTCACCACCTGTACCTCTGCAAATAGATTAAAATATTCAATCAGAAATATTCGTAGAAGTTCTAAATGGGAAATGATCAAACCAGGACTACAAAATGAAATTAAGACAAAATATTACAACATTTATGAGGCAATGAGCCAATATATTTTCAAGACATGCTCGGTGTGACTACCAGTAGGCCTACATAAGTCATGAAATTTCTATCAACCAATTAATAGATATAAATGTACAGTGAACCCTGATTATTTTGAGCTTGTTTAATTCAAAATTCGTCAAAATTCGAAGCAAACTTGGTTTCCGACCCCAGGTATGGGGTAATGAGGAATATTTTGATCATTAGAAATTCGGATAATTTGTCATTCGAACTCATTTTATCTCCCAAACACTAATTTATAATTATGAAATCATTGTTCTACTTGAAGTGTTTCTTCCAACACATACAACATAAATGCAGTGTTTACTATTCAAGTGCGGTATTTTCCATCTTCTCGATGACATTTCCTTCGCACCTGTTCTGTACAGAGAACCATTGTCGTCATTTGCCCAGTTGCGAGTAGGCTTGCATACATCTGGTAGGTGGCTCACGACACTAAACCAACATTATTTATAAGATTGAAAATAAAAGTTTGAAAAATAGGACGCTGTACCAAGAATATTTTCTTCAAGATCTTACAAACTACGGTAGGCTATGTTTGTTTTAAAATTTCATTTCAGTTTTCCATTCATGTATGTGTTATCAGTGATTTTCCAACGGCCCAATAATGTGATGGTACACGTCTTTAAATTGCGCGGTCTATCAACGTAGTATCAACGCACTTCTTTCGGGTCACAATTTCGGTTATGTTCGGCATAAGCACATCACCCAAATACGCACGAATAACACGCAAGAAGCTATAGACAGCGTTGCTTTGACATTTGAACATGTTCTACTCAACCTAATATATATATATATATATATATATATATATATATATATATATATATATATATATATATATATATATATATATATATATATATATATATATATATATATATATATATATATATATATATATATATATATATATATATATCTATCTCAAACCCAAATAACCAATTAAATTGGGCCAGGGGGTGTTTCCACCAGTTTTTCTAGGGCAGACTTCTCATATCAATCGGTTCCTGCCAGTTCCGACTTCTTCCTCCTCTTCTTCACTACTGCTAGGCCTATCCTCTGTTTCTTCTTCTCTTCCTACGAGCTCCCTCCATCGTTCTCTATTCTCCCACAATCTCTCTTCCACTTCTTCCCATTTTTCTCCTCGGTTGACTACACCGAACTTGACTCCCCCTGCCACCTTTCTCTTGGTCTTCCAACTCTTCTCTTAGCTTCATTGTTTTCTGCTATCTCAAACATTGCTCGTGGTATTCTCTTCTTTCCACTCTCCGCATATGCCCGTACCACCTAAGTCTCTCCCTTTCCAATTTAAATGATAACCTTTCCACTCCCACTTTCTTCCTTATATTACTGCTTCTCTTCTTCTCCAACTTTGACACTCCTGCTACGCTCCTCACAAACTTCATCAACTCAACCTCAACCTTACAAACTCAACCTAATAACAAAAAAAAAATTTCATGATAAATTTTGAAAATTGGTAATTTGAATTTGTTCAATTTGTAGCACTACAAACACTTGTCTGTTTTATGCTCTCCTGAATTTCAAATTAGGGAAGATTTACTATACGCTAATAAAAATTATTGCATAGTCTAATCAATGCCTTTATTGTATAGGCATAAACTGATTTTTAAACTAAAAAACTTCAATATTTTTCAATTTAGGCCTAGGCCCTACATTTTTCTTTTTAAATTTCTAGACCAAATTTTTTCAAACTTGATAGAAACACATGTAGGCTTAAAAGAGGAATATTATCATTCATTAGCATTCTTTGAAAATTTCGTTACAGTCTGATAAATTTTCAAAATTCAGTATCACCTCACGCTAATTTTATGGGAATTTTCAACATGTCAATGTCATTTTCCGGAAAAAGTGCCCAAACGATGTACTCAAAATCAATGGCAATCTATCCTGCTATGAAACCAATATTCAAAAAATATTCCAAGTATATTGGTAGCTTTGTCTGACCTGCATGCTGCGTACAAAACAAAACGTGAATACAACCCCTACTGAAATTAGACGGCAAATTACGTCCCTGAAATGTTTCTATTTTGTCCGTGAAAAGTCTCTAAAAAGTCTCTGTTTCGGCCAGCCGAAGCAGAGCCGAAACACAGGTCGTTTGGGACAGAAACCACCACTGTCTCGGCCCTAAAATTTCTGTTTCGGCCGTGAAACGTCTCTGTTTTGGCCGTGAAATGTCTCTGTTTCGGCCGTGAAATGTCTGTTTCGCCCGTGAAAAGTCTCTGTTTCAGTCGTTATTTGTCCCTACTTGGGCCGTGTATTGCCCCTACTCTACGGGTTGATTGACCTTTCATAACTCTAATTATACGTAGCCCAATTCATCATTGAATTAACTATTGAATCACGCCGTCCGTGTTCATGAGACGCATGAAAAAAATAATAAATCTAGCCACTCATCTAAACCTCAAAAAAACATTCTCTATTCGCATACGTCTCATGAATGTGGCGTAATTCAACAGTTAATTCAATGATGAATTAGGCTACATATAATTATAGTTATGAAAGGTCAATCAACCCATAGAGTAGGGGCAAAACACAGCCCAAGTAGGGACACATAACGTTCGAAACAAGATACTTTTATACACGGCAAAGTAGTTTTCTGAACTCGTATCTGTTATATGCCATAGCTCGTCTTTTTGGCAGCAATTAGCAAAGAATTCTCTTGAGTCTTACGACAGTGAGGACTATGCCATTTGATTGTAGAATCACTTAATCCACCCCCCTAATAAATTGTCGAACAGTTTTCGCAAATTCGTTGTGGAGTCTTCATTGCACTCATCATATCAATGTTAACTCAACAAGTACAAGTGATAGACTGGACACTGAATGCAGCAATGAAATGTGGTGTGACAGGTAAAAACTGGCTAGGCCCATTCACCCCAATTCAACCCCTTGCTTCTTGTTACATGGTAGGCTACAATCTTTGTGCCCGAGGCGATATGTACTTCTAACACAATAACGGGCGACATTCCAGTCAGTTCCAAGAAACAGAAAACAAAGTCTGTAAAAAGTCCTTGGATCGGCCGTGTTTCGACCCTGAAAAGTTCGTAAAAAGTCCCTGAATTGTCCGTGTTTTGTCCCTTGGAGAGACAGAAATGTGGTCGCTATATTGTCCGTGAAAAGTCCTTATTTTGGCCGTGTTTCGGCCGTTTAATCTCATCCAGTTTGCAGCCGTCTTTCGGCCGTGATTCGGCCCTGTTTGGGCTCTATGCAACCGCACATTTCTGCAGTCTGTTTGCCTTTCTATGTACGTCCGTGAATCGGCCGTGTTTCGTCCCTTAAAACTCAATCGTCCCTGTTTCGGCCGTGTGATTTCAGTAAGGGAAGAAAGATTTTCCGGTAATATGAGATCAAATCTTCACCATACTCATCCAGGTTTTGTTTCATAACCTCTGCATATGTATACTGGTGAAGTGAAAAGCAAATAAAAACTAAACTAAATATATCAAATTGATATTCAATCCTTAAACTAAGCCAAAATTTCATCAAATTGAATTTCCCATACTGTGCTATTATGTAAAAATCATCCATAAGTTCAGGAGTTTGCTGCACTTCTGACATGGTTATTTCAGGAACAATGCTGCGAGGATTATCAAGCAGGGTTGCCAAACGCAATCTTAGTGCATCATTGTCATCTTGGAGACGTTTTATTCGAGTGGTATCTTCTTCAATGCTTGACAACGTTGGCTGAGGCATACACTACAGAAGAAAGGCACACATTAGGCCCTACAATTTATAAATACTACGATGATCGCTACAAAAATATAATTTACAATATCATAATGATAAAATATACATTCGTCACATCGTTACTATTTATTAAACGACTAAGATTTTATGAAAGTCTACAGAAATTTTTACAATAATATACCTAGAATGCGTATTAATCTTCGTATAAGTCTCTACGTATTAATTGCACAACTTACTTGAAATAATGTTGATAGAAAATTGTGAAGAGATACAAGCAATGTATCTTGCCACTGTCTTGTGAAATGTACTGAAAAGCTGGGATTTTCTTCTGGGTTCTTTAGAAACGGCAGCACTAGAAAAGAGTAGTGTATTAAAATTTAAAATACTAGTGTTTTGGTGCTGTATAGAAACAGCTGTAAGATCTCTTTGAAATCTAAACTAATAATTGGATATTTTAGAAAAACAGGTACAGTACGCTATCATGAACACTGCAGATCAATATTCGCCTCTTTATCGCAGGCCCAGCACGAACAGAGGTTGGAGGAAAGGTAGGAATTGGTTGATCATACAATAGAATAATGATTAAGCCATAGGATTTGAGCCAAGAAATTACTAGTGAAAGACAACATATGGACCTATATTATTTCTAACAATTGTTTGTAAGTAAAGGAAAATACTTACTAAACCATTCCTTCCAATCAGGACGTCCTTGAAGATCTGATGTCATTTTCACAAAGAAATCATTGATTCTGTCCTGTTTACTGTTGATGACGCAATTGACAACATACAACTTGAGTACATCATTTTCCAATTTTTTAATAATAGGTGTAAAATTATATTCTAGCTTCGAGAACATCTTCTGATCTAAATGTCCCCATAATTCTTTCAAAGCTGTCAGGTCATAACCATAAATGTGTTGCATTAACTGGTCGACTATTTTATCTACACGAAAACCCTTGTCTTTGTCTGATTTCAATTCTGAATCAAATACTTTTAAAGTATTAGTAAAGCACCTATAAAGCAAATATTCACGAACTAATTCGTCAACATACTGGATATGCGACATTTTGACAGCAACTGTCACACAGTAGCCTATTTGCAACTATTGTATTTAGAGGTTAGAATCCACCATTCCCACCTGCAGAACGCAGTACCAACGTCAGAAAGTAAATTAACACTGACTTGTTCGGTGCTTGTGATGGTCGGTTTAAAACATAAGCGAAACGTCACATCACGGTAAATTATTTATTCGTGATTACTTATTTCTCTTCTTTTGTTGGTGTTCACTGTTCAGTGAAAAGAAATTGAAAATTATCAAAAATGAACTCTTTCTGATATGACAAATAAGATTTAACAAAAGGTCTATTTATTTGTGAAACTATTTTTTAAGTGTTGAAAGAATTTGTAATAATTTAGAGTATTTTTTTAGCACACTAAAATGATACATTTTCCATTTTTTTTACTTTGGGTAGCACCTAGTCATAAACTATACATTTTTGTAACTTATGAAATGGAAATAAGGACTTTAGTTACTGCCCAAATCATTACAGTCAATCAATTTCCAAAACTAAAACTAAAAATATCACAACTGGATAGGACACACTGATTGCATTCGTTTGGCGAACTTGGGCCGCACAACCACAGGCTCTATAAAATGAATACGCGCCTACCAAAAGTACAAAATATAATTTTTTACTAGTATTAGTGGTATGGTAACTGGAAAACTTCACGAGTCGTATCAGACTGGAAACTAAACATAAAACTATTGACAGGTGAGGGAAATTTTCTATGGATAGGAATTTTACAAATGTAGTAATTTGATTGAATCTCATAATACAACTACTACACATAATTTATTTACAAAAAACAATCAATCCCAATTCTAACACTAAAATGCTTTATGCATATAATAATCAATAAGTGTTGAGAATAATGCAAATCCTGCGGCACCAACAATGCCTGCTTTGACTCCAGCTGAAAATGATAATAAAAATTACTTTATTTAGTGTATTTACTGAACATATTACTCTGTATTACTGTACAGCTTGAAGCAGAAATATAAGTCTCTGGTTGCTACCTGGTCAAACCAGTGGACCTTGTTATAATGCATACGATTCAACAGGTATCAAACGACAGAAACAGACTTTTACTTATACTTCAAACCCTACATATTAGGCCTATATATTTTTATGCTGTTGGATATAATTTTAATATCATTCTATTTCTATATTAGGGCCTATTTATATTCCCATTCAAATCATTACAGTAAAACTTCTTTAGTAAGTACTTTTTGATGCACATACTGCCTTGGTAAGTTTCATTTTTTGTTCTCACCCATATTGTCTCTCATATTCAAAAGAGCTAGTTTATCTGGTAGGTAATGTTTACCCTTCATCAAGTTTCTCAAGTCTGGTCCCCATCCAAAACATACTAAAGAGGTTCCATGGTTCAACATGTTAAAATAAATAAGGCTAACATAAAAAAATGTAACTTCAAGAAGAATTGTTCAGAGAGATGAGTCAAAATATTATTAGCAGGCTATATAATTTCTGAAACAAATATAGGCCTGGTATAATGAAATATAATGAAAATTATTACTTACGAGCCATTAGCCTACATTAGTAAGTGTATAAGTAACACAAAACCAACAACTAAAACTATTCAAACAGCATGAATTATATAAATTAGAAATTATTCAGTTGTGTTGTCAAAGAATACCTAAAAGTAGATCTACTACTAGTGTTAACCTATATTCCATCACAACATTGTCGTCATATTTTTCTTTACACCCTAAAATAAATATTTTGGAAGTACAGTGAAACCACGATCTATCGTTTTTTAAGGGACCCGGGGGAAAAAACAACAAATGCGGGAAAACGATCAAAGCGGGAAATCATTAAAACCGTTAAAAAAACACAAAAAAAACATTAGGCCTAATTTGAACATTACCGGTATTTCTTTCATTGTAATTAATACTGTAATCACTTATAATTTCATAAGTCGTTAAAAATGCTGAAGTGTCATCTTTCCTATCTTTATTTACAATTTATTCTTCATTTACTCAATGTCCTGACTGATAAACGATGGAATAACCCCTGTTCACTGCTGAATATAAAATAAGAAAACACCATATAAATACCATATTTACACGGATACCCCATTTTCAAGTCATCGAAAAGTCATATGCGTCTTATAAAGATGGGACAACATTGACGCGCTCGCTAAGAAACTTCGAATCACAATAAATAAATTCTATATGTTAAGAAATATACTGAATTTTAATGTTCTCAAGATGATATACTATGCACTAGGACAGTCAATAATCCAATACGGTATTACTAGTTGGGGAGCCGCAAGTGAATGTCATATAAAACGAATTTCAACCCTGCAAAACACAATATTAAAAATTATCTACAAAAAAGGTAGCTTATATCCCACTGAATTGCTATATAATGATATAGGTGTCTTCCCTATTTCAAAGCTTTACACTCAATTCACCATAACTCTTTTCCATAAACAGAAGCGTATATCCTCTGCCAATAATCGGACTGGAACTGTAACCAGATCATTAACTAATAAAAACATTGAAATTATAAGAGTCAATAAAAGCAGAACTCAGCAACATGCCATATTTGTTGGACCAAAATTATACAACCTGCTACCAGAAAACATTAAAAATTACAACATAGGGTCGAAAAACCAATTACAAATGTTTAAACATGAGCTCAAAAAATGGATTAGTTTATGCCCAATCGACATCATTAAAAATACCATATACATAAAGATGTAACTCTATAATCAGGTAAACCAAATAACATTAATTTAACTTTCAATTATACAACACTCAAAGAAAATTGCAAAATTTTACTGATAGCCTGGAATGGTTTCCATTTGTTGTAACTTGTAACATCATTGTCTTTAGTAAATAATTAATAAATTATTAGAAAATCAGTCTTTAATGCACTCAGTTTTAGTGCTCTATTAATAATGGTAATTTAGTAATTTTAGGAAGGAAGCTATCCTTAATATTGTTACTTTCTTATAGGTCTAGTTTAGCATATGGATATACCTACATATATTACTATTAGGCTATTAGCATATAGATAGTTATATATAGTCATGATTGTGTCAATTAGTGTTTACAGAGTTACCTAATATAGAGTACCACTAGTACTGACTGTAATTAGTAATCCTAATAATAATGTGTTATAATAATTAGAGTATTAGTCAATTCGTTTTTAAGCACTCTAAAAATGATAGTAAACTATAATTTAGTTTGAAGCTTATCTTCATTTTGTAAGTAATGTAATGTAATGTCATCTAATGTAATCTTTATACCTATTATAGCATATATCTCCCCAACACAGGTTTTTACTTAAAGGGGAGAGAAATATACAAATGTGATGTAAACATTCCAATGTACAATACATGAATAAAATAAAAAAAAGGTAAGTGAGAAAGAAACGTCCCGTTTTGCAATATATTTTTGGCTGGGTAGATGTTTTTAGTTTGTGCTACAGCTATAACACAAACGCTATAAACACTGCCGGTCGTCCAATGTTAAAGCATAGGGCGAACCCCCAATCGTCGTCAGATTTGATGCACGGATGGTCGTCAATGTTATATATTCATCATCTGTTCATCATCAATCAACAATGCTCGCCTGGAAGTGTGCTATGGTGATAAGTCTTGTATCTTGTTATCAATTTTTCTCCGTTTCAAAATTATCGTTCGAGGTTTTAAGTGGCGAGGGACCGAAAATAACAAACGATAGAAGCGGGAAAACAATGAATGCGGGAAAATTTGACATTGTTTATATGTCAGTTTGGTTGGGACCACACAAAACAAACGATAGATCCGGGAACGATAAATTAAGATTTCACTGTATTAAATTCATGTGGAAGTAGGCCTATATATAATATGTGTGTGTGTGTACATGCATGTTCGTATTTGCTAATAGTAGTAATATTAAAATTATGTTGGGAACCTGTAGGAATGAAAAAACTTTCTTATTGCTTGTTTATTAATTACCTCGAATTCCTATTATTCCACCCGTTACACCACCGGCATATGTGCCATTTCTCCAGTCAGTTTTGCCACGGTACTGTAAAACATGATTGGAAAAAAACTATAATTCAATATCATCAGAAGTCGGCAGGTTACATAATAACTGGTAGCTTTCAAGTTTATAGTACACAAACTCCGCTGGTAGTAAACGTTCAACAACGCAGTATTAAGTAGTATTAAACAGCAACTAGGGCCTATAGGGCCATAGTACATTAACAAAAAGTTTATATTTTTACTTGCTATGAAAATGATTGAGAAATATGCCCTCTAGTCTGCATCAGATTGTGCTATGTCTATAAAGGTAAGGCTCAAATCAAACATGGTACCATATTTCAATAAAATAATAGGTTTTAGATGGACTAAAACATTGCAACTTTTTGATATATTAGTTCTATATCAATCAACGATGAGAAAGATATATCAAAATATTAATCTCATTCATGGGTCAGGTTAGATGAATGCAGTCAGCTAACTGAACCTTGCCCTTTTTTAATAGTACTGACTTTAATACACATTATAATTAAAGACATTCTACTCTATTCTAAATAGATTTGATTAGCATAGGACTATATAGAAAATAAATCTTCTATGCATGCATACCGTCTATGTGCAAATTATTCACATATTTTGTGTTTCATGCTTTTTATACTGGTAGACTACCTAAAATAATTCAGCCCACAATTAACTCTGTTTATCTGGGAAAAGGTTGAGCCAACTGCTAAACTAATTCAGCCTGAAATAGTTGAAATATTTGGCGTATATCACAATATCTGGAATCGCTTGGAGAAAACAGTTCAGAAAAAAAATCCGAGGTCATATTTATTAGGCCTACACATTTATTATTTTTTATAAACGTCCTTATTACTGGCCGAGAGTTGTGCGCATGCCTCTTCACCCGTTTTGCCCTATTTATAAAATATTTGTGACATGAGCACATATGCGACTCGACAGTGCCAAATCCCTTCTAAATTCGTGTTGGAACTCAATCGTTTTTGCCGAAAACTATCTTGTGCGCCGATATCACAAAGTTTAAACAGTTTCAAACTGAATCGATCTGGTCAAACCTTTTCCCAGCTGTATGACAAATGCGTAGCTAGGCCTATAGATATGACTGCCAGTACTAGGTAGGCCAGGTCAAAGTATTGATTTCAATGGCCGTAGGTATAAATTATAAGAGTGGGCAAGGACGCTACAGATTGAGTAGGATCAGTAGTAGAATTAGTACCGGTACTACGAATATAGGTAAATTGGCCACGTCGTGCCTACCTTTTTCAAGGTTATGTTAGGTGATGCTCAGTGCATGAATCTTTCAAGTTACTGTAAGGTTTGAATCGTCAAATTAGTCTCATCCACTCAATACAAATCTTAGCCTACCCAACAGTTACCAAAAAAAAGTGAAAACGATAACTTGATACAATACTGAAAAATCTTGAGATGGGCATGACATTTGGCAAAATTACTGGAACATTTGATTGCAAAATAAACGAGGTTAGAGTTACTAAAGAACGTTGATCAGTTTACCGATTCAATAACACACTCAACGCCAGCAAAGACAAATCCAATTAGCGCAAAGTTCTTGGCATAACTGAGAGTAGTTCCTTTCATTTCCTTGAACACTTCTCTTGCACTCATTTGCTTTTCTCCAGGTTGAGCAACTGACGGATTTATGCTCGCAGAAAATAGGCCTATCGCTGCTCCCAAACCATAACCTAAAACAAATGAAAGTGACTTTTATATTCAAAAATATATTTCAAGGAACAGTTTGTGCTTTAAAGTTGGATACAAATAAGTGTAATTAATGCTCAATATATAATTACCTATTACAAGACTCATTGTGGACTTGAAAGCACAACTTTCGAAGAAAGCTTCGACAAATTTTTCTTCCCTCGTCTTTATTTGAACTGGACCCATTGCACTGGGTAGAATTAAATTCTCTCTGTACTTATTAGTGGAAACTAAATACAACGCAATCTTATCCCATTCTTCACCAGAGAATAAAACCCTGTTATTCTTCTCAGGTGGTTTGCTGTCACTCGTGCTCATTGCCATTTTTAAAGTCGATTAAGATGAGACTACAGACGACTGCTTTACCGGCGTAAGAATTTCGGGCCGAAACTCTTAATCGTCAGTGTTAAAGGATACGCCAAGATGTATTGAGGGTTGCGTTGCATAGCCGGTCTGTAAGCTCGATATGCCCTGGAATAACAATGAAGAGATGGCAGTTATTGGGAATCTTTCTTTCGCTCCTATCTATGTATTTGGCTAGCCTGCAGTATTTTTATAAAATTACTGTAGATATTCAATCACTACCATTCACATATAACCTTCATTTTATTTATCATAATTATGATCCAGATTATGCAACATTTCTCCCTATTTACCCATGTCAGTGGCAGCCCGACAATACGAATTCGGAGCCACGGCCCCCGCGCCCGAAATGGGTGGGTGAGTGTCTATTTAGGTAGGGTGTCAGGTTGGTCCCAGAGAGACTTACCTGACTGGACATTATTTGATGAGTTTTAACTTAGATAATCAAACTACGGTAAATTAAAAATTTAAAGATGTGTTACCATCATTCCCATGTACGCCGTTCGCCTACATATTTTAGATGAAAACGAATGCGAATGTACGGTAATATAGACATAGACTTCAAAAGGTATGCTAACTCAAGCGACTTGTCTAATATCATTGTATGATCAACCTGGATTAATAAAATTATTATTATTATTATTACATGCAATGTGTAGGAAATTCATTTTATCTACTCATAATTATGGTTTTGAAAGAAACCATTATACGTTCACTCATCCTGTTGAGGTGATATATCCAGTTTTTTCCATATCTTGTGGACGTTGCTGGTTTGAAGGGAAGAACGAAATAGAAATTGCAAAAAAAAAATTGTTTCCGAGTAGTCAACAATTTCTCATGAATATGCTTACTCAAACACATGGCCATTCGTTGAGATAACATGAGGAGTAGAATTTGTTCATCACTCCCTCCATCAAATTTGAACTAGGTAAAAAAGGAAGCAATGCTTCTGCATACCCCATGAAAACAAGACTTTACTGGCACATGTAGCCAAGTGGTCAACGCATTCGCTTCATGTGATCCGGGAGGTGAACAGTGGCAAGGCGTCTGGGGAGACAGGGTAGACACCGTCTACCCTAAAAACTCACATAACCAGCACTAAAAAAAATAATCTGCACTTCAACATTTTGTTTTTACTTTTTATTTTTTGTTCAAATTGTATTCTATATTTTTTCACAAAAACGTGCTTGATACTTCGAAAAAGTTTTGTTATTTTCAAATGAATTTCATGTTCATTTGGAAGCCCAGTCAGCCTCTTTGTAAGCACTACGAAATAGTACAAGGTAGACAGATTTAAAAACGTCTCCCTTCGAGGTCCTAGCGCGCTCACTAACACACTGAACAGCCAATCAGCGATGAGCTACTACACATATAGATGATATGGAAAACAAAAAATATCAACCAAAAGAGTCACCGTCCACCTTTGTCTTTTCACTGAAATTGCTATACTGCTAGAAGCGTAGGTTTGTTGAATGGTTTGTGCGGCAGCAAACCTATCCCCGATCATACACGATACGATCAGTGACAGCAGAGCGTTGTCACGTGCGAGATACAGACCTTATATTTTGGTTAGTCTTTATTTTTTTTCTGATACAAAACCCGTATAAACTGAACATCTTTTTTCTACGACAAATGAGGTACATTTTTACTTTGTCTAATATATTTTGCTCTTTGTTCTTACTCCAGTTATTAGACGAGCTTTAGCGAGGATTCAATTTGACATACTGAAAAAAATTGGTGTTCGTTTTTATGTTGTTTTTTTTTTTTTTCATGTTTTTTTGTCGGTTCTCCACAGGTCAAACGGCTACAGCTATCAATTTCAACCTTTTTTTTATCATGGTTCTTCATCTAACTTAGATCTGTATAGTTTTGTGGCATTATCAGATATCAACTTTTTTTTATGAATTTTAGAAATTTCAAAAATACCCATTAGAATAACACAGCGGAAATAAAAGAAATTATTTTTATTTTCCCCAAAAAATGAAATTTTGTGTGAAGTCGAGTAACATTCTGATACACATTTCTGAGAACTTTCAGCTTGATTGGGTGAGCCATTTCGAAGAAAAACCATAAAATGTGCTAAATTGGTACCACTCGAAGCAGTTTTTATCCATTTCTAACTCAAATGTCACCCAATTGGCAAATGTAGGAAAAGTTTGGCAAAAAAGTCGACATAGTATTACTATCCGCTCGTCTAACAACGCATATATGGCATTTTCCTAGTATAGCAAAAATAGACATAAAAAATGCCGTTTTTGATGCACCACCGAGTTCTCACATCGCTAATAAAAAAAAATCAAATCTGTCTACCCTGATTAAAACTCTACCCTTCACCACTGGAGGTGAAGGGACAGATCAGACCCGGTTCGATCCCCGCCACCGTCCATCTTTACAGGGGTTTTTCGTGGTTTCCCTCTGTAGTCTAGACTATAATGCCAGGATGGTTCCTACAATGTAGGCCACGACCGCTTCCTTCCCACTATCCTTCCCGATGCCTAAGAAACCTTCATCTCATCATCCCATCAATCATTCATTCAACGCCAATAGATCTTAGTTATCATTATAGTGCGTCGTTAAAAAACATACAATATAACATGAGTTTTCAAATGTGCTGAAGAATTATCAAAATACTGTAGTATGGCAAGAGCATTGCTCTGTTGTTTAATACTTGACTCTGTCATTGGAAAAAATTAATCAATTTATCTAAATAACTGTTTTAATTCAATAATGATGTAATAGGTAGGCCTACTATACTACCAAGTTATTTATGTATTTAACAATATATTTTTATTTATGGTCTATTTGTCTATACGACAATTGCAAGCTAAAATGATGAGAATTTTCATCAGTTAGCATTGATGAAATAAAGTAACGTAGTGATGAGTCAGGGAGGGGAGAGCCGAAATACGTATAGCCCCGTAAGGAAATCGGAAATAACATTCTTTCAATTGTCTATCCGAGTTTTTAGTGTCCACAGTAATCCAATTCATTTGCAGTTCAATCAATTACGCTGATCTAGACTATGATTGTGTAAAAACCACATTTCACATGAATACCAAGACAGCATTTACAGAATAGTTTCAGGCAGGGGCGGACTGGGGAAATATTCCGGCCCTGGCAAATCTTTTCAAACAGCCCTAGGGTACTGTTGTTGAGCATCAAGTAGGGGTCTTAATGTGAACTTTTTCTATGATTTTTTTTCAATTTCAAAAATAATCATGAGAATAACATATATTGTGGAAAAAATTGAGAATAATTTAATTTTCCCAAAAAATTAAATTCTGCAAGGAGTTTAAACGTACGATTTTACACATTTCTTGCAATTTTTAGATCAATCAGGTCAGCCATTTTGAAGAAAAAAATAAAATTTGCCAAAATCATACTTATACCCTAATAACACTAGAATTCCTGAGGAGGTATTAAGTCACTCACATTGGGCATTAAACGCGCCTGAAGAGTGCCTCAGGACTGCCCGTGTTATTAGGTTACACGCTCATACAACCAATTTATGGCGTTTTCCTAGTTAATTGAATCACGTAGGCCTCTCCCGGCTTCCTCTCCTCTTGAGATAAAGTAAATGTAAAATCAATTGAAAAAATTAGTCCCATGTTGGTTCCAGACTTTCAGTCTACATACGGTAATACAGATAACTCATTCAAAAATATAATAGTGATGAAGTTGATGTAAGACGAAATTGTTTAAATATAAGTTAGAGTGTATCTTTAAAAGTTATTAGAT
The DNA here is from genome assembly GCA_964007535.1 of Brachyptera risi. Classification (NCBI taxonomy): domain Eukaryota; kingdom Metazoa; phylum Arthropoda; class Insecta; order Plecoptera; family Taeniopterygidae; genus Brachyptera; species Brachyptera risi. The sequence goes on along the minus strand of OZ023331.1, from coordinate 18,825,299 downwards.
TAGAAGCGGCTACGAGCAAATTGCAGGGAAGTCGTTAGGATTTGTTCATTGGGGGGAGCACAGGTTACATAAATAAAATGACCGCCCAGCTGGAAAGGGGGTCTGGGGGGCGGAAGTCCCACAGCAGAGCCCCGCAGGGAATTTTTGAAGTGATTTTTGCGATTCACAAGTGATTTTGGAGTCTTTTGATTGAATTATCATGGACGTTCAAAGTTGAACTCTTAAATTCCCTGTGGGGCAAGGGAATTTTTTGAAATGAGCCCATGCCATTTTTCAAGTGATTTTTTTTATTTACAAGCAGTTTTGGAGTCAAATTATTGAATCACTATGGACATCACCAAAGTTATTTTTAATAGTATGGACATTTTCAAAGTTATTTTCGCGATTTCTCCCAGCAAAATTCCCAGCGGTGATTTTTTTGAAATATGATCATTTTCAAGTGATTTTTACGATTCACGAGCAGTTTTGTTGGAATCGAATAATTGAATCGTTCGAATACCACTCGCATCATCGCAAACTTTCTGATAACTATAGTGTTGTGCTAGAAATATAATATTATGTGTTTATTTTAATACGTTATAAGTTCATATTTGCATAAACTATAACTCTATAAAAGCCGGCCTGTGGCCGGCCATGAATTAGGCGGCCGGTTGCCAAATGCCACAAATGCCCGGTTGCCAGATAGCCCAGTCCGCCCCTGGTTTCAGGCCTATTAATATGAATTTATTACGATACTGGTACAGTATAGGCCTATTATATTGTGAAAATATGCATTATTATATATAAATATAGCGAGATTGAAACCTTGCCTCACGTCCTGGGTTTCTGCGAAAAAGGGAATCCTCTAGTCAATCTACGCCATCATAGGATCAGGACTTTGATTGCAGACAACTTGAAAACCAATTACGAAGTATACGAGGTGGTATCTTGTCTTGCTGTGGATGGGAGTTCAAGAAAAATAGACATCATGGCTATTGATAGGAAGAAATGCAAAGGTTACATAATTGATCCGACCATCAGATTTGAAAGAGACAAAAAACAACCCGGTGAGGTCAATGAAGAGAAAAAAAATTTATGAGCCAACTATTCCTTACTTCCCCAAGAAGTATAATTTAAAGGAAATAGAAGTTATCGGACTTTTCGTGGGAGCCAGGGGAACAATTTGTAATTTTTTCAGTGACTTTTGTAAACGTTTTTTTATAAGTAACTTTTTAAAATATCGAATCGGAGTGTCAGCACTTAGAGACTCCGTAAGAATTGTAAGAAATCATTTGTATAATTAACGTTTCAATATATCACTTTTAATTTTGTAATCACTAAATCTCCTTATTATTTTATTCAATCCTATTTTGTTTTTACATTTTTTCTATTCGATCAGTTCCCTTTTCATTTATCAATATATAATATTTTCAATCTCTTTCTCTATATTTTTCTATGTATTTTTTATACTGATTGCTATCCTGTTTTATAATTTAGTCAGGGACCAATAAAGGTTATTTCTTATGGAAATTACTGGTAGTCAATTTCTTGACGAAATACTTCAACTATTTTCATTTGTGGGGAAGATGGTGTAAGCACCAACTTTCCTATAGGGAGATTTCGAGTACATGACACAATATATTAAAAGGAAGCACCTAAAATATTGTTCATCATAAAAGCAAACCCCACCACCTCTTTCATCTGCCCAAAGTTGGCTCCACTTCAATCTACATTCAAGACAGCTTTACAATGCAAATTTCTGCAGTTTAACCAACTTTTTTTTTCTCATTTATCTGTGATCTATGAAATACACCCACTTGAAAATTACAATCTTGTTTAGGCCTATGGGTCGTATCATTGAATTGGTCGTATTGTATCCATTATAAAATTACTATTTCATTCGTTCATATGATTTGAAAAAAGTTCAGGTCAAGACGGAAAGTGCCGGTTAGTAATAAAAACAGTGATTTTGAGACTGGGGTACCAGTACCTTGATGAATAGTCTCAATTTGTACCTGTACTGAAATGCCTCCTGGAATCCAGTCATTTTGAAGTAACTTGAAGAATACAGTCTCAATTTGTACCTGTACTGAAATGCCTCCTGGAATCCAGTCATTTTGAAGTGCTTACTGGTCACAAGCAGAGATTGACAAGTTGTAAAGCGATACATAGACTAGTCGGCCCGATATCGGCCGAGTCTAGTTTCCGTCTTTTAATGTATTTTAGGATAGTGCCATGTAGGCACCTCTATCATTTTTACTGCTGCATATTTGTCTTTCCTCTCTTTTTTTGATGGTGAGAATATGCCTCTTCATTTTAATTAGTTTTTTATATAGACGTCATAGTTTAAGTGCCAAACCTAGGCTGGCAAACCTAGGATGTAGCCTTGTTAGCCTATGCATAAATCTGGAGCTGTCTAACAATACCAATCATATACCGGTACCTAAAACTCCATGAGTTTATTCAACTTTTCCTATACTAGTGTTCAAAAAAACAAATAATAAATGTATACAAAATTCAATCTGTAATTTTTATTTCCTAATTTATAAATAAAACATGAAATTATTCAACAAGAAATTATTCTCTATTATAATTTGGAGTCTCATTTTTTTCTTGCCAATTTCTTGATTTCTCCTTGTTGTTGTGCAGCCATGCCATAAATCTCTTTGACCTTGGATCTTCGCTCCATATCGCTAGAAACAAACACACAAATGGTTAGTTGTTCGTTTGTTATATAGGCCTTACCATGAAATATATTGTGTTTACGGGTACCGGTAGGCCTATATTTTGTTCATCAGTTATCGGTAGCAAAAAATGAGGATCTAGGTATGACTAAACAGCGCCTAGGTATTCTTTAATGTTGGCCAGGCATGCCTATAATTGCGGTAATATAAAATGGTTTTTCGAAGTTGAAGCTTAAATAAAATCTACGTATATCTTATCCCTGATTTTTCCTCAGACTGTATTTGGAGTAGCCTTAAGTATTTATTATTTATATACATCGTCTGCTTCTTTAAATGCTTGTAATGTAAATTTTTTCCTCAGGATGAATTTCAACATCGCATTTTTGATGGGTGTCTAATTTTTATTCAGGCCTAGGCCTATATTACATATTTTGTATAGTTTGGCAGATATACATTAAAAAATCATTTATACAAAATATTTTCAACTATAAAACACGCCATACACGATCAACATTTACCCGTCAACAGGTTGACTCAACATATTGACAGCTAGTAGATGACCCGTATTTCTGATCTTGCCTATACACGACGGCAATATGTTGATGGCTGCCGTCAACATATTGCCAAGAACTGATCATGCTCTATTATCTCATCAATATGTTGATGTAAACATGTTGACAGGTAATGTTGATCGTGTATGCCGTGTTTAAGATAGGCAGTGTAGTTGTCCATTGATGAGTTTTAATTAATTGACTTGAATCGACGCAAAATTACGATCAGAACATTTTGATCTGCAGGGCTGTTTACAGAAAGCACTTTCTCTATGCCCTATATTGCTGTGAGTTCGACATCATTTTCATCACTTTGGACCACGCAGATATTTTTTTGCAAATACACTGCCGATAAAGATGGAACCCGAGACCCTCACTTGAAAGTTACTCTAAAGGGCTGTTATGAAGTTACTAAATGTACGCCTACACGTAGTATAAACCCATACCTCTGTTGTATTTGTTTGATCTTGAGTTTTCCAAGGAACGTTCGGTCTCGCCTGATCTCTCGAATCGCACCCTTCGTCTCGCGTTTCACTTTGTGCAGTAGCTTCTCTTGCTCTTGACGTTCTCGGCTCATGACGCGATGTTTTCTACCGTCAAATCTGTGAAGTAGGATGTAAAAATTTAGTATTCAATCTGACAAACTCAAGATAAAACATCTACTTAATACATAATACATAATATTATTACATAATACTTACACTTTTACAATATTTGGTTCATAAAGTCGAAGTACTTTTGGTTTCTTTGCCTCGGGTACTAAGCGGGGCATACTTCTTGCAGCTATCAAGTTTATTTTGGACTGCAGACTCTCAACCTGCAGCAAGAATATTGAATCGTACATTTTAAATGACTACAGGTCCAAGTGATTTAATAACACGAGCAGAAGTAGCTCAGTCAGCTGAGGCATTGCTTCAACAACTGAAGTTAGTTTGGGCGTGGATTTGAGTGCAGCAGAAGGTATGGGTTATTATCAACGTCCTTTCACTTATAATCACTTCATATTTCCATTACCGCCTGTTCATTTGTAGTTTGTACCCCCAAATAACCTAGCTGTTGGTGGGGTTGTTATAAGCAAACAATAACCATCACAAGAGCAAAACTTGTCAGCTCATTTATTCACTTTGATATCGGAGATTATTGACTACCAATATTACATCGACAGTTCAGAATATATACATATACATATATATATATATATATATATATATATATATATATATATATATATATATATATATATATATATATATATATATTATACATATGGATATATATACGGGTCATTCTGAAAAAAGTTGACCTTATGAGGGAAAAAAATATCATGTAATGTTTGGGCATAGTTAGATAGCACTTGAATCCTATCAGGACCATATTTCTTGGATATTCTATCAAATACCGGCACAGTTAAATCAGTGTTAACACGCTTACTCCACAAGACTAGGAGGTGAGGGCATTTCGGGCATCAGTTTGATCCCTCCAACCGTCCATCTTTAGAGGATTTTCATAATTTTATATATATATTGCAAACCCAGATAACCAATTAAATTGGGCCAGGGGGTGTTTCCACCAGTTTTTCTAGGGCAGACTTCTCATATCAATCGGTTCCTGCCAGTTCCGACTTCTTCCTCCTCTTCTTCAATTTTATGATGGCAGAAATGGTTCAGGCTACAATATAAGCCATGAATACTTTCTTCACTTCATTAGACATTCATTCGACGTCAATAGCCTAGATTTTAGTCATCATTAAAGTGCGTTCTTAAACCCAAATATAAATAAAGTTCTATCAAGTTGTAATTTCTTATAATTTCATAATAAAGAGTCATATGAAGAGGATGGGAACCGAGAGAATACCAAAGCGGGTATTCGAGGCGGCTACAGTGGGAACACGGAGAGTGGGACGACCAAGAGAGAGGTGGATTGGGCTGATTAAGGAGGATGTACTGATGAGAGAAGGAAGGTGGAAGGAGTTAGAGGCAGAACGTCAGTGGGAGGACAGAATAAAATGGAAGGAATTGGTGGAACAATTGGAAGTGGAAGAAGAGGAGGAGGAAGATGAGGAGGAAATGCCAGGCGTGGCCAACCGGTTTCCAGGAGTCCTGCGGCCCTAGTGATGGTGGAAATACCCACCCCCTGACCCAATGTTTCAGAACTTTGGAACCAGGGACGGATGATTATTATTCATAATTATAGAATAGCAAAAGAACATGTTTATATTATTCGAAACAAAGGATACAAGGAAACTCGTTGATCGATATTAAAAAGAAGCATCGATGCACTGTACCAGTTATATCATTTTATGTATTCTCTCCACTTCTTACACAATCTCCTCACCTTTTCCCGTAAGTCGATAGGCAATTTCTTTGTCTTCAGAGCCAAGATTTGTTGGAATACTTGTAAGGCAGCCGGCATATCGCTCAAGTTCGAGCAAAACTCGTCGAGGAGGTTAATAGCTTGTAAGAGAGCTCGATATCGGAAACTGTCATCTACTAACGTTGTGCTAGATAATTCTTTTAAGCTCAGCATAGACAGTTCGGAATTGAGGGCATAGTTCGACGGAACTCTCAGTAAATCAGAGCTAGAGTTTTCAGTAGCCAATCGAAGAAGTCCACTGAGGTAATTGATTACTTCTGGAGAGAATCTCTTCGACAGAACTGTGTACTCGAGTATCATTGTGGATAAGAAGAGACCAACGGCAACGTCGCGTCTAGTCTTTGTCAGACATTTGCTCAACATCTGTCCGATGAATACGAACGATGGCGTGACAACGGGATGACGAAAGTCGGATGTCGGGAAGAGCAGAGATATCAACTTCAGAAACACCAACTAATGGATAACAAAATAATACTCATTATAAATAAGCATTAGTGCATATATTATATATATATTATATGTATGTATATTACATTAAATACTTGTGTACAGTGAAACCTCTATCCATCATTTTTCAAGGAACCAGGAAAATAAAAACATCCATGCAGGAAAACGATCCATCCAGGAAAATTTAACATTGATTATATGGGAGTGGGGTGAGAAAAAATGAACGATACAAGCAGGAAAACGATGGATCGGGGAACGATGCATAGAAGTTTCACTGTACCTGTATATGATATGACTACTAGTAGGCCTGTGTATTTGGTCATTTTTGTTGTTGAAAAACCTTTTGTGAGCAATTTCACATTTTTGGTCAACAGTCATTTTCAGCAATAGGCCTACATATTTTATAAATTGTTGTTCAAAATTAGTTGAAAATATTCTTACAAAAATGTTTACCGGTATAAAATTTATATTTCAAAATGTTTCTCAATTGTTATGGTCTTTTCCCATCATTTGTAGGTCCTTTCATATTTTGACTTCAATTCTAAATGTGCAAACAATTTCAAAATTATTCATCTCATGAAAAATTATAAGCACAATTTAATATGTGTTTATCAATTGATACTAAAAATTGCTTAATCACCATTGTTGAAATATTGAAAATTATAATTACTACTATACTATAATACTACTACTAATAATAATTACTAATAATATTACTATAATTACTACTATTATTATTATACTGTTCACTGCAATTCAAGTCACCATCTGTAGCCACAGTAAACAGGCAAGCAGTTATTTATTCATTTGGGAATTTTAACAATATTCAGCTTACCTATAAATTTGTCAAGTTATTATCAATTCGAAGAAAAACATTCACGATATCAAAACATCTAATCAAATTCACAACCACGACATATAGAAAAACGGGGATTTATTTTTACAAAAATGCTTGTCGAAACTTACACAGGTGAACTCTAAATTATTTAAAATTCAAACTTTATAATAAATTACCAGAAGCTATAAGATGAGAAATTTAGAATCATTGTCGAAATTTAAAATTGATTTAAAAAACTTCTTATAGGCAAAACATATCATTCATATCATTTATAACACATCATATCATATATTATATTCAACATATCATATCATTCATTCATATTCATTCATATCATTCAATGAATATATGTTAACATGATGACGTGGGTCTAGCATGTCTTTTAAAATACATCAAGTCAGTCATGTTTGAAATGCACTGACTTACCTTAAAATCAAGATGCACTTCATCATAATTATCCATTGTTTAAAATGAAATGTCTCAACATCCTTCAATAGCATTAACCACAATTACCCACTTGGTGACGTCAAAATCAGAGCCACATTGAATTTTAAGATTCTTCAATGTGAATTTTAATGACATATTATGATCAAGAAGACCGTTTTGGGACGTTTTCTTGTCCGAATGTGTCTAAAAATAGAATTGTGGTTAATGCTATAACATACCATAATCCGTAATGTACGGTGTTTTATATAGTAGGCCTAATTGTATGTGGATTCAGTGGAGACAATAAATTTATTAATAAATGAAACATTCACTTTGATAATTACAACTTTGCTGCAATTAAAAACAATAATTTGCCAGTACAGTAAGCCCTCGTTGATCCAAGCTCGGTTAATATAAAAATTGACATATTTCGAACTTTCAAGCCGAGTAAACATGATCCTATTACGTTGTCTCGGCCGGTTGCATAGCTCTCTTGCGCGAAATACAAAATTGTGATGATTTTTGTGGAAAAAGAGTTTTTTGGTTAATCCAAATTTTTATAAATCAAAATCATTTTTTTGGGGTCCCTTCTATTTAGGAATAACGAGGGTTTACTGTAGTCGAAACATTTATGATTCAATATGGGCATTTTGGGTCCATAAATGTTCAATTAAAGAGGGTTTACTTTACTATACAATTTATATTAAAAAACAAATACGTGGGAACCAAATGAATTATTTAGCACAGCTTGCTCATAATTTCTATTTGGCCAGAAGAACAGTGACTTAATAACTAGGTTGAATTATTGAACTAACCGTGTCTTGAGTAGGAAATATCCGCCTTTGGTTCCTGTAATCGTTTTGTTTCTCCTTCAAAACTTCGGCCAAACAACGTCGGGCATTTACTGTTGAAATTATTGCAACATCGTAAAAATGTGGAGCCAGACGATCCAACACGACAAAACATTCTTCGTCATCCTAAGCAATCAAATCAATATATTATTGATATATATATTACATCATTGATATTGGTAGGCCTACTTTAGATGATGTACTTATACATTTTGGCACAGGTAAACCAACAAACTGAATGAGTAAAACAGGTTACCATAAGTCTCAGACCCCTGGGAGGTCGCAGGTAAAGGTCTAGACCATTGAATCACTCAACAATATGAATGAATAAAGATTTATTTACGACTTAATGATAACAATACAGAGTAATAGTGATAACATGTAGAAAGTCTTGAAACTAAACAATTACTTAAATCTCACATTCCTGGTGGTTGTAGAATGATGGAAATTCTTTGGACTACTACGGTAGTTAATTATAGTGCTTGATAAACAGCAGATTAGGCTAAATCAAACCATACCTGTGTTGCCACATCATGGAGATGTTGAAGCAGGAATGCCAACATCGTTGCTAGTTTGTCTTTATTACCGTCGGCCAAACTTGGATGATTGCATTTGATTATTCTCTCCAAAATCACAGCTTGATATTCCGGACTTTGATCCGCTAACAATTTATGCAAGTCCTCGTAATTTTCTGGTACTGAAACCAAAATTTAAAAAATTAAATGGAGGAGAAAACATGTTGGGAGAGAAGGAAAAAAGTAGAGGAAAGTTGAACAGAAATATTGTCAAGCTATATTGAATCTTTTAGGCCTACATGGTTTTCTAATGAGAAATATTCTCAATTTTATAGAAAAAAAAGGCTTGATACTGTATTTAGTATTTACTCTGAATATTCAAATATTTACTATGATGGACTAGAGCAGAACTGAAATAGAAAGGCAACGTAACAACCAAATGCGGAACTGATGTGGGTCTAACTAATACAATAATTAAAGTACCGGTACAGTATATTACAAGGAAAGTTACTGCACTGTGATGGTATCTGGTTTGCTGAGTATCCAAAGGCAAAGATACGTTGAACACTAAATCTTTTGAATTTGAAGAATGAAGATAAAAAGGGAATAGGCCTACTGGGAACAATAAAGAGGTACTGAATACTCGCCTTTAAAAGTATATGGCAGTTCTTTTCTCGCCGTCTCCATAATGAGTTTACGAGCCAATAAATCTTTCTTAAAATTCTCAACACTTATCAATTTCTTTTGCTTTTCTTCGTCAGTTTCCTGTTTGGCTACGTCCATGCCTTGTACATCCATTGCCTGTTTATTTACTTGTACTGTCTTTGTTGGTTCATTCTTTACGTCTGCTTCTACATTGTTTTCCTCCTGGTTTGACGATCCTGAAACTGATTCCGCAGGAACGATAGCTTCGATTTCAGGCTCCACTTCCATTAGACTGACATTTTTCAAATGTGCATTTGAGCTTTCGGAAGGCTCTCCTTCATCTTCATCAGAATCGCTTTTTAAATCGGCAAGATCATCTTCATCGCTTTCTTCGTCTTGTTCCTCGTCACCATCAGATTCACCTTCAGCTACAACAATAATTGTAACATAAATTTGTACATAAATTTGTCACAAATAACTCGGCATATTACAGAAATAAATAGTTATAACTCGTGTATAGTTCATAACTCACATTTTTCCTCCTCTCCTTCAGTTTCCATGTCTTCCTCATTGTCTTCTGTCTGATCTAAGCGTGATTGCTTCAGCTTTCCGTCAGCGTCATAGCTCACAATGCGGTCATCTTCGTCACTCTCAATAGCGAATCCATCATCCAAATCGTCTGCACTCCTACACAGACAAACAATCATCCCATCTGTTCCATAATATAGGCCTAATAATATAAACTATAAAGCGTTCAATATATATATATATATATCTTTCCCAGATAACCAATTAAATTGGGCCAGGGGGTGTTTCCACCGATTCATCTAGGGCAGGATTCATCTCTCCATCGGTTCCTGCCAGTTCCGACCTCTTCCTCTTCTCCGCGTTCAATATTATATCAAATTATTGCAACTCGGGCTTATTTATATATAATATATAAATATATAATCTAGTCTCTATATGCCTCAAAGAGCAGAGTCCCCAGTGGGCAGCAAGTCTCTTATATGAACTTCAGTGCATTTACGTCTTTGGAAAAGCTTTAATGATTGAATAACCAGCTGCGTATGGTACAGTGTCGGCATACCTGTGTGTTATCTTTGGTGCTTGTGTGATCCCATGCATGCGCAACAGTCTGTCTGCTTCCAGCTTCTCCAAACGACCTTTCTCCTCTACGGCAATCTCGTCTTCAGATTTCAAACGATCACTTGGCTGAAATTCAAATTTATTTGAATTAAGTGAAGGAAGAAAACTGACAGCTGTATAAGAAATTAGAGTACCGTATGTACTATTGTGATTTTGTCGAATATGATTTAACACATCATGTAAAATACGGAATCAGTAGGATAATTTTGAGTCTACCCTAGAAGAGTTGAAATTAATATAGACCTAGAGCAAAAATCTTGTTACCCTCCCACGAGCTTCAAACTTCAGTTCTCTCATCGTGGTATCATATTCGTCTGGTTTATCAACAGCCTCCTGAGGTTGCTCAGCGTCCTGACCCGGTTTTTTCTTTGACGGAGCAATAATCGGTAATAGATCTTTCCACTCGGTGTCCAGCTTATCTGTAAGTTCTTGCGTCTGTTCACGAGACTTCTTCTGATCTGCTTTGCGCTTTTTCGATTCGACAATCAGCTGCTCGATCAAGTCTTTGCGACTCTGAGGGTCCCCCGATCTTGTGAAAATGCCACCACCGAAGTGAGCTTTTTTCACGAAAGCAGCTGTAATCAAATATGGGTTCAGCAAATAATGAAACCAATCTATAAAGCATTGGTGATGGCATGCTTTCAGACATGTCTTATAATTAGGCTAGTCCTAATAGCTAGTTTTCTTGTATTTAGGACAAGGCCCTAAATACAAGAAAACTTTTTACATTCTTTGTAAATACAAAATACAAATACAAATATTGAGAGATGTTTCAACTGTACATGACCAATTACCAGAAATGAGCACAAATAATATCAAAGTATATTTAGCAAACTTATCAGCAACTTCAACTACTGGTACATAAAATACATTCAGCACCAGTGCCCTTGGAGATTTTTTTGTAGATGGCACAGTTATCATTCTAAACTTACCATCCAGCTTTCCATCCTCTTGCTCATCTTCATCCTCACTGCGGGGATCATCAAACTTCTCCAACTCATTCAGTGTTTGACCGTGATGGGTCAGTACTTCATCATCAGCCAAATTAAACATAGATTTCTATAAAAAAAAAGATTACATGAAATCCCCGATTCAATATGTTCAACTTAGAGTACTCTAATGATAACCAAGATCTACTAGAATTGGTATTGATGAATCAGTTGATATCATGATGTGAAGGTGATAAAACAACTTATTTCAATAGGCCTAGACGGTTTGGACAATGGGAACGAAACCGTCGTGGCCTGTTACCAAGGGAAAGTCACAGTAATCAGTCACTTCTGACAAATGAGCCATAGGAAACAACAAAAAACCTAGCATTGGATGAATCATCAATAAGATGATGGGGAGATAAGATAAAGGTTTCTTAGGTACTGGGAAGGACAGCAGGAGGCTTATATCGTAGAACCAACCCCGGCAAATTTTCCTCTGAGGTCACAGAGGGATACCAAAGAAAACCCATGTGGACGGTGGTGACTGGTGGGGACCAAACCGAGGCCAGATGAACCCTGACCTGCCTGTTCACATGAAGCAATTGCGCATTAACACTGAGCCACTTATGACGATCAATTAAAAAACAGTTCATTGCACAAGCAACTGATCTACTACCGGTAGTCGGAAGAAAAATGACATTTATAAGATGATCATACCTTAGTATGTGCCTTCATCCTCTCAGCAGCAAAACGTGCCATTATTCGATCTTCTCCGGTCATAGCTCTGTTCTTTTCACCAATACGACGATCCATGAATTTGTTGGACTTATCTTTTACACGGTATTCTTGAAGAAGAGTCGCTTTTCTCTGTAATTTGTAAAGAAACAATAGTGTCAACAAAAAATGTTGTCTCACGATAAGGCCCACAACCAACATCTTGGTTAATGCTAGAGGTTCGTTAAGTAAGGAGCAACGCAAGATAAGACATTATATAGATCTTTCCTTACACGTGATGCGGGTAGGCCCAATACCGAAAATAAGCAACCTGGTAAATGTGCTGTATATAATAATTAATAATAATAATAATAATAATAGGCCCTAATAATATATTTATTGAATATTTTTATTTCAATTTTTTTTTCATCATTTTTTATCATGCCTAGATTCAAATTTATTCAATATGTAACCAACACGTTTTTAGGGTTAGGTGATGTGGTAGTAGATGATGGTTAGGGTTGGTTAACTAGCACCCAAGGTTTGAACCTTGAAATTATTGTCTTGTTACCATTAGACACAAACCTCACCCTACTAACCGTCAACATCAATAAAAAACTATAAAATCTAAAAACGAAAATGTCAAAAAGGAAAGTTATGAAGTTCGGAAAGTTATAAGTTATAAGTTCGGAAAGTTATGGTCACCAACAGCGCAGTCCTGGTGTTAAAGTTCATTGGTTTTAAATAATTAAAATGGGGTGGTAAGATCGCCCTTGTGGTGCCCCGTTCAAACGATCCTACTTTTCATCCTTAGCCTTAATTGGGGAACAATGATTTTGTATCAAGTTTCGATGTTATTAAAAAAAAAAAAAGGCAAGTTACACACTCTCAGCACATAGAGCAAAACAAACCTATGGTATGCCCTAGAAGATAGTGATGCAGAAACATGTGTAGGCCTTCCATAGCCATAAATCAAGGTACTCAGTGTTCTGGGTAACGCAATCAAAGACCCTAGTATCTAACTTCGTTAGAAGACGTAAAACTGATCTTGTTTACCATGTAACGCTTGGCGACATTGCTCACTAGTGCTACCTGTCTCCGTGGAGTGAATTAGAAGAGATATCTGCTTTACCACCAATATGTTCAATGCGTATAACACCAAGCTGACGTGATTATCGTGTTGTGAATCATTCATAGAAAGATTCCTAATAAATTAAAAATAGTATGGATATGTACGAATGAACAGATATTACAATTGGTCAAGCCTACTCACATTCCCGTTTCTCCCCGAATCTGAAGAATTACCTCACTTTTGCCTTGATTACATAATTAAAACACTCGGCGATATAACAGATAGCGTTGTCTCGACCACTCATGATGGAACTATAGGCCTAGGCATATTGATGAATCATGAAATATACTAGTTCTGAAAGAAACATTAGTTGGATAATTATGTGGATCCAAGAAGGTGTGAGAAAAAATCATTCTGGTAATCATTCCAACTGGCCCGCCTAAAGAATAATTCACTCCACTACGATACGTGCGCTAGCATCACCCTGTCGCCGCTTAGAAGGCTTAGTTTTACGTCTTCTAACGAAGTTAGATATTAAGGTCTTTGACGCAATGGTAATGACGCATAAAATTTGAATGTTCAAATATAAATATGTTCCAAGGGACAAGGGTTAATAATTGTAATTATTTTGGTCTACTGTCGATAAAGCAGTATTTTAAGGCAGTTCTACGCAGTTGGCAGTTCCAAGGGACAAGGGTTAATAATTTTAATTATTTGGGCCTAGGCCTAGTGTCGATAATGCAGTAGGCCTATTTTAAGGCAGTTCTACGCAGTTGTATATACTATATACTTTTTTATACACCGTGTGACGATCATTAAGTTGGTATCACTCTGCATTTCGGCAAATCGCATACTGGTAGCGCAATTTACCAGTCAGAGCAACAACCCAGAGGGGAATGGTCACACTCCTAGCGGCACTACCAGTAATAATACTACGGTACTGCAATCTATAGATTGTTTAACCAATGATTTAACCCAGGTGCTCCCGTTTTATCCCCTAAGGTAGAAGTCAGTGGCGTAGACCTGCGTCTTCTCGATAGTGACCTGACCATCTAATGTCTCACGCGTTACATTCACGCTCACCGTATGTGCATAGCTCATGACTCAGCCTTTACATTCAGCACTTCTCCCAACTAAAAAATAGCATATTTACCTTTTTCATAGCTTTAGCTCGTGCTACACCTGGAAGACCTTTGTCGTTTTTAACCTTTCTTCCAAGAACGTCATGTTTCTGACGATTTAAATGAACCTCGAACG
>OZ023331.1:18630869-18805869 GCA_964007535.1 Brachyptera risi | reverse complement strand
AAACAGTGATAGACGAGGTCTGAATCAGAATGGATTTGTTTCGCAATCACTCCACCAATAATTATTTACAATTTACAATTTCAACATTTACAAAGTCACAAATATTATAAATTTACAAACAACAATTTACAAAAAATCCACAATTTATAAAAATCTTCAATGAAACTATTTATAGTTTTCTATTGATCTCTTATCTTATTTATCTTTTCCTACGGCCCGTAATTATTTAGATCACCTTTCACATGTAAATAGAAAGGCCATGCAGCACGTGCTCTTACACATTGACCTCCAAATATGTGACTATTCTACACAACGTCATCAACCTATCAGATGTATTTATAATTCCGTTCGATCGGTCGGATGGTATTTATATTAGATAACACTTTCTCGAATTAGATTCTCGCTTTCATTTCAGAGCGGACAGAAGAAGAAAATCGTTCTCTCGTTTGAACAGCCCTCCGGCTAATAGAAGACGAATCTAGGCGTGTATACATCAGTATCGTTTCGATTTCATTATTAAAGTAGGAATTCATTTTGAGAATTCATAAATTTTTTATTTATATTGGGTTTAACGACGCACTGATAACTACGATCTGTTGGCGTCGGTGAACGATATGAGATGATGGGATGTGGGATGATGAGATGAAAGGTTATTTTATTAGGTGTTTTCAGATAGTGGGAAGAAATCGATCGTGGTCTGTTGTTAAGGAACTATCCCAGTATTGATCTGAACGACGGAAAGAAACGACAAAAACCCCTGGCAGGATGGTCGATCATGGCGAGAATCGAACCCCATACAGTCTCCTGACATGTACAGTACATTCAGTACGTTAACCACTCGGCCACTTGTCTCAGTAAATACAATACAATTCTTATAACACAATTTTCGAAGAGGAATACACAAACACATACACTGACACACACATACACATACAGGAGTACATATTATGTATAACACTACAGTTTATTTGATAAAGTGGGAATTCATATTTTTTTTAGATTAAATACAACTTGTATGTTGAAATGTATTTGAGAATTATTACAAATTATTACATTACAAATTATCACAAAATTGAAGTTATTTGTAAGTTATTTAACCTCCTTCTCTCGTGGATACAAGTAATATAATATATAGCATAGGCCTAATTATGTTCATTTGGTTACCATAGCAACTATGAAAGTTGGGCGCAAACAAACAAACACTGAAATTGTGGTTGTAAATCACATTTTGGAAGGCATTGTCTATAAGACTATATGCAATTATTACAACTATGAGTGGCATCTCTTGAAAGAAGCTTTTACTTTTCTTAATATATCTTAGGAATTGGAAATTGCTATTCAGGATTATTTTTGGAACATTTTTAATTTTAAATTATATTTCTTCTAATTTCTCCCAACTAGCCTCAATCTCTCTCTCTCTCTCTCTCTCTCTCTCTCTCTCTCTCTCTCTCTCACTCTCTCTCTCTCTCTCTCTCTCTCTCTCTCACTCTCTCTCTCTCTCTCTCTCTTTCTGTCCCTTGTCAGTGACCCGTTCATGAAATTGTTACGCAAATTGTGTCAATATTTCAATTCACAACATATTAAATAAATTGCTTTCATTGTGTGCAACCACACAATATAAATACTAAATAGGCCTATATATTGCAACATAATTATAATGCCGTTTGCCGATTAAAGGCGATCATTATGTGATTCTTATGTCCCAATCATAATTACGGTTGAACATCTGGTATAAGCAGAAAGATACAAATAAATATTAAATTAAGGTAGGTCGCTTGCTTTTGCAAAGGTATAAATATGTATGAGATGACGATTGCATTCATCGTTTAGTATTTACTAGAGAAACGCTATACATCTCGATGTGAGACAAAGATGAGTAAGAAATGGAAAGGTATTACTTATAACTTAATTCTAAAATGGCAGAACAGAATGAACTCATTCTGTACAAATAGATACACAAAGAGATGTTATTATTGACTTGTCACAAAATTGAGTACGTAAAATAATGAGAATAATTTTGAAATCGGTGAAAGTTTTTCAAACAAATCAATACAATCTTGATTAAAGTATCAGATATTGTTTTGACCATCTTCTATTTTGTCAGTTTTTAGTATAAAATTGTAAAACACCTTTCACATTAGGTTTTATTATTTTAACTAGGAAAACGCAGGATATGCGTTGTAGGATGATCGAGATTTTATATGAAATGTACTTTAAAAAAATGGTAAAAGTGTACACATCTGAATTTTGAATCAACTCATTGCCTGCTTGATTGATCATTTGATAATTTGAATCATTTTACGAACTGATTGGTTCAACTTGTTGATCATCTATCAATAGCTTTATTATTGAATATCTCCAATTGATATAAAAAATAATGCACATTGATTTTTATCTTTGAAATCTTTGATTTTTTTAGTTGATTTGTACCATTCATGTGCTGAATTACGGAAAAAAATAAGTTCATTCGTAGAGAATTTCTTTTTCATATATTCCCCGCTGGATTATGCTTATGAGGTTTCTCAAAACTTCGATTTTATTTCTCTTCAAAGATTCAACCGATTGCGCCTCAAAACTATACAGTATCGAGTTAGCCTACAAAACATGCGTATGTCAAGTTTCATCAAAATACTAGAGCTAAAAAAAAAAAAAATAGTATTATGAAATTGAGTCTTTGCTTCGCTCATCCAATTATATTTTATTTGATTGAAAAATACAAAACTAACTGTAACAACGATTATATTCCTATCTATACTCTAGCACCAATACCATTTATTTTATATTGTGTTTCAATTTCAATTTTGATAATATTATAAATATAATATACAAAATACAAACCTTGTTGATATAATTTGTTTATTATCTTTTCTTGGTCAAACAACAAGCAAGAGAAACTTGTCAATAGAAAGGCATACGAGATTTCTGTGTACCTTACCTATCTGTGACCATGGTCCAGTTATACCATAGTAACCATCCTAATGACTACTAAATAAATTAATAATTACAAATACTATACATTTATTAAGGCTCATCGGTTGAAATATGGCCTCAATATAAAGACCAACATACAATGACGGTGTGGTTTTGAGTGGAGACCTACATTAATGGCTAATAGCAAATGTTATGTCAGAGTTGAACGTATGCAGTTAACAGACCTTGAATTAGATTCATTATCATCTTAGTGCTGATATAGGCTACTGGTAGTCTGACAGATGGTTTTCAGGTATTTACCAGTCGGAAGTGTTTCTGGTTAAACTGTCTGTATGTCTGAATGTTTTTAATACAGTATAATGATTGAGTAACTTAGAAATTAGCATCGTTAGAAGGAAAGTGTTTAGATGCATGAAGGTTGTGAACGACTGAAACTTGACCGATCGAGAAAAATGAAATATAACTTTTGGATCATGAGAATTATTAATTAATAAATAGGCCTACTAGCTGATTCGTATCCATGTCTATAATAGTCAATTTAGGGTTGCCGTGTTCCGATTTCCTCAAAAGAGGGTTAATTAGGAATAAACACTAGGCCTACTATACTACTAGTCTACTACTACTACTACTACCATTCGTTTCCGATATTTTTGATCGATCGATATTTTAGGACTTCGATTCGATATCGAATTTGAATTTTCAATATTCGATTAATTCGATATCGAAACAGTGATCGATATCGACTTGAAATGCATGAAATAAGAATGAACTAACCAAAAAGATTATCCTTGAAATGATAAAATAATAAATATTCGAGGGGTTTTTCGTTGTGGTTAGTGTATCATTAAAATTTACAAAATATTATGAAGTTTTTAAGGAGAGTAATTATTAAACGAAGTTGCAATTTATAACATTTCTCCACAAAGCTTGTGTAGCGCTTCAAACTATACCCATATGGTCAAGACTTCAAATCTTGCATTCTTTCGATTAGATTCGATGTCGTTTGAAAGTTTGAAATTTCGATACATTTCGATCAATAGGCCATTAATGATATTAAAGTTTCGATATAATTTGCAATTTTTATATCGAAGGGCAACCATGAAGGTAATATAATATACAAAATAAGAAATTGTCAATATTATATATATGGTATACTGTATACGTAATTGATAAAATCGCAAGAAAAGAAAATTATAAGAAAATGTGCAATATTTTAAACGACAATATTTTCAAAATGTGTAAACAATAATTTAAGCAATAAAATCCAAATTTTTGGTTAGTAAGCTTATACATTACACATTAATTATTTAATGTATAGGCCTAAATATATCAATTTAATTTCAATACATAGATAAAAAATAACACTTAAAAGTTACATTCTATTTTACAATTATAATATTGGAAAATAAATTGAGTCACAAAAGAATTAGAGCATTTCCAAAATAATTAAGTAATATTTCTATATATTGATTTTCAAAAAAATTATCCCACTTACAAAAAAAAAGAGCGGGAATACATCTTTTTAACTAGCTTCGTGCCGATTGCTTATATGTAAAATTTTTGGCACCTATTGTTACAGAGTCAATAAATGACATAAAAATCAGCGGCATTAAAATAATTGACATTACATTATGTGAAGTTCATCCACTCCATAATGCATGCCTGACTGATCGCTTTTGTCTCGCTCTGGGATTGGATAATCACGAATGGAACTCACGACATTCTGATGTCGCGTCAAGAATGTATGACAATGTCAAGTCTGTAACAATGTCTTATACGCACAAGAAGTCATACCATTGTGCGTCATTGAATATTATTACGATTCCATAAAATCGTGATATTTTTACGAGAAAAAAGAACCAAAAATGACTGCTACCTTTTGACGACTCATAGTCTCCGCCCTCATTGGAAATAATCCAGCCTTCAAATTCTGCTGTTATAGGCCTACTTGTGTCATCTAAGTTATAGTATCTTATATCGTGTATAAATTCACAGAAAAAAAACGTGACGTAATTTCGACTCGGTTGAAATATTAAAACGAAATTTTTACATCTTTTTTATTCTATTTTATAAATCTGCTCAATTTTTTTTTCATGAATTTGCACGTTTTAATGCAATTGATTAGATTTGATCGAATTCACTACAATGTTGTAATGATCGAGTTTGTAAAAAAGTGGCACAATGAAAACTGTTGTGTTGGCAAAATTTTTAATAGACTCGATTGCAAAAAAAGCTTTTCAATAATGTGTGCCTAAATGTAAATAAATGAATGAATAAATGTAAATAAATGTAAATGTGTGGTGATTTAATATAATCAATGATTCAAATAAATTTGATTTACTCATATAGCAGGCCTATCGTACTAGGAATCATTCAATTGTCATTCATTGATTTAGTGAGCGAAATTAAAATATACATTTAAAATGCATACAAACAGGAAGCATTTGATGAAATGTCATGCGCAAAACCCCAAGGTTTCAATATGCAGACTTAAAACGTAATACTAATTTTGTGACTCCGGGGTGTCAAATTACGTGAAGCTCTTTTGGTATCATTACCAATCAATTGGGTAATAACGAGTTTGGTTGAAACTTGTTTTATTTGATGTGTAAGGTCAGTTCGTTTTTTGCAACAGACCTTAACCTGTACCAGAAGACAGCAACAGACTCAAGGGAATCGAACGAGGAACTTCCGAATGAGATAATTCATTTCGACACGCAATCTGTTGGCTCTTTGAAAACATTGTTGATGAGATGAATTAAAATTACAAGAAGGTGATGAAATTAAAGTTTGAAATGTTCTGTACATTCATAACAAAAAAACTCAAACAGTATCTTGAATTTGTAGTATTTTTCCATTTGAAAAACGTTATTTTTACTATTCAAATTTGAATTTGCCCCCTAATCTTGACGCAAAATATCTAATATCCAATTTGTGTTTCGTACCTCAATTTTACCGTACGTTATAGAAGTAATCAAAAAAGGAAAAATATAATAGAAAAATGGTTTTAATTCTAGTTTATTTTATATTCAATTGTATTTCAGCCAAATCGGAAAGGAAAATGTCAAATGTTTGGGTTTCAAATAGTTGTATAAATATCAAAACTGATTCGAAGTTTGAAATAGAGTTGACAAGATTTAACCCTATTATAATATATATATATATATATATATATATATATATATATATATATATATATATATATATATATATATATTATATAAGTTTATTCGAAATAATAGATCATTATAGTCGGATATGAGAGTGTCACTGATTTATGCATACTCTGTACATAATTTACGCATACATAGAAATAATAATTAAATCTTCATAACTATTATTATTTCACACCTGTAATGATCTAATCGCATTTAATAGGCAAACAGTAGAAAAATCTGTTGATAATAACTCAGCTGTTTCAGTTTAAGGTTATGATCGTATGATCCCGTTAATAAAACTACAAGGTTGAAACATAACATAATATTAATTTCTTGTATGGCCGTAATAAAGACGATGGTTGTAAATATGTAAAATTTCATTCATCTGACCTACGAGATTTACGCAGGTATAAACGCTTAGCCTAGATACCAAATAATATTTAGATACGCGGCCAAAATGTCTAGTTTGATTTCATAAGATAATGTTGATTCTTCACTTATAAAATCATAATTATGAATTGCAATTCTGTAAAGGTGGCATTTTGAGGGTGATTTTGTGCTTAGTCTGCAGAAGAGATCTTTTTTTGTAGCTTCCTTGTTAAAAATTAGAGATTATTGAGGAATGAAAATTAACAAGAATAAAAAATACATTGTTGAGATTTTCCAACAATGAAAATAATGGTGTTAAGTCAAAACCCGACTTTAAAGTCCTGGCATGTCCGATGTATACATTGTTTTTTTTGTATGACAATAAGGGTATATTCAGTTGATGTTTAGGACTAGAGTCAATATTTTGAAAATATAATCACCATACATATTAAATTAATCTTCTCATTAATTAGAGACAGTAAAATTATTTTAAAAAATCATGAAAAAAATTCTGGTGAACTAAGATTGATCATTTTAGTGCAAAGTATGTTTAGAATGTAATAACTTTTCTAACAAAACAAAATTCATATTGATGGCTTATTTACAGAGTTTTAAAAACCCGAAATCGTAGAAAAAGCTAGTTTTTAGATGGATGCAGTCAAAGTTACCTGAAACAATATAAGATAAACGGAGTTACCGAGACGAGTGGCCGAGTGTTAACACACTGAACCGTCATTCAGGAGACCGGGGTTCGATTCCCGCCGTGGTCGACCATCCTGACAGGGGTTTATCGTGGTTTCCCTCTGTCGTTCAGGTTGATACTGGGATGGCTCCTTAACAACAGGCCACTATCTAAAAACACCTAATAAAATAACCTTTCATCTCATCATCCCATCATCTCATTCATCATCCACCGACGCCAATAGATCGTAGCCATCAGTATAGTGCGTCGTTGAAACCCAATATAAAAAAGTAAACGGAGTTAAGACGTTAGAATATACACAAAAATACCATCATAGATTTAATCAAGATGAAAAAAGGACAAAGACAAGAGACGAGTAAAATGAAGAAATGAAAAAAACGAAAAATTGAAAAATAAAAAAATCCTAAATTTGAAGGGGAAGGTGTCACATTGAGAATCTTCGTCGGGTATATTTCAAGATTTCCATTACCATTCCATCGGTAATATCAAAAGTGAATCAAATGTAACATGAATTTTGAACTTTATAATACTCACGTTATGCTTATAGGATTTAGTTGGCTATTTATTCTTAAATTTTCATCGAGCGATTAAAAAAAATATATATATACTCATGTCACATTTATAGGGGAAAGAAGTTGTCCTCCCCCTCCCCTCCTCCCCTCCCCTGCGGACGCTCAATATCATGTATACCCGACGGAAACTGAACCCGGGTCACCGCCATCAATGCTGGAACAGCGTAGAGCGATGCACTTCCATTAGGACACTCAGGGAATCGCTTATCAGTCGGCGCCCCTCACCGACTCTACTAAACCATTCTCTAATCGAAGACAGCACGAACAATACGTTATGACTCCCCACTTTATTTCCTACAGAAAAAAAATAACTCCCTCCCCTTTCCATTATACAATCGCCGAATAAAAATTCCTTAAAATAAAAAGTTTTGACGTCAAGGTTAACTCCAGCACAGGCATAGGTTACATGCATACTTATAAATACCACTTGATGACTGTCTAGTTCTCCAGTTTCATTTTCTCACTGGTGCACGCTTATGACCATAACGCAAAGCAGTTCGCACCAAAATAACTACAATAACTACAATATAGTGACGTTTTCAGTGAGCAGAATATTAGTGCTGTGAATTTGGAAATATTTTATTGTATTTAATTTATTGTATTTTATTTATTTGAAGAATAATAATTTAGGTGAGTTGATGAACATTTATATTAGAGTGAAAATATAGCATGTGGCTTTTTTGCTATTGATGACCATTAGGAAGAAAAGTATTTTTTATTTATAGTGATGGTTTGGTATTTGATTCATTAATTCTTTGTAATGTACCGGTATTGTATTTGTTATAGTGAATCCCAGTGATCATTCTCAAACAATTATGATTTGTGTACAGCAATCATTAGAGTTTTTTTCTTTATGTTTGAATGTTAATATCGATAACATAATCATCAAAGTGCAGAAATGAATTAAATAACACTGACTCATTCACTAATAATTTATTCCTGTGTTGATGATCAGTATTTTATTCATTTATGCATAACAAATACAACAATAATTAGGCCTACTGTTGGATATATTTTTGTTATTCTTATATGTTATAACAAAAAATGATGTGACTGATAAATAAGATAATGAACAAGGTAATAGATTGATAGTCAGAATGAATAAATTAAATGGAATATTTAAATGAATTTATTTTATTGGAAATGTATTATCAACATTGAAAACTTGATGCAACATCATAGTTTCTCAAGAATGATAACAAAATATTCTGAAGTATGAATTATTTACGATTTGTGGCACCGTTTGAATTAACATTATTCCATTAATTTAGCCATCCCTTTTAAGAGGTATACTGTCACACTGTAACACTGCATACCTGTAGGTCTGCTGAAGAATTTTTTTAAAATCATACAAAGTAATTACTTTCATTAACATTTGGTTACCTAATAGTCAAATCTATTATAAAAGTCGTTTTATTTCTTGATTTCATTTTTATATAATTAATTAATTATCATATTTTAGGCCTATATTAATAATCATTTTTTCATGAATTAAAAATATCAACGGAATTGAGTGAATAAAGTAATATGCCAATGATTTAAGTAGCTGTTTGTGCAAGCTCCATGAATTATGTACATTTCCTCATTCAGGAACTTTAATTTTTACTACTAATTTTGAAACCAAATAATTCCATCTTTGAAATGATATAAAACAACTATTTAAACTATTATAATTATTAAACATCAACTATTATTATGACCTATCAACTATTTAACTACTATTCAACTATTAGGTATACTATATTAACTACTTAACTATTAATTATTCAACTATTATTAAACAACTATTTAAACTATTATAAACAACTCTAAAACAACTATTTTCTCACACACAATAATGGCTCATGAGCGTTGATTTACAGATATGATAGATATTTGATAATACTCTAGTACAAATTGAACTACTTAATTAAATTAAAATGCTGATAAAAAATACCATATTGATATTGTAGTTTGTTGTTCCCCCGTCCATCACGATTTAATATCTTTCTTACTTCCAGCTCAACTATCACAATGGCTCGTTTAGCAATCACACTCGTGTTAGCATTATGTTTGGTGTGCGCATTGGCAGCACCTGGGCCAGAGGCATGGTTTGACTTGTTTGGCATCGGCTTTGGCCAAGGACCGCGATCGTACCAACCGTCACGCGCGTCCGGAGCAAGAGCGGTCGGAGGCAAGGAACGATACAAAGCGATATGCAGGACCATCAATCCAGATAACTATGCATTCCCAGGAAGGATACCGTATCCATCGGCGCCAGTATGCCCTTACTGATATTTTACCAACGAGTTTGAAAATGTGATAATTTGAATGGCACAGTGACTGAAATCATGTAATTTATGTATACTTGCATTCACATGCATTGGTTGATCAAGCCAAATATTGATATGTGTTTTGAAGAAATTTTTTGATCAAGAATGCGGTAGTTTATTTAAATTACAATTTTTTAAAACAAATATTGAGTAAAAAAATGTACTTAGGTGTATTGGCACTACTCTACTAATATGTGAAAAAATGTTTTTTATACTCTTCATGGTGAACAATTAATTGACGGATTGTTTCATTTTGTTTCAAAGTTCGAAATATTTCTCGAATCTGAAGTTCATATTCGTGAATATTGTACGCCATTGGTAATATTAATAATCTAGTCAATTGTTAGTGTATAAAAGTCCCACCAATGACTAGATCTAGTCAGTTCAAAACATCAACTAAATTCACTTTTCAATTCATATTAAAAAAACATCAAGTGCATGAAATATTTTACAAGTGAATGTGAAGGTTACAATCAATGCTGAACCAACTTCATAACACTTTTTTCTTCATCAATTATAAAAGCTTTGGGCTAATCAAAACTTATTTTATAAATGCCACATATTAGTTTCCTCAAGTTTAGGCCTAATGTAACTTTTGTGCTGAATTTTGTGCCAATTTATTCGTAATATAGTACCGTATTTATTATAACTCTATGGACCAGAAGATCCTGCCAGTAAAAATATAAGATTAATGTATGAAAAGGTTATGTCAAGGAATAATTTCAAAGACAAAGAATGTTACAATTTGTAAATGTATTTTATATAATAATTTATTCATAGACATGTAATTGACTAGCATAACATAGCATATTTATAATTTATACAGACATATTTCTCACAGAAATTTCAAAACTATTTTCTGTCTTATAATTATTGAAGCAGAACTGCCAATAAAAGTGACATAACTATACCCTAACAGGTTAGATAAAACTTGCCAATGTGAATAATCATAATAAAACACCATCATACCGATTATTCTCTTCTATTTGTAAATATTGGCAGATCTCCAAAGACGATAATAATCACTGTCAGTATCAACATCTATTAATAAGCAACAGCCAAATGAGCCAATAGGTATTAATGAACTACCCATTAACTATGAACAGATGTGTCTGCAAATAAGTACAGTACTGTACAGTACATTATTATTTATGATAATTATACTGTCAATCTCTAATCAACTGCTCTAATGATTTCATGACCTAGACATAGAAATATTGTATAACTAACTCAGTATAAGCTAATATTAAGATGTATGTGTAAAAATAAGTTAACAGACCTGAGGCCATATTAATTGTATAATAGAGTTAATAAAGACATTTGAATATCAATATCACTCAACTTTCTTTTAACTTGTCAAGCCATAACATAACTTTCAGCTTATTTGATAAATTCCAGCTTGACATTGACATAGAAAATCTTATGGAGACAAGTAATTGTGGAAATAGCAAGTTGAATATGTTGAAACAATTGTATCTTATGAATGTATCATTACCATATGCCTTTTGGTAATATGTAGTTGTACTGTGAACTCAAATTGTTCTCAAATGAAAGAAATAATGAAAGATATGAAATAAATGGAAGAATTTTCAATCCAGGCTTAGCATAAACAATTATTTGACTAATACAAGACATAGGTACATAATTTGAAAGATTTTAAAAGCCATATAAACACTACTAGTGAAATGTCTTTGTGCTGAACGCTATTGATATATTTGATAATATATAATAATTCCATTTGATATATTGGATCATATTGCAGTTTGCTTTCATGAACACTAGAAATTGCATGGAAAATATTGACCAAAAAGTATCAATATTTTTTTGGAAAATATGTAAAATTATGGACAAATATTGGTCCATGGAAATAAATACTAATTAGTAATCAGTAATGTTATTTATTCAGGCAAACCATTGCAATTGTACATTAATCATTTTCTTATAAAATATTTACAAATTCAATCACCATGAGGAACCCACGTTATCAATTCTTAACCTGCACGCCGTATAACATCTCACTTCCAAACCTTGATCACACCGTCCCGCGAACCTGTCAACAAGAAACACTGCGACGCTTGACACATCGTGATCTCGCTGATCCAGTCGTGGTGGCCGGCCTGGGGCTGGTCGGGTCCCGGTCGAGGCAGCTCCTCCCCTCCGCCCCCTCGTTGCGGCGCATTGCGTGGTTTCATCGACAACTCCTGGACCACGTTGGTGCCGTCGATAAGCCGAGACCTGTGAACATACAACGTAGATATTAGGCTTTGAAATTTTTCATATAAATAAGGAATAATAATAATGAAGAAGTTTATACACCACGTCATAGTAGGCCTACCATATATAATTATTTGAAAACATGAAAATTTTAGAACATTCCCATTAGTGATAAAAAAAAATAATAATAATAATAATTTTTTTAAAATTTTTTTTATTAGATTCAAATAATACATACATACAAGATTAATTAATACGCTCTTCCACAAAGCCAGAAAGGCTCATCTGTGGGATGAGAAATGAAATTAATAGCTTGGACAAGGAAAAAATAAATGGAAACTTTTCAATAGTTAAGGAATACAAAATCGAATATATGTATATCATATATATATGTAGACATGAAATTGAAAAATTATTATATCATTATACATCAAGAATACAAATCATATACACACAGCTAAAGACATAAAAAGTTGATGCACAAGAATAATTCAATAAATATCTAATAAGTGTATCCCACTGCACAATTGGATCAATCATTTTCAGAATTGATATAATTAATTAACCATTTCCTAATTTCTGTTTTAACATGTTGATATTTTTCTAACTTTCTCAGACCGAGAGGTATTTCGTTGAATAATATAGGTATCGCATACTCTAAACGCCGTTTCCCATGTTTGTTATTATTAGGCAGGAATTTTGTATAACTCTAACGTTCCGAGTCTTGTGTTACGATTACATTCGTTGGGTATTTTACATGAGTTATTGTAGTAATACTTGAGTATGAACCGGTAATTAAATAATTTTTTAATTGGCAGAATATTCAAAATTTGATATAAACTCTTGCTATCCGGATAAGGAATTGCTATTGAATGATGAGGTATTATATTTGGAATAATCCTATTTTGAATAGATGTCAAGTTTTGAAGATGAGAGGTGGATGCATTGCCCCAAGCCAGAATACCATAATTAACTACTGATTCAGCCAAAGCAAAGTATACTGTTCTAAGAAGGGAGATGGGGACAATATGTTTGAGTATATATATATTATAAGCACAAGATCTTAATTTATTACAAATAATATCGATATGGGGTCTCCAAGAAAAAGAAACAGCAATTGTAAGTCCGAGATAGAGGTGTTCATTTACTACATCAAGTTTTGTTTGACAGCCTAAGCATACATCTCCTTTACTCATACTTTGGAGGCAATTTACTTTGGAAATATGATTTCAAAAAAGGTATTTCTCTGTTTGTTCAATGAAGTGCAGAAATGTATTATTTTAGTTTTACTTGAATTTATCACCAAATCTAAATCATGAGTAACTTTGAGAATATTTGTAAAATTGGTTTGTAAATTATGAGCAGCTATAGTTAGGTCTCTATGGGCACTGATTATAAGGGTATCATCTGCATATAAATAGATTTGGTTATTTATAACATGATCGGATAAAAAATTAGTGGATAACAAGTACAATATAGGTCCCAGAATAGAACCTTGGGGAACCCCAGTAACAATGTTTTTATAGAAACTGACAATGTTTCCTACTTCAACTACCATTTGACGATTTTCTAAATAATTTTTGAACCAAGAAAGCAAATATCCTCTTATCCCTACGTGTTCCAAAGTTGAAGCTAATTTTGTGTGATTCAGAGTGTCGAATGCTTTGGAAAAATCGATAAAAAGTGCTATTACATGAAGATTGGAATTAAGCCTAGAATTAACATAATCAGAGAATAATGAAAGTAAATCAACCGTACTCTAGCCTTTCTAAAAACCAAATTGTAAAGGATTAATAATATTGTAGTCTTTCAGATATTGAGTTAGATTAAGAGCAATCCACCGTTCCATTATATTCTCAATAGTAGGCAATAACGCAATTGGTCTGTAGTTGGATAGTAAGAGATGATCACCTTTTTTATAAATGGGTCTAATTATAGAAACTTTCAATTTATCTGGTAGAATCCCCTCTTTGATTGACAGATTTATAAGCTTTGATATTAGAGGACTTATAGCCGTCGAAATTGATTTCAAGTCTTCAATGCGTATTCCGTCAATTCCCGGCTGTTTATTCACGTCCATTGAATCTATTAAATGTTTAACAAAACTTGAGCCAAGAGGCAGAATGAGCATAGATTGAATAGCAGGTTTATTGATACGACTGTTTGCTGTCACAATATCACAATCATGTTTTAAAGTGACTATATCACTAGGAAAACGCGGGATGCGCGTTGTTAGACGAGCTTAGGGGTATAGAAATCTAGAAAGAAAAATAATTTGTCAACCCAATCTACATCTACAGACCTTGGATCACTCCAAACGTTCAAAAACCTTACGAGAATCAGTTATGTCACGGCCTTCTTCTTCATTCATTTCAATCGTTTTGAATTAATTAGTGACACTTGTTGCTATAGATTTAATTGGTTCCCGTAATAGCCTAAATTGATGGGAGAATGCTTTATAAATGCGTTTTCTTCGTTATTTCTCATCCGATTGATGCGAAAAATCTCTCAAAATGTGCTTAATAGTTTCCTTTATATTCGGCGAAAATTTGAGAGGTCTTGAAAAATTTTGATTTTTCAAGTATTTTCCTCCGGGTTATTCTAATGGGGATTTTTGAAATTTCTAAAATTCATAAAAAAAAAAGTTACCACCCGATAATGCCACAAAACTATACAGATCTAAGTTAGATGAGGAACCATGACGAAAAAAAGTTTGAAGTTGATAGTTGTAGCCGTTTGACCTGTGGAGAACCGACAAAAAAAAAAAAAAAAAAAAAAAACATAAAAACGAACACCAATTTTTTTCAGTATGTCAAATTGAATCCTCGCTAAAGCTCGTCTAATTAGTAAAGGAGTCAGCACAGTTATTTGCTATAATCTCGTCACTGTATTTTTACCTAAATATTTGCTGATAACCTGGTCGACAGATGCTTTTTTATTTTTTCCAATTATTTCGTTAATTGTCTGCCAAGTGTCTTTGATACTATTCTTTGAATTGTTCAGTTTATCTTTATATTATTTATTTTTTGCACGTAAAATTTGAGATTGGGTTTTATTTCTACATTTTTGATATTCATTTCGTGAAACATTTCGTATAGAATGATCGCAATCTTTGAGTTTTCTGAAAACTTCATCCCTTTCACGAATTAATAATAACAAATCATCTGTCATCCAGCCTTTCCTAATTATTTTCTTATCACGTAAATCTTTGCGTACAAATGTTGCGCTGTCATAGCATTCTTTAAATTTAGATTCTATATTATCATATAGGTCAGTGGCATTATCTATTACTAATAATGTGCTCCACTCTATTTGATAATAATGATTCTATACTTCTTTATTCAGCAAAATAACAAGTACATATAGTTCACAAAAACCTCCACAGAGCCTGTAACACAGGCTTAACTGTGGAAATCAATAAATAAGTGTCTTGCATTAAAATAACCGAGTTGATATCAAATCTGAATAGACTAGCTCATACTACTATTTCGTAATTCAACTAAATACATCTAGAGAAGGGTCATTTAATGTTTCAAGTAGATAACATTTCATTTCTTTTTTCATTTGATTCAGGGAGCTCAAGTTCCTTAAGTGACCAGGTATTCTATTGAAAATTGCTGGGATAGAGTACTGTAAATTCCTCTTACCGTATTTATCATTAAAGTATGATAAGTATGATAATGATAATAATAATAATAATAGTAATAATAAAAGAAAGCAACATTTCAAGAATGATTTGCCTCTTTTACAGAAGCGTGCTGTTACATTTTCCCCTTGTATTTGTAAAGAATCGAAATAGAAACTATATTTCAGCAAGTAACAACAGACAACTAGACACGGTGACATAACGCTTTCATAACCTATTCATGGTACAATATACCGAAGGCCTACCTCTTTTTGTATTATTTGACTTGTCTATTGTTTCTTAGCAAGAAGTCGAAAAACGAGACACTTCATGTATATTGGGCTATGCTATGCACTATAAACTATGCACTTAAATGATAACTATGATCTATTGACATCGGTGAATGACAAACGTGATAAGGTGAATTGGACAATGAACAGTGGAACAGAAACGGTTGCAGCCCACTCTTAAGGAAGTATCTAAGTAACCACTTCAAGGACTAAGGGAAACTACAATGAACCTATGTCACCCATAGCAATAATCGTATCTTGGTCTCCCGAATGACTGTTCAGCACGCTGGCTACTAATCCAAGTGTCTCAGAGCAACGAAGCGCTCTCATAATATTGCTCGTCTTTATGTATGTACCGCCACCACTGCAAATATTCTATTATTTTCATGTTTCTAAATAGTTTTTTAAATTAAAGTGGAATCATTTTATGAGAAACTTACTTGTAAGCTATGGTTGCTGGTGTGAGCGTATCGTTAGCCGCCGGGATGGCCAATGTCGAGTCGCTCGGAGACTCGAGATCCCAATAACGCACTCTCATGTCCGTGCCGCCCGTGTAGAGGAAAGGAGCACGGTCGACAGTGCCGCCGTACATGGCGCAAACAGCGTGAGCAGAGCCCTGTAGAAGAGAAACAAAGGTGATTGAAAAAAAAACACACTCCCTGCTGGGAAAAATGATCGGACAGTGGAATTTAATGTCGAAGAGAAGATTAATTGGATGAGCGAAGCGAAGACTCAATTTCACCATACCCGAAAAAAAAGTGACCGTTTTTTTTTTTTTTTTGTTTGCGCTCCACAGGTCAAACGAAAATTCAAAATCAAATGAAACTTGGCATACATAAGTGTCATTATCTAATTCGATACTGTATAGTTTTGAGGCGCAATCGGTTGAACCACTTCTGAGAAAACTCATTTTGAAGTTTTCAAAAATCCCATTAGAATAACCCAGAGGAAAATATTCATGAAATAATTTTCATCCGAGACATTTCAAATTCTCAGGGAATTTTAATATAATAATGATACACATTATTTCGAACTTTCACTCAAATCGGATCAGCCGTTTTGATGTAAAAAAATATAAAACGTAATTTTTTTCACTCAAAGCTATTAAGATACCTATTAAATTCAAGTCACAGGTGTCACCTCTTAATTGTAAATGATTAAAACAAAGCCTTCTTCATTATCATAGAAATTAATAATGAAAAATAAGATGGCAGTGATGTAATGGTTTGGATCTCAAGGTGTATATATATATATATATATATATATATATATATATATATATATATATATATATATATATATATATATATATATATATATATATATAATAACCAATCCAAAGATAAGTTGATATGTTCCAGCTCATCCATCAACGCGGCAACACATAACGCGTTTGCCTAGTAATAGGGCCCACATAGACTATGCAAGATTTTAGGATGCAATTCATTTAAAAACCTATAGATCTTAAACAGGTAATAGGCTTCAAAGTAGAGGGATACGTAATAAAAAGATGTAACTTGTCTAACTAGTAGATTATTATGTAGAGTGATAGTTATTATGTGTGGTCGTTAACTAGTTATGAATATGTGATAGTTATTTTTATTTTATTATATTTTATGGGGTGGTAAGATCGCCCTTGTGGTGCACCGTCCAAACGATCCCATCTTTCATCCTTAGCCTTAATTGAGGAACAATCATTTTGTTTCAAGTTTCGATTTTATAAACAAAAAAAAGAAATAATAAGTTGGTTAGTGTAAAGGTTCAAAGGAGCATCAAAATCTAGGTCATTTTGCACCTATATTTTCAAGTAGGACTACATATTAAATTTTTTTTGTTTATAAGTAGTTTGGGATGAGAATTAGCGTGGAAAAGAGCAAAACAATGGTGATGAGCAGAGAGAAGAGAAAGATTGAAGAAAAAGTACAGCTGCAAGGTCAAGAACTGGAAGAAGTAGAAGAGTTCTCATACTTGGGAAGTATTGTCAGTAATACGGCAAAAGTAGAGCTAGAAGTGAATAATAGAATAGCTAAGGCGGACGGGCTATTTCAGAAAGTAAGGGAGCTGATTTGAAATCAAGATTTTCCAAGGAGTGGGAAGATACTCATTTATAATGGGTACTACTTGCCTATCTTGACATATGGAGCAGTTACATGGTCAATCAACTGGAGAGAAGAAAAGAAAATGGAGGCAGCAGAAATGAAGTTTGTAAGGAGCGTAGCAGGAGTGTCAAAGTTGGGGAAGAAGAGGAGCAGTAATATAAGGAAGGAAGTGGGAGTGGAAAGGTTATCATTTAAATTGGAAAGGGAGAGACTTAGGTGATACGGGCATATGCGAAGAATGGAAAAGGAGAGAATAACAAGAGCAATGTTTGAGATAGCAGAAAACAATGGAGCTAAGAGAAGAGTTGGAAGACCAAGAGAAAGGTGGCAGGAGAGAGTCAAGTTCGGGGTAGTCAACCGAGGAGAAAAATGGGAAGAAGTGGAAGACGAGAGATGGTGGGAGAATAGAGAACGATGGAGGGAACTCGTAGGAAGAGAAGACGAAATAGAGGATAGGCCTAGCAGTAGTGAAGAAGACGAGGAAGAAGTCGGAACTGGCAGGAACCGATTGATATGTTAAGTCTGACCTAGAAAAACTGGTGGAAACACCCCCTGGCCCAATTTAATTGGTTATCTGGGTTTGAGATAGATATAGATATATATATATATATATATATATATATATATATATATATATATATATATATATATATATATATATATATATATATATATATATATATATATATATATGTAATTATTTTCTGTTTATGGGTTTGTTTGTAGGGCAAAATCACTCATTTTACTGTGTTATTCTCTATATAATCAATCCAGATACATGTATTTTTGTTATTATCTGTAATTATATAATGTATTATCTATAATCCCTACAGACAAGCTACGCTTGTGGCTTTGTGGGGCTATGAAAATGTGTTCTTTATTTTATGTTATGTGTTGAAACTTGAATTTATTTTCAAAAGTGAAATGTATACGTAGGACTCTTTATTAGATGAGCGATAGCGAAGACTCCATCCCACTCTTAAAGTCTATAGAGCTTTGTCTACATTTTTTTTGTGTGGGGGGGGGGGGGGGGGGCGCACTGCACAGGTCGCAGGGTTCGACTGATCAACATGAAACTTTTGTGTACAGGCAAACTCATCCAACTTGGAACTGTATAGTTTTTGGAATGAATCGATTGAACTGATTTTGAGAAATATCATCTCAAAGTTTCTGAAAACCCCATAAGATTTTTGAAAAATGAATTCCATCCCCAAAAAAATAAATTTTCTCTGAATGTGAACTCATGAATAATACATATTACGTATCACCATTTTGCATGCAATTTGAATCAGTCGTTTTGAAGAAAAAATTCAATCAACTGTTTTTATTCATCAAATATATAGAAATAATAGCAGAATTGTGTTGCCAAGATTCACTGCTTTCTAGATTCGACATTTGCCCAACAATGAAGTATTTTTTATATGAGTCAAGGTGTGTAGAATACCAGAGTCGATAAAGTAGCAAGGGTTACTTCAGCGACTTTTATACCTTTTTCAGATATTTCGCTCATCTTACAACGCATATACTGCGTTTGCCTAGTATATCATGGGACTGAATTCATACCACTACAAGCGTTTCTAGGAAACTTAATTTTTACTAATTATGTTTTATAGAATCTATGTAATCCTAATTGTGCAATAGACGTGCATATATTTCTATTTTATTCTATAAAACAGTATATCGTACTGGTGGGCCTATGTTTTGACGGGGCTCTTTCGGATTTTTGCGATTGATCAATTGGCCTTTCAGGATAACATGTCATAACTTACTTGGACAGTCGACAAAGGCGGTGCATGACTGCCCCACAGTACCACTTGTCTGAACTGCGTCTCCAAGTTCCACATCGAAATCTCGTTATTTCCCGAGACGGCCGATATGACCCACGAGTGTTCGGTCGGATGTCTGATCACCTGGATACATAACAGCACAATAACTATTTGGAGAGCGCTCAAGCCGCCATTCTGGCTCAGTACGTTGAGACGTATGCAAACAAATATCAGGGCAGGTGTTGGTTCGAGTTCTAAGTAAGGCACGTGTTTTTGTAAACATTATTCATCATATCACCTACTCATGCGCACTCTCGAATAACCTGGACGTTAATGTAACCATTATTCAATCAAATGTTCAATATGGCGATGTTTGAATTAGCTAGTTGGCAGGCCTAATTCAACAACTGAATTGGTGGTAACAAAAGATTTTAATACCAACACTATATAACATTTAAAAATTATGCAAGAATCTGAAATTACAAAAAAAAGTATAGCAATTTCATTCAAATTAATTTCTCAACGAATTGTAGCTCATTGGTTTCGAAGTGAACGGAACTTACTTTTCTAACTTGAGCATTGGTAGGATGTATGATAGTCGATATCGGAAGACGAAACCGTAGATCCCAACAAACGTGGACGCCACTGCTTGTGCCAAGAGTCAACCAGCTCTGACGGGAGTCGATACAAAACGAGGTGATCAAACCTGAAGGAACAACACACTCTTATTGTACAATTCCACTACGGTATTGGATAGTAGGACTTGATTTAAATAATATTATTTTGTGATCGACGATAACTGATAAGAGATGAATGATGAATGAAGATGCAGAGTAAGAGAAACAAGTGATATAAGAATAATGAGGTGGGTACGGGCTGGAGGAAATGCATGGACAGAGCACAAAAAAACACCAGTTCACGTGTTTTTTGTGCTCTGTCCATGTTTTTCCTCCAACCTGTACCCACCTCATTATTCTCAAATCACTTGATTCTCTTACTCTGCATCATCATCTATCATTCATCTAATATCGTACATCACAAAATAATATTATTTTATAATATTCATGCATGAAAAATGACTTCTATCACTAAACACTATTTTTCAATTATTTTAGTCATTTATAGATTAGAATTTATGAAGAAAACGTTACCAATCACTTTCATAACGTATGTAAAAAAACTTGTTAAAGAACATGTATGTATATATATCATATGTATATCATGTATATATGGTATATTATATATCATGTATGTATATATATGGGTTTGTTTCTCAAACCCAGATAACCAATTGAATTGGGCCAGAATAATTCAACATAATTAGGGATGACATCAGGCAACCAGTTTCCGGGCACCCGTTTTATTTTTAATCAGAATCAGCTTTTAGTATCGAACCTAGGTTTGATACAAATTTTCTATTGAAATAATAAAATAATACGCTGCTGCCGGAAATTTCATATTGCGCCGTCCATGATCATACATGATGTTCTTAGCTTGCTATCGACGAGTGATTCTTGTACGGCTTGCTTTTACCGACGTTTATTCGTTCTGGCATCGACAAACGATCATTTCAAGGTAAACAGATCGCTCGCTTACGTAAAATCCACTCTGTCAGTTGAGAGACACACAGCAATGAACTATGCAGCTAGCTTAGTTAATATGCCTGGTAGCATTCTGAATATTAACCATGATAGAAATTTTTGGATAATTTATCCTAGTTTTAAACCGATTGTGGCAATCAGCAGCCTGGTTTCAAAATACCATTCGATGCCATCTTGAAACATAACTGATCACATTTTGTCATTTACTGTTTCCTCTAACACTGTATTAAAAATGTAAAATACAGTGAAACCTCTGCGCATCGTTCCTGAATCCATAGTTTTCCTGCTTTAATGATCTATTTTGGACAACCCTACTATCATAACTATATATTAAATTTTCCTGCATGTATAGATTCATTTCCCCATTTTATTATTTGGTCTGTTAAAAACCAATAGATAAAGGTTTCAATGTTGAGTGAATGTTGCTTAAGCACCCCACCAACAGCTAAATTATACGGGGCTTGAAAGAAATATTTAGTAAAATTACTAAACAATTGGCCCTACACTGACAAACGTCAAATACATAAAAATTTTAAAAACTCAAGCAACAACAAAACCGTGAACATCTCTCGAACCTTGTTTGAGATTGTTGTCTAGTTTCCACGCGGTGCCCGGTGCCCTCAAGTCCCAGCCGACTATTGAGCCGTACAGCGTGGCGTAAACCAGGACGGACTGCGATCCAGAGTCCAAGTAGTTGATGTCGACTGCACAGCCTTCTTCTTGCAAGTCTAGCTGGCGGTTATGAGTGACCGACATCTTGTTGCTGTTAGCTTCCACTCTACAATAGATACAATGCCATTGGTTAATACCAGTAACGGAGAGATGTTTGATTTTCGTAACTTTTAAAATTGAAAAAGGTTTTGAAAGACAGAAAATTGAGAATGCAGTATTATGTTTAACTATGTTTCTACATTTTTAATGGTGTATCTCGTCCTTTTCAGGCCGTGAGAATATGTAAAATATACTATCAAGTATTATTGCTTCATAACAGCAAAATCACAAAACCACAAATTACTTCTTGAAATCTGTATACAGTTAAACCTCTATTCATCGTTCCCGGATCCATCGTTTTCCTCCTTGTACCATTCATTTTTTCTAACCCCACTCCCATATAACCAATGCTAAATTCTCCTGGATGGATGGTTTTATTTTCCTGGTACCTTGAGAAACGATGGATAGAGCTGGATAGCTCATTTAAATGATTCTAATTGATTTTTACATTACATATTTTGTTGATATTTTGTGTTCATCATCAAACTGTGCTTGGCTATCTTCAGTGGACAGATGATTCTATAATTTGGAAATATTTCAATCTCAGTGTGATATTATGGAATGCTTTTATACCTGGTAATTTTAGACAAGCCGTGAATATATTCATATTCTTTGCCAAATTAAAAAAAAAAGAAAAAAATTTATAAAGCCATCTTTAAGCACATTTATCAAAAATTATCTTCCAGTAAAATGCAATGAGAATGTTTTCTGTACGTTGAATGAGTCACTTTCAGATAGGCCCTACTTAAAAAAATCTGCTAAAGTAAAAAATACCTCATCGAAGAAAAATAATATTCAAATTTCATATAGGCCCAAGCCTACGTAAATGATAAATGAATAAAGCTACCGGTACCTCATTTTATATTTATTATTGATTATCAAATTCATATAAGTCTAAGTAAGCCGATGTGAATAGTGTATAAACAAGCCTACTCCATTTATTATGGGAGCCTACCTCAAAACAAAGACGGAGCCATTTTGAGAAGCGGACGCCAGCGATTGGTTGTTTTCACAGACAGTCAGTCCAATTAGCGAACCTCCTTGGCGATTATACACTTGACGTGAGCGATTGGCAATATTGCGACCTTCCATTTTACCTACAATTATTCAACAGTCACATGTTAGAAGATAACTACCATTGTGTCAGATTCTTTTTTCAAGGAACAATGTTTTGATAAAAATAGGTTGGAAAATGATAATATCTTACCACAGTCCCACACTCGAATGCAGCCATCAGCTGAACAACTTGCAAACAATGTTGTCTCGGGGATTGAAGCCATTCTGAAAAATACACAATTTGTTCAAAGACCATTTTTGACATTAATAACTCATTGTGATACACGTATAAATTTTAATATACTATGTATAAACTTGAATAATGCAGAAATATTAAGAATTCACATCTTTTTCATACTACAGTGAAACCTGTATCCATTGTTTTTCAAGGGACCAGAAAAATAAAACCATCCATGCAGGAAAACCATCCATCCAGGAAAATTCAACATTGGTTATATAGGACTGGGGTGAGAAAAAATGAATGGTACAAGCAGGAAAACGATGGATCCGGGAACGATGCATAGAGGTTTCACTGTACTTATTTTGGATTCAACCACACATTTTAAGGATAAAAGTAAGACATATTGCAGTGAGTGATGAATCGGTTGATGAAAAGACGAAGTAAGAGGTTATTTTATTATCATCATTATTCATTTTTTTGGACAGTAGGAAGGAAACTGTCGTGACATACTTTGAAGAGGAAAACCAGTCCAGAAAAATTTTAATCCACCAGAAAGAAACATCCATGCAGAAAAGAGACAAAAATGTAGGAAAATTCAGAATTGGTTATATGAAAATAGGGTGAAAAAAGATGTAGAATGACTTAATAACATCGTGGTTTGTTGATTGATTATTGTTCGCTTAACGACCATACCAATAGCTATGATATAAAGGTGTTCAAATCAGCAGGTGATTATGAAACTATGAAGTGATGATAAGTTACAGGACATTTACCAAAACCCATGCCTTATATGGGATTCAAACCCATGCCCAGCAATCACTGTAGTTTCTGAAGCGGTGCCTCAGCTGACTGAGCTACCAAGGGCAGCTTCATGTTTCATTGTTTACCTATTGATAGCAGCCTTATGTTCGTGCAGGTGCGCAACGAGTGCCCCCCTCAGGCGCCAGCCGGGAGGGGGGAGAGGAGGCTCCCACGCAGCTTGCTCCGCCCACTCCTTGCCCTGCATCGCGATACTGTGCAGCTCTTGCTTCCTGTAGGCCAGCTGGCGAAGCTCCAAACAGCACGGGGCACAGCGATCTACAACCAAGACACGGTACAGATCAACAGCTTACCTTGATAGTTGGTAAATAGTACACACTCGAAGCAAGTCGAGATTGACACGGTCAATGTATTGTATTCATTATTCACAGTAGAATAGCATAATTATAGTACAAGTATTGGTTTTGACAGTTGGGCCTATTCTTTCATGGTACAAATTTTATGTAATGATAACAACAATAATATAGAAATAACTAATAAGTAGGCCCATTTGAAGAAACTAGTCAAACGCGAAATATGCGTTGTAAGATGAGCGAGATATCTGAATAAGGTTTAAAGTCGTTGAAGTAGTTCTACCTTTGCTACTTTATCGACTCTGGTATTCTACACACCTTGATATCTGAATAAGCTATAAAAGTCGTTGAAGTAGTTCTAATCTTTTTTTCTCTATTGACTCTAGTATTCTACACACCTTGACACATATAAAAAATACTTCATTGTTGGTCAACTCTTGAATCCAGCAAGCAGTGAATCTCGACAACTTGATTCTGTCACAATTTGTATGATATATTTGATGAATAATATCAGTTATTTTATTTTTTTCTTCGGAACGGCTGATTGGAATTGCATACAAAATCCTGAAATCTGTGTGAAATCTATGTATACACATTTAGAGAAAATGTCATCTCATTTGGAGAGATTTTATTTTCCAACATTTTCCGCCCAGCCAAATCTTATGGGTTTTTTAGAAACTTTGAGATGATTTTTCTCAAAATCGGTACGACCGATTCATTCCAAAAACTATACAGTTCTAATGAGTTTGCGTGTACAAAAAAAGTTTCATGTTCATCAGTCAACCCTTGCGACCTGTGGAGTGCTTACAAAAAAAAAAAAAAAAAAAAAAAAAAAAAAAAACACATAGACAAAGCCCTATGAGAGTGGGATGGAGACTTCGCCACGCTCATCAATAAATGAACATTATGCTCTGACTCGGATGAAAAT
The DNA here is from genome assembly GCA_964007535.1 of Brachyptera risi. NCBI lineage: Eukaryota > Metazoa > Arthropoda > Insecta > Plecoptera > Taeniopterygidae > Brachyptera > Brachyptera risi. The sequence goes on along the minus strand of OZ023331.1, from coordinate 18,780,181 downwards.
CGAAAATTTTCAATTTGATGGGATTGGAGATAGCATTGGTCTAGTGTAGTGAATTAAATGAGTAGATGTATCATTTTTATATTGTACTAGCACGTTTGGCCCGTCATATGACGTGCCCCCTCCCCTTAAATCCCCATTCTCTCTCTCTCTCTCTCTCTCTCTCTCTCTCTCTCTCTCTCTCTCTCTCTCTCTCTCTCTCTCTCTCTCTCTCTCTCTCTCTCTCTCTCTCTCTCTCTCTCTCTCTCTCTCTCTCTCTCTCTCTCTCTCTCTCTCTCTCTCTCTCTCTCTCTCTCTCTCTCTCTCTCTCTCTCTCTCTCTCTCTCTCTCTCTCTCTCTCTCTCTCTCTCTCTCTCTCTCTCTCTGTCTCAATAACATATTACTGCTGCATTCAAATAGAAAGTTCCACAGCACATTCTCGAACAACATGAGGGTCGAAATTGACTTCATGAAAGCCTCAATGTGGACGAAGAACTCTCCCGTGTTAATAACTACAACGGTTTCTTATGGGGCGAGCTGAGCTCAAAGCAAAATGAAATAGTAGAAGGCGATAGTCGTCTACTATTTTTTCTAATATTGAAACAGCATTGGATTGTGTGCTTCTAACGAAATGACGAAGTAAATGGTTCGCCTTCTCTTTCCCCAATTGTGACTGACAGGAGACCAGCCATGGAAAAAACGGTTTCCCCCAACTCCCAGTCCCACTACCCCTATCCGACACTAACGCACATCTCAGTACTCGAAACACCCATTCTACCAGGCTTCATAGAGCGGATGGACGGACGCACGCACGCAAGTGGATGGACAGATGGAGACACGCTTGCTCTCCCTCCCATGATTTTATTAGTAAAGATATGCTTCTTTTCTTTTTTCTAAATATGTAATCAATTACAATACGTATTATCTCTTCTAGACTATCATTTTTTGTTGTATATATAATTTGTACGAAGGAAGACAGTTTTTATTTGATTATTACCCCGTACAGTTGAAACCCCACAGTTGAGCGTTTATGGGGCATTGTGGAAATGACAAGTGAATGTCGTATGTGTGATTTTTTATGTGTTATTATTGAAGCAATAAATAAAATGAGTAAAAAACAATTTATTATCTTATTGTTCTCTCTATTCATTTGATATACGCCTATCTTATTGTTTTGTTTTTCCGTGTCAAATGGGCAACCATTTTTCGTAATAAAGAAATCATATACCGATATGCAGGAAGATACAGGTGGGAATGCACGTCGGTATAAAGTAGTTGGGTACATATGTCTTGCAGAAATTCATCAAGGTTATACAGTAGTAGGTGTTTTGGATGAGAAAAACTTCAAGATCGTGGTTGATGGTTATGTCAAGTCCGGGCCAAGCGGTGTGAGAGTGAATGCAGTTATAGATGTGGTTGCAGAGATAAACTAGGAAAACGCGGGATTTGCGTTGTGCGATGAGGTTAGAAGTACGGTAGAACCTCTTTAGTAAGTTTCTCGTTAGTACATTTTTCACCTTAGTAAGTTTTATTTTTTCATCCCATCCATAAGCTCCCACATGTTAAATAGTTTCTTTAGTAAGTTTTTCACCTTAGTGAGTTTTTTCTGTCTGGTTCCCTGAAAAACGTACCAAAGAGGTTCCACTGTATGGAAATCTAGAATGAAAAATATTTCGTCAGATCAATCCACATACTTCAAACGTTCAAAATCCTTACCTGGAACTTGTTGATATTTATAGTGCTGCAACCTGTCGCATATACACTTTGCAAAACCAATTGCTCCCAATATTCAATAAAATGATACTTTTATTGCGTTTTCTTTGTTAATTATCATCCGATTGTTGTGAAAGTCACTGAAAATATCCGTAATTATGTTTTCCATATTGAGTGAAAATTTTGAAGGTTTTGAAAATTTTCCACATTTTAAGTATTTTCCATCCATGTTATTCTTATGAGGATTTCTCAAACTTTCAGAATTTTTTCAGGAAAAACCTTCTGACCGATTTTGCTGAAAAACAATCCCAACCTATTCTGATATGACAGAAAAATATGAAAAAGTTTCAAGATGAAAAGTATTTTGTCCTGACCTGTATGCCGCACACAAAATTACAAAAAAAAAAAAACACAAAAACCAAGCCCATTTTTTTCGGTATGTAAAATGAAATCTTCGCTACGCTCATCTAAAAATACTCCCTTTGGAAAGGATGTAGGAGTAGACTGGAGTTGTAATCTTGCTTCTATTTCTTGTGAAGTGGCAGAGTTAAGTGGAAACAGATTGGGATGAGTGCAGACGAAGATGCTCGCAGCACAAACGAGGGTGTCTGGAGGTGTGATGGTTTTGTGATTTGTAAAATAAGGTTTCTAAGTTTTTCTTGAAGCAGCTCCAGAGGTGATACCGATTGCTTTTTTTTGGAACATGAAAATGGAGTTTGCGTGTGAGGGTAAACCCACAAATAGTAGTTTGTAAGAGAGATGAGTGTGAATGTGGGTAGGATAGTCTAGTTTAAGGGTATTTCGATCAACCCTCAATGTCAACTGATTGATCTGTATAAATCAAATTAAATACTCTCAATTACTCTCAATTCCTAGAACTATTATGGTGATCTGATAAACAAGAGATCAAGTTTAGATTCTACCATTGATCAAAACATTGATTTGTGTACATAAAAATTGGCAAAATATATAAAAACAAATCATTATGGATGATTTTTGTATTTTAGCTTCCATTTTTCAATAGGTTTACTAATGAATTGATAATTATTTAAAATATCTTTGACAGCTATATTGTCACACATGGTGGAAAATACATTCGATTTATATGGATTACTAAATATAAAATGCAAACAAGCATAAATTGTCACACTTACATTGAATATATGAGCGTTCGTGTAGACTATGATCCGCTTCTAGACTGTGCTGCGGGGACAAATGAGGATCGCTTGAGATGCTGCCACCTGGTGGTGATCTAACAAACAAACACTACTTTTAAGGCTGTGTAGCAGACTTGGTTTTTACTTTATATTGAATTAATACAAATTATTACGAGCCTAATTGCCAATTGCGCCTAGTCTATGTTAAGTTAAAATTGATGTGGGCCCTGCCCGTTTTGCTGTGACCATTTTAAGAAATAAGCCCCTATATTATATGAAGAAAATACTGATAGCATTAGGCTTGGATGTGAAAATCTAAAAATTGTCAAGCTCTCAAAAATGTCGAAACAATTTTCAAAAAATGATTACAACCTCAACAAAGCTCAGGAAAATTTGAACAGAAATTTGGAATAAAATTGTGGAAAAAATTGTGAAAGAGTTGGGAAAAATTCAAAACAAAATTCTGAAGACATCTGAAAAATCATTGAAAAAAATCAACACAAATTTTGAAATTTAAAAAAAAAAATCAAGAAGACTTTTGTACAGAAACTATACATTTTTAACAATAAGCCAATTGCTTCATTTTTCATTTAAACATCCCTAGAAAATTATACCAAAAGACGTTATTAACCAACGCTTGACCTACCATGAGTACAAGTGAGTTAATGAAAGCAGTGTCATAAACAAACTGAGATGAGAAATTATTCGCATCTTAACAACTTACGTCCCTCCTTCAGACAGCCGAGATGACGGACTCTGCAGTTCAGATCCTCCAAACATGTGCTGCCATTCTTCATTCATTGTTGTTAAATGCGATTCTAGAAGCAGTGGCTTACGAGGTCGTTGACTCCTTCTGGAATCAAAACCAGTACTAGATATCCAAGTGACAAGTAAACATAAGAAACGATAGAAAAATCCCAATAAAGGTTACAAACACTTTTATTCATCATACTAGACAATTATTTGAATTTGCTTGAATTAAAACTGATTGTTATTGTACATATTTCTTGCCCAAGTGGCAACATGCTCTACAGTAAACCCTCGTTGATCAAAACTCGGTTAATCTGAAATTTGACATATTACAAACTTAAAGCCGATCCCTGGCTGAAGGTGTATAGGCATTTCAATTCAATGTTAATTAATATGGTTAGTTTGAATTACAGCTAAACCATAATGCAAACTGATATTTCATACCTTTAATTCAACACTGTTTTCAGATTGGATAATTCCAAATAATTTGAGTGAATTCCTTGAATTAATTATTATTTTCCCAATTTTCATCCTTTTTATTTGATGCGTAAGAATAAGTCGAAGCACGTTGACGTTTTCGCTACCAGTACTTAGTGTGTATCATCCAATCGAATGGGGTCTGACCTTGCCGATGGTGAGCTCGGAACACTCGTTTGTCCGACTTGGGGCAGCCAATAGAAGCTTGATCGCGCGTCGTCGTAGCCAGGCAAGTACACACGATCAGTGAGGCTCTAGCAACTCTTTCTATTACGTTACGCAATAGAAATCGTTGCTAGGGCGTCACTGATCGTTGGTTTTTCTCGCGCACAATAAAAAATTGACTAAATTCTAAGTAGGAAGAGTGATGATTTTCGTAGAAAAGGAGTTTTTTGGTTGATCCAAATTTGTATGAATCGAAATTATTTTTTTGGGGTCCTTTCCATTTCGGATTAACTAGGTTTCACTGTATATCAGGGATAACTTCGATTCTGAAAATTCAAAATCAATTATCTATTCCTCAGAATCGACTAATAATTTATTTTGAAAATTTTTGGTATAATAAATGTTGCTGGTATCAATTTATACTTGTTCGAAACTTCCCGCGCTGTTTTTACGTTGTTATTAGTGGTTGCAGTTGCTTTGGTATACGCTGTACTGTTCAGCTATTTTCGGCCGTACAAGGTCACGTAACCATAGCAACCAAATGCACTCCCCTATCTTCCCGCTTGTTTACGTTTGATACGAAGACAGCCGAGCGTTCATGATATGGAAACACGAAATGGCAAATACGAGTGGTGCAGGTCGGCATCTGATTGTTTGGGAGATAACATGACATTTTGTGAAGGGATTAGAATCACAGATAAGAGTGGAATTTCTTTAAAGAGTACTGTTGTTGTATGAGTTGCTCCGACAGTACGAAGTACGCTCGTCGCTCGCGTAAACTCAGCTAAAGAAGTACAGTTGAAACCAAAAAAAAAAAAAGCAAAATAATCCGCCGTTAATTAGTCGTTAATTAATTAGTCATAATAATTAATCGTTTGGTAGTAGAATAGATAAGTAATCGATTATCGAATAATCGAAGTTATCCCTACTGTATATATATTAGTTGGATCTATCTTTCATCGTTTCTATCGTTGAGCCCAGTTTTCATATAGGCCTATATTCAATAATTAATGAGAGATTATGCACCCTTGTCGGCCAATATACAGTGATTGCACACAAACCAAAACCTAGATTCTCAAAATATGTTCCAACAATTTCAAATTCTACTGTAAAAGATCTTACTTTGTGTACGATGTAATTGTACCAGGATCAGGTCTGGGTTCGGCTGGGTTCAAGACCAGAGCGTGGCATTTCGTTGGATTCTTCAAACTACCAAGATCAATCTAAACAGAAGTTCAAAATTAAAAAAAATAAATTACAAATATAACGTAGGTCTACACACATTCGTTTAAAAATGAGCGTGATGTTTATATGAAATAGACTCCAAAAATCTATGTACCTTGATTTATATGAAATATACTTTATGACAGTACAGACCTTGACTTGAAGACTTTCAAGTCTTGAATGCCGTGATCACCGTCACGGAAAAAAAGAAAAAAAAAACAGTTTTGAAATGAAGTGATATCTTTGTTTCAACTTTTATTGTTTCAAGAAAAATATAGCAAATGCCTCAAATTAACATACAGTGAAACCCCTATGCATCATTCCCGGATCCATAATTTTTCTGCTTGTAGCATTCATGCGCTAAATGACCTCGCTGTCGATGCGCCTCAAAACCCTAATATTCATTCATTCTTCTCACCCCACTCCCATAATCAATGTTGAATTTTCCTTAATGGACAGTTTTCCTGCATGGATAGTTTTTATGCATGGATGGTTTTATTTTTCTGGTCCCTTGAGAAATGATGAATAGAGGTTTCACTGTTCCAAGTTATTTTAAATTTCCTTTCAGTTACTTACATTTTGTAACAACGCCAAAATAATGTGAACGAAGTAAGTAAACATGTAGAGCGTTCAGTTCTCACCTTGCCTGTGGATGGTTTCTGCTTGTTTTCTCGATAGCTGTGCGTCTTATGTAAATGCCAGTGCATAGAGAGAAGTTGATCTTCCACTTCGTCAGTCATGCCCTCCGAACAAAGCCTTCTGAACAACTAGAAGACAACAATGAACAATGTCAAACTTGTACGTACTTTGTTTAGTATTACACATTATTGGAAAGTAGGATTTGATTTAAAGAATATCAATTTGTAGTGGACAATGTAAGAGATGAATCACAGATGATGATACAGAGTGAGAGAAACAAGTGATATGAGACTAATGAGGTGGGTAGGCCTACAGGTTAGAGGAAACACATGGACAAAGTACACAAAATCTCCCAAAATGGACTGGACATTGAGTACAGGAAGAAAGGTTCCACAAAAATCAACAAATTCAAGTTTCCTATTACCTTATTTATTATTTTTTTCATTTTTTATAATGGGTTTAAACGACGCACTATAATGCTAAGATCTATTGGCTTCGAATGAATGATTGATGAGATGATGGGATGATGAGATGAAGGTTTCTTAGGTATTGGGAAGGATAGTGGGAAGGAAACGGTCGTGGCCTATATTGTAGGAATCATCCCAGCATTAGCCTAGGCTACAGAGGGAAACCACGAAAAACCCCTGTAAAGATGGACGGTGGCGGGGATCGAACCAGGATCACATGAAGCAAATACGTTAACCAATCAGCTACATGTGCCGGTATTACCTAATTATTAGCATGTTGTCTACAATCAACGACTAGTAATAGGTGTGGCGTATCAATCGGCCACATAGATCTATCCAGCTTGAGCTTCACTACTCTGAAGATATTGTAAATTCCCGCTAATAAAGCAGCCCACTTCAAGTTTGGATGTTCTGTTTTGTGATTTCAAGGGGACGAAAAAGCAAAGTGGTCAATTAATAGAAGAGATATCAGATTTTTTCAATAATTTTAAAAATTTATCAGAAAGTCAATGTTCCCTAATTACAGCTAAGGATGGCAAAGCAGGATTGTTCGGAAGGGTTGCCATAAACGGTGATTTTACACCCCAATATTCAACATAACGTATTTAGGGTTACAACAACAACATTCAACATGAAATTAATTAATAATTATATTTTTGAAAAAATTATTTTTACTTTTGGAAATTACACCAATACTAATGCATGCACTGACTATATTTTCAAGTGAAAATGTGACATTGTGACGGGAAGTATTCTCTATTATTTGTATTAGAAAATACGAGGAATATGTAATAATATTCTTGGTTTGAAAGAGTTTTGCATATAGGCCTTCTAAATGATGATTTCCTCTATGGATAAACCATTCGATAACTGTAAATTAAATGCCACACGGTACGTACTACTATTAATTTCTATTACATATTAGGGCTACTATCAGTAAGGATCAGATCAGTATCTGTTAGAAAAGCAGTCTGAAAATTGACCAATAAAACAACAATTTTTCATGGCGTTTGAGTAATGCTTGTAACAACAATAATACTTAATTCTATTGTAATATACTCACATTCTTTAGTGCCACAGGTGGCTCTATGTACTGCGGAACGTGACCCTCTTTCACGAGCGCTCTGGCTTTCTTCCGACCTTCCAAAGTCTCCAGAAGAACGCCAATTTCCGGACATTTCACAACGCTGTCGTAAACAATACGTGGAATGGGAGCAGCCAAGGCATTCAACAAGATAACCTACAGAGAAAACGGCATATTAAATCCAAGGAAGCCGTTCACTGTCAAAAAGTGATATCGATCAGATGAATTTTTAATAACTAACCAATCAATTTACAACTAAAGAATGATCGCCAATAATAACCCTGATTATTGGATTATAAAAAAATAACAAATATATAAATAAACAGATCACAATAGCTCTTTAAGACCAAACAATTCTGTAAAAATGACCCAAAAATGGTAGGTGCCTAAACGTGCAGCTGTGTCAAACCTCAGCCATTAGTCATAGACGTATTTCGTGAATAAATGACCAAACAAATAATAATCTTTTAACGAACAATTCCAATCAACTACTGGTTAGCGTATGTAATACATATAATGGGTTTACTTTAATGACACACTGACTACGATCTGTAGCGTCGGTGAATGACATATGAAATGATAAGATGAAAGGTTATTTTATTTATACTTCCCACTGGATAGTGGGAAGGAGTCGGTCATGGTCTATTGTTGATCCCTGTAGGCCTACTAAACAGAATGACAGAAGGAAACCACGAAAAACTCCTGTCAGTATGGTCGACCTTGGCGGGAATCGAACCCTGGTTTCCTGAATGATGGTTCAGTGTGCTAGCCACTTGACCACTCGACTCAGTCTGATTGATGTAGATCGATTATTAATCAAATGTTCAATGAATGGTGATCAAATCAATAATTAGTGACAACCCAATTTTTGACCTACCTCTTTATCTGCTTGAATAACTTGATGTTTTAGATAAGGCTTCAATACAGCAAGGACCTTGCACTGGACATCGACAAGATTCAATATCCGTGCCATTGCAGACAGAAATCCAACAGTGGCCTGAAAAATGTCAATAATAATTAATACCTTATTTGAACTAGAAATTATTAACAAATGTTATACATAATGATGTCGAGAGGTTTGAAAATAGAATGAGATAAGTCTACACGGTAATTTTAGCAAAACATGAAGCAGTAGCTCAAATTTTTAAAAGATATACTGTAGGCCTGTATACAATAAACATGGTGAAACATATATACCGTATAAAACAGTATAATACATTATAAATAGTGGAAGCTTGTTGACAAGGTAGTAATGTAAAAACAAAATCTTTGAACTTTACAATGTCACAATACTAGTTAGTAATTACTGTTGTAAAAATGTGGTAGAAAACACAGTGAGAAACAGTAAAAACCCAATAATTAGGTAACACTTTCTTATCTTCATCGGATGGTCGAGAAACCCAAAAAAAAATGACAAAATATGAACAAAACTAGCAATAGAAATGATCAAATTCATCGGTATGTTCGCTGAATGGAAAGCCAACGAGAGACGTCATTTGCGATATTCATTTACCTGACGTATCCATAAGTTTGGATGAACTAGGTAACATGCCGTTTCTGCCAACAGTTCATAGAGAGCAGCCTTGTTGAGCAATCCGAGTTCGGTTAATGCTGTCATTGCATTGATCGCTTTCGTAACGACAAACTCTTCCGAGTCAGTCAAACCCTGGATGATGAAATATAATAATGAGAAACTATCAAATCCATCAACGAAATTTGTTTCACTTGACTTGAGCAAATACGATGATAGTGCACGGGAGTCGATTTAGCGAAATACCAGATCTTTATAGAGCAATATCAAATATCAAAGTACCGTACTGATATAATTGGATCCACGGAAGAAGGTTGTCTATGTACTTAATACATGTATATCATTCACCGACACCAATAGTTCATAGTTATCAGTAGAGTGTGTCGTTAAACCCGATATAAATGAAAAAATAAAAAATGAAAAACTGTAGGTCTATTTACACTCTACTTGAAAAAATACATGATCTTTCAACTTACGGCTAAGGGTTCAACATATTCAAAAGATGCAAATGCGTTTCTCATCGTAAACATCATCGTGAGAAAGCATACACTAAAAAGAAATACCAATATAACAAAAATACAAATATAAAGAATGGGCCTACAAATTTAAAATATAATTTGGGCCTAATTTATATAAAATAATATAACTGTGATATTTATGTTTATTTTTTTGGTCCTCATGATAGAAGTATACATAAATTAATGAATGTTGGGTTCAGAGGCGCGTCAACACTGACGTGATTTTGCGTCTATTAGAAGCATCTGAAAGACACAATCTTTTTAATATCTTCAAGATGGTATGAGTTAGTACAAAGAACTATTTAATTTATGTTGCATATATTGGTACAGTATACAGTAAAATATATAAACTCTTAACTGTATACTTTTCAAAATGTCAACATCCGAGATTGTTAATCTTAATTATTGAACATTTTGGAATCATTCAAGAGATCATGTTTCTATCTTACCGTATAACGTTCAAATGTTATCATAAATCTATTTTTACTAGATCGACCCCGTTGAGTTCTCAATATTATTTAGTGTCCACTACAATGTCTTCCTACCTGTTGCAACAGTGGAAGTAGTATTGACGAACTGTAGCAGCCGACATAAGCAGCAACACCAACAATACAGTCGAAGAACGTTCCTCTCAATTCCTTATCTTCTTTGTCGTTTAAGAATGTAATTATATGGGATAATAACACGTCATTGGCTGCAGAACAAAATATCAATATGCATCAGATAAACTTGAAACTAATTTCAATCTTTAATTTGCATAACACAATATTCTTTCCATTATTATTCTATATTTAATCCTCAGTCAAGCTCTTTAAGGCTTTGTGGACATCACGTGACTGTTCATTTATTTATATGTATGTTCTATGTTCGTTTGTTTAATAATAAAAAAAAAACTATATACCAGTACAACTGCAAATAAATTTCTTTATAAAATAACTTGTTCAATTGATACGATATGCTCATCTCGTCTGAGGTTTCAATAACATTTATCAACATTGTAGTTAACATTCTAGCAGGTAAATTTGTATGGTATGTATAAAAATATCAATCACTTACGTACACTTACGGTCACATAAAATAGTTCTATTTTAATTTAAATAAAGTCTACACAACATATTTTAGCATTAAAATTCCATAGACTGTACATGGTTGCATTTGTATTGTCTCCCTAGTTTTAAGGCTATAATGCCAATACATTTTCTTCAGGATGTATTTTGATTTTCAATGTACCTTGATCGACAAGTTTGTAAACGTAGGTGTACAATACACTTTGAAACATTAAAGTGAAGTAAAGCTTGATTAGCGATGAAATTTTTCAGCTATGACAATCGGTTTGTACCTTTCTGCTTGCCGAAAAAAACGCACAGTTTGGTGATGCCATTCTCCATCAACGTCTGTTTTACCAGGCTATTGCTGTCTGTCAACATGGTAGCAACCGTTACTTGAATCATGTCATGTAAAGTTTGTAGCTCCAGCTCGTAGCTTGGTCTCGGAGTGTCGGAGTGCGCCATCTGGCATTGTTCCAAGAAACGGAGAGCGGTGTCGGCAAGATGAGCGATATTCTCGGCGTATGCACAACGCACCATAACCGCTTCATCATTTACTACCTGGAACAGTTGGAAATGTTTATTAGTATACGTTATAATCTAGATGAGTCTGTAAATGATGTAGGTGTATTGTTGTAGGAAGTGAATCGTACTACTATTATATTTAAGAGTCAAGCGACAGGGCGGACAGGTCAAGTGATTTGAGACAGGCGTTCGGGACCAACTCAATTGTTGGAGCAATCGATCAACGAAGCAATTCAAGTATGAGTACGTAATTCTAATTTATGAACATTTTGTATTGGCATATAAACCTAGCTTAAAGCAAAATGCAATGAAAATCAAGTTGATATTTTATGAACAAAGGTCATAGAACTTCAAGGCATGAAAGATGGCATTCCTAGGGCTTCTAATACTATGACGTGAACAGGCAAAACAAAACAAAATCATTCGTATGAATGGTTAATCCTTTGCTGAATCATTGAACTTTATCAAAATTCTGTATTGGCCTAAGACAACTTATTTCTTTAGAAACAGAAATTGATATTTTGAAAAGTAGTCATGAGAGTAGACAGCGTGAGCCTGTTAAGATTGCATGGGAGCCGTTTTAGTGTAGTAGACGTTTTTTTTGGCAACAACTTACGAAAATTTAAATTATAAGACTTCAAAATTCTAATGAAGAAATACAGATATTATTAATGCCCCCGAGACGGTAAGAGTAAAAATGATTCAACTTATACGTATCACTAATTTTCAAAGGTATAGAGCTAGGCCTAATAGTTTGTTAAGCTGAATATATTGAAACCTCTATGCATAGGTCCCAGATACATTGTTTTCCTGCTTGTATCATTCATTTTTTCTCACCCCACTTCTATATAATCAATGTTAAATTTTTCTGGATGGATTGTTTTCCTGCATGGATGGTTCTATTTTCCTGGTCCCTTGAAAAACAATGGATAGAGGTTTCACTGTACCTGTGAAAATTATGCAATACACATACCATCTTGAAGGATAGGTATCAAAAAGTTCTGTTTCATCTTTATTAGTCAACGTAATATCTTATCCTCTTCAAAAGTTATCACTGAAAACCTGACATTTCACTAAATCAACTGCCATGCGCTCTAAATGAATAATGATTGAATCTCAAATCAACAACCAAGTGTTTCTCACATATTTATTATCGTTGGAGATAGCCGCTTATTAGTTATTACCTGAGCTAATCCCGGTAAAACATATTCTGGAAAGACGTTGGCATCACTGCACGGTACAGTTTTCACCGCGGATAGGCACTGCGTCAAAACATGTATTGCACGCACACGGACGCGTGGAAACGGATCGTGCACAAGATGGAACACATACGGTAAAATACGGTCAAGTATAGTATCACTAGACATGTGTAGTGCTAGCTCTAATAATACGTCCAGACATTGCAGCTTCGAGGTACAGTGATGCAGACCCCTGAAACAAGCAAATGAAGAATATCACGTATTAGCACAACCATATTTTATAGTTTGAAGATTTATTCATCATTGATTTGTAAAATATACAAATATAGGAATACACTGGATAAGAATACAAAGTGAAATTCTTATATAGAGTCTTCCAGATCTGTGTGTGTGTGTGTGTGTGTGTGTGTGTGTGTGTGTGCAGTCACACTTTGCTTCTAGAACCTTCTCAAACATTCTCGAACGCGGTGATGCGAGTAGAAGGGGGAGAGGAAGGAATGAAGGAAGGAGAAGGAGGAAGGAAGGAGGGGGTGAGAAGAGAGGAATTGACCTTCATGTTGTTCGAGAATGTTCTGTGGAACTTCGATTTGTATGACGCAGTAGTAATACGTGATTGAGAGAGAGAGAGAGAGAGAGAGGGGGGGGGGGGATAAAGGAAGGGAAGGGGCAGGGGGGAGGGGGGAATGAAGGAAGGAGGATGGCTGGAGAGAGTTTGAGAGGAAAGGAAGGAAGGGGTGGGGGGAGAGGGGGGAGGAGTGATGGTACGTAATTGCGTTCACACGGCAGAGTGACTGGTGAGGTGTAAAAATGACCACGCGTAAAAGTGGAGGGCATAGTTGTGAATTAATTGGCCCTCATGCTTGAAACATGAGGGGTCTGAATCTTCTGACTGAAGGACAGCTATTCATTATGGTAATAATGTAGAAAGGCCGAGTATTTACTATTTATGAATATTTCAAGAGATTATTTGAAAGAGTTAATTGAGAGATGATGGTAGATTATTAGAGTATAGAAGATGGTTGCTTGAGACTATTAGTAAATAAACAATGAATAATAACTTGATAGTTTATTCTATTCATGCCAAAAACTGTCACCAAACTAGAGCATACATTTTCTACTTGAATAAGTTAGCGCAAGGATTGTCGCTATTAGGCTATTATTACGTTGACTGAATTGTAACGGCTGAAACTCATTTTATATTATTTAATCCATCTTCTGACTATTTCTCTTCATTACAATGCAACCTTAGTGTTACGATTTGTGTATTATAAGAAAATTGAAATTAAACTGAATAATTAGCCCTATATAAAGTGAATTAGGCTCTGTTTTTTATACAGAGATATATAGGCTACTTAAAAAATATGAAAATATGAACATGGTATGAATATTGATACTGAATATGATTTAATCATGTCTGGAACTGATATTTTTGATACAAACACTTTTTTATTCTTAGACATCTGAAAACAATATAACAGTACAGAAAAATTACTTCCAATATGAATTGAGATAATAATTCTTAGTTTCTTACCTTATGCACGATGTAACCAACGATAGAATGATAATCAGACCATCTGCAGTTGATCCTACACCATTTTCATTCTCATCTTTAGAATTGTCGGCTTTTTCATCCTTTTCAGGAATCAAAATGTTTATAATATTCTTGATATCCTTCTTGAGTCGTACTATTTTATCATCAGCCGACATAATTGGTGATCCTGAGGAGAATATCAGCATGTACGATTGTAGAAATGTGTAGAAATATTCCGGAAACAAGACTCCACGTTGTTGATCCAGATATAGTTCGGCCGAGAGGCGTTGTGTTGGATCCTTCTGAAGCATGTTGCGGAGAAATTCCTAGAGGAAGTGAGAAGCGATTTTTAAAAAAATGGAAACGGTCCAACTAAATTATATGGCCAACTGGTATAATAGGGGATTACTGAAGGTGGCCCACACATTGGCCACATAAATAAAATACAAACGGTAAAATTAAATAAAAACACTGGTTCTGCTTTTTTTAATTAGCAGTTAGTACCGTAGTCATAGATTTTTAATGAATTATTCAAAAATCTATAGACTGGCACACTTAGCTGAGTGGTTAACGCACTCGCTTCATGTGATACGGGAGGTGAAGGGGCATATCGGACCTGGTTTGATCCCCGGCCCTGGGCCTACAATATAGGCCACGACTGCTTCCTTCCCACTATCCTTCCCAATACCTAAGAAACCTTCATCTTATCATCTCATCAATCATTCATTTGATGCCAATAGATCATAGTTATCATTATAGTACCGGTAGGTCATTAAAACCCAATATATATATATATATGAAGAAAAAAATTCTATAGGCATAGGGCTGAAATGGTTATCTCTAAAAACTAGGCAAACGCGTTATGTATTTCCGCGTTGATGGATGAGCTACTTATATCAACTTATATTTTTGGATTGGTTATTTATATACATGTTGAGATCCAAACAATTAAGTCACTGCCATCTTATTTCCCAATCAATTCCTATGATAATAAAGAAGGCTTTGTTTTAATCATTTACAGTTAATTGGTGACACTTGTTGCTTGAATTTAATAGGTATCTCAATAGCTTTGAGTGATTTACAAAAATTACATTATATATTTGTTTACATCAAAACGGCTGATCCGATCTGAGTGAAGTTCGGAATAATGTGTATCATTATTATATTGAAATTTCCTGAGAATTTGAATTCTCTCGGATGAAATATTTTCAACGAATTTTTTCCTCTGGGTTACTCTTAAATGGGATTTTTGAAAACTTTGAAGTTATGAGTTTTCTCAGAAGTGGTTGATCCGATTGCGCCTCAAAACTATACAGTATCGAGTTAAATAAGGACACTTGTGTATGCCAAGTTTCAACTGATTTTGAATTTTTGTTTGACCTGTGGAGCGCGAACAAAAAAAAACAAAAAAAAAAAACACTTTTTTTCTAGTATAGTGAAATTGTGTCTTTGCTTTGCTGATCTAAAAATATATGGTATCAAAATAGGATTACCCTTATATTTTCATCTTCCAATTTTTCAAGCTGTTTCAAGACACTGAATTCTCCACTTCTATATGCGAGAAGCTGTGAGAAATCAAACGGCGGATGTCCTTCGTTGAAAAGTTCCATTAGAGAACATCCTGCCGAGAAAATATCCATTGCTGGCGTAAGGTCTCCTTTCTTCACTGTGGCTTCTGGTAACATGAGCTGGCTGGATATTTCGGACGTCAACGTTTTGATGAATCTGAGGTAACATGACAATAACTTGTAGGACATACAAAACACACGAAAATAATATCACATTCATGTTATGGTAAGTGGTTATTTGTATTTTAAATATATATATACCTCTCAGGAGCTATGTAGCACGTTCGTCTCCTAGATGTATCAAAGAAGTAAGAATAATCTGCTGGATTATCTTCGGGAAGATATGTCGGTTTAAATGAAGCGAAGTCAGTTAGCAGTACCCAATTCCATGACGTAATCATGATATTCTCTAGTTTGATATCACCATGACAAACACCAACTTTATGGCATTGATGTAAGGCATATAGTATTTGGAATGCTATCCATCGTTTCTCGACAGATGTGAGGAAAGGTCTGGTACTGATTCGATCGTACAGGCTGTACTTGACATATTCGCGCATTATAAACCCTGCTTTATCAGTCATCTGTAATCATTTTAAAAAGTGTAGGCCTAAGTATCATTTCTAATCTTTGTAATGCTAATAAGTGATAATAATAGCCCCTACGTAGCTTGGCTAGTTTTACTTCGAATCTACCATTCAGTTGGGTAAAACTTATATTATGACACCACTACGTTGGACGGTATTAGAGTACCGGTACAACATGACTTACGATGGTTCTCTGGAATGGCAGGCAGTTGACAGCAGATGCAAGTTCATTACGAATTTCCTCCAACTTGTCCTTGTAGCTCGACAATGGTAATGTTGGATCGTGAATGGCAAAAACTTTCACTACAATAAGGCCTTCTTGCGATTTTGCACGAGCAACTTTAAAGAATCTTGTACTACCCAGACTGGAAAATAAACACAAAACTGAAGAATATAAGGGGTTATTTTTCTGCATGTTTAATTAATGTTGGACATATAGTTATTACAGGTAGAGATTTAAACAAGATTTATCAGAAACACAAAAAACGCGAACATTGAACAAAAATTGGCTATGGTATGTTAATCAACATAATTACCGTTTTCTATTTAGGCCTCTTATTCATTTAATAACAAGCCCTAAAATGAAATTGTGCTTCTTGAAAATAATATTTGTGCTTTAAAATGAATAATGTCTGACACACGGTATGTATATCTTATGTGGGTATTTATTTGCAGTGATACAGGTCCAATAGGCCTAGGCCAACAGTATAGGTACCCTAGTGATTTAATGGATAAATACAAAAATGAGTGATTTTTGAAAATGATTAATTATTGATTGATTTTTCATATTAAAAAAATTAAAATTCCTCGAGCGTTGACAGGCTGACCTACGTGGAAGTGGAGTCGAATTGAAGTTACTACAAATACTAGTAACACAAAACATGGCCGATCCTATTCCAACGAATGTTCGTCCCGGACGTATGTATAGCAACCAAGACTACTAATCCCACAAACCATTCATATCTGCAGAACTTGCCAGAACTGGCTGGGGAGAGTTGAATAGGTTGATTGAAAGGAATGAGTCAGGGTATGGGGGTAGGCGAAGTCATGATAGAGCAGTAGTTATAAAGGGGGCTAGATTAGATGTCGGTAAGTTCTCTTTCTTGAATAGGACAGGTAGGGATTGGAATGGGCTTAGTAGAAGTATACTTGAGGAGGATGAAATAGGGTTGAAGCTATTCCGTCAGAAGGTTAGGGAGGCGATAGGATAGGATTGATAGGGAACTTGCCACCGCGCATTTATGTGCAACTGCAAGAGTTAATAATAATAATAATAATAATAATACACTATTCCCAGGAACCGTTTGTGTCAATAAGACGTGTAATCTCTATTCCCACAAATCATCGTTCAGGTCGTGGCAATAGCCGACCCGCACAGTCCCCAAGTTCATAGTTCATTTGATCGCATACAGAGGACTCTGAGGATGTCGTTAACTAACGTGACGTCAAAACCAGATGGAGGACCTTTTTTAACCCCAAACCCTTACTATCATGAAGAAGCGGTATAGGGTCAGAGGAGTGAGATGTGGTCAAGATGGAGGGAGCGAATATTAAAAGATTACCTAGATAATTTGAGATGATACAGATAATTTCGTTTGTGTAGGCCCTAATCTAGTATGAAAATAAAAATCTTTTCATAGCCCAATAATCAAGACACCATTCAACCTGTGGGTA
This sequence comes from Brachyptera risi, assembly GCA_964007535.1. Classification (NCBI taxonomy): domain Eukaryota; kingdom Metazoa; phylum Arthropoda; class Insecta; order Plecoptera; family Taeniopterygidae; genus Brachyptera; species Brachyptera risi. The sequence continues at coordinate 18,762,350 of OZ023331.1, read as the reverse complement.
TTTTTCCTATGGATTCCAAGGAAGTGATTCCATTGAGGAGGATTCCATGGATTCTCAGGACTCAGTAATGTGAGCTTGTTCATGGGAATAGACGTAGCCGTGCAGGTCAGCTATTGCCAAGATCCAAACCAACGCGAACAATAGTTCGTGGGAATAGAAGTAGCCCCATGGGTTAGCTATTTTCACTGACCGTCTTTAGGTCGGGGAAATATCCGATATCGTAATCCTGAGCCCAGTGCCCTCTCTAGGCAATCAAATGAAATACATGTTACTGGGAAGTGTAAGACCTATCCTATTCCAATGCATGAGCTCATTCGTTCGGCTGAATTGTCAAGACACAAACCAACCCGAACGATGGTTCATGGAAATAGAAGAAGCCGCGCGGGTCGGCTATTCTCACAACCAGAACAACGGTTCATGACCGTAGTATATTCAAAGGTTGCGAAAAGAGATACTTCAATTAAAACAATGTGAATTTTGTCATAGGCTGTAACAATTTCTGGTAAATTATGTCTTACCTGTAGGCTAAACGATCTTCAGGGTTAGTAAGGGTGATGATAATTGGGTAAGGTAGGGTACAGTTTGAACCCTAAAATAACAATATCCTTGTCAAGTCAACACAAACCTTACCCTAACCATTGAATTCAACTAACCAAACATTCACTAAAAATGAACTAGGCCTAGAAACATAAAAACGATAACCCTAAAATCAGATCAGTTCCTGCTGATGAGACATATTTACCCGCTTGATAGCACTATAGAGCTTGACATCAGCCAACATAGCCAAATCTTGCAGAAATCTAGTGTTACTTTTCAGTAAACAAAAATTAATTGACCCCTAGCAAAAGAAAATCCAGTTAATGACAACACTTACTTGATGTCGAAATGTAAATCTGGGTGTTCACTTAAATAATGTTCTACTGGAAATATTTGTGATGGCGCAATGCCTACCAGTTGATTTCCCATGTTTATAAAATCGATTAACAAATTGAGAACATTTATTATTTTTATTTAAAACGACACTAGGCTTGAACTAGAGTAAACAGTGCCTAAACCTGGCCTAAAGCAAATATTGTCGCATCAGCTGTCAGATTGGATTTAATTTGACAGGCATTGATCACCATGAACACTGTGTTCAGTTCTACCAACATAAGTAATTTAGAACTAGATTGGATAATCACGTACAAAAAATATTGACCACGAATGGATCTGCAATCTGTTTATGCATATGGTGTTCACGACGATTACCTACTTGGTGACGTCAAATATCAGAGCCAAATCAAATTTTAAGATTTATAATGTAAATTTTAATGACGCATTATAATCAAAATGACCGTTTTCGAACATTTCTTCACCAAATGTGTCTAAAAATAGAATTGTGGTTAATGCTATTGATAAAGTTTTAAAAGCATTAATATTTTCTATCATAATAAGTTGGTTGAGATTATGTTCTAATAATAATAATTAATTAATTAGCATTTATTTATCCTGCTCAGATTCTCGTTTGAATTTTGTGAAATTCATTGAGAATCGATGCCCACCTACCAACAAAATTTTGGAAAAAATATCTCATTGTGAAGTTAAAATACTTTCCAGTTCAAGTCTTTTGACAAGAAACAATATTCAGAAAACAAAAAAACATTGCGATGCAACACAGTATTTGCCAAAGCTCAACTGAAAATGATTGATCAATAAGAGGGAGAGGTTCATAAATTAAATTGATGAGTGATAACACTATTTATCTCAAGATTAATTTATTGAACAGATTTCATCTTCTAAAATCGAAATTAAGATTCATTTTATTGTCAGGACTAACAGATTGCATCTCAGTTAACTTCATCAACAATACTATTTTATAGCTAAAGCCTAGAATAATATAGATTAATCATAGACATTAGGTATAGGCAAAGGTAACATTTTTGCTTTGGAAATAGTCCAATTCATGTAAGGTACGGTACATAAAGATTGTAAATATTATAAGAAAAATGTATGGCAAAGTCTTTTTGAGAAGTGTTATATATATTCATAGTAAAATGTTAATACCGATTACATATGAACTACGTAGCAATAACAATAATATATAAACAATAAACGAAATAATAAATAAATAAATAGGTGACCCTAACTAGTTAATACTCATATTTGGTTGAATTCAAGTTAACGTCATAATTTGGTAACAAATCAGAAACAATTTGTGTCTTCTTCAAAACAAACAGTCATACTGTCACATCTACAACCTATTTCAATCATTATTTATTTACAGCAAATTTACTTCAGGTTCATAATAACGGCACAAGTAAATTCGTTGGTTGTTGCTTGACCTCCAATATCCTTTGTCTTGACTTTGCCAGCCTTCAAAACTCGGTTCACAGCCCCGCGGATCATGTCTGCGTAGTATTGCAAGTTGACGTGGTGCAACATCTTTGCCGAGCATAGTAACATTGCGGTCGGGTTGGCGATGTTCTTGCCAACACCCTCGGCAAAGGTATGCCTCGCACCCTGAACAAACAATTTGCATAAACACCGGGTAAAAATCTTTGAAGCATGTAAATTCATTACTACAATTAATAAGCTAAGCGGGCTCAATCATACGGCCTAAATGCTAAATTTTTCAATTTATTAAAGCATAGCAATGAGCCAATGACAATTGGCTACCAGCATAATAACAAAAAAAAAAAAAACATACTTCGAAACAAAAATTACCAGTCATGAGGTTAGACCCAGCCCATACCTCGTCTATAAAATGTAGGCCTACAGTAGACATGAAATGGCTGCTAGCAATCGTGATAGAATTTACCGCTATAAATTTAAAACTAAAGGCTATAGATTTCTTCCAAAAAGTACTAAAAGGAATCTCTTACATGTACAAGAATACAGGTAGGCCTAGTTGCCAGAATCGTTACGGATACGGTAGTTACAACATAGTTGCAAAATATTTTGAAGTCACAAATTCAGTTGACCTTGGAAGAAACAATACGGCTTTACAGATTGTGTTTTTAACCATTTCAGAATTCAAGAGTAAGTACAAAGACATACCGGCTCAAAGACGACACACTCGGCGCTATAACTCGCGCCAGCCACCACGCCTGCGCCACCGACAAGTCCGGAAGCCAGATTGTCAACAATGTTGCCGTACAGATTAGGCGTTACCATAACGTCGAACTGATGGGGGTTGGAAACCATCTGCATGGTGCAGTTGTCAACGATCATCTTCTCAAACTCGATCTTGGGGTACAACTTGGACATCTGCAATAATATTACGAGTTTGTGTTAATTAATTAATAGTTGATTAGTTACTTGATGATTTCTGTTCTGAAGGACCTATCCCAGTATTGACTTCAACGACAGAGGAAACCCACGAAAAACCCTGTCAGGATGGTCGATCATGGTGGGAATCGAACCCTGATCTCCTGAATAAAGGTTCAGTGGGCTAGCTACTCGTCCACTCGTCTCAGTGATAGTAATGAATGAGGGACTTACCTCCTCACAGCTGCGAAGAAAGAGACCATCACCAAGCTTCATGATGTTAGCTTTGTGAACTGCGGTAACCTTCTTACGGTGGTTCTTCGTTGCGTAGTCGAACGCAAACTTGGCAATACGCAGAGATTTGGTCGCGGTCACGATTTTAAGACACTCGACTACACCCTGCAACGTCATAAAAAATCATCATCTTCATTATTATGAAAATGCAGCATTCGTTGGCATCACCAAAAATAATCTATATACTTATTTGGTTATAGTGTCGAGACGTATATGTACAGTGAAACCTCTATGCATCTTTTTCAAGGGACCAGGAAAATAAAACCAAACATCCAGGAAAATTCAACATTGATTTTATCAGAGTGGGGTGAGAAAATATGAATGATACAAGCAGGAAAACGATGAATCCGGGAACGATGCATAGAGGTTTCACTATGTCTCACATGATTGTGCAGATTACTTTGCTCCACATTTGTTCAATATCAATTTTCAAAGCTTCTTATGATACTTAAATTCCACATTTTATGAAAGCTCACAAAAATAAAGTACAGGTCCATTTCAAAACTTATAGGCCCCTATCTATAATCAAAAGTTTCAAAATGTTGGTTTGAAAAACCATTCAAATTTAGAAAGACTTTTAGAAATAAAAGTAGCCTACAGTGAAACCTCGACCTATCATTTTCCTGCTTCTATTGTTTAATAGTATTTAGTCACACCACAGGTTTTATGTAATCAATATTAAATTTTCTGCACGGATATGAGAATGGATGGTTTCTTCCTGGTCACTCGAAAAATGGGAGAGGTTTCAATATCAACAGTTTTGAACATAAGGGCCTAATAATAATAATACTAGGCCTTCATACACATGTTTTATTTAGTTGAAAGCGCTAGCTGGGGTAGCTACAGCATTTTTTCTTTTTTTCAATTTTTTAATGTTCATTTGTGTGATTTGATTACTAATTTGAAGTTTTGTATTTGTATGGTCAATGGTTTTCTAGTTGTTGAGGTTTTACCAGCATTGGAACCACTGAAAAATGTCTTCTTTACAAATTTAATTGCTGTTCTAGAGAAAAGTGAAATAACTAGATGTCAATTCTCATAACTAGGCCTAGAGAACTAACTACGGTAATTGATTGTTTTGAAATGTTCACTGTTCATTTATCTTGGTGATGAGTGATGACTATGGTGGGTAGTAAAATTGATATCAGAATAGTGTAATAAATCTTGTAACATGTAACAATTCTATCAGAGTAATAGATTTAATTGCCCAAATTAAAAAAATGGTAAATTTTTTCATTACACAAATTTCAGATTTTCTACTAGGCCTACCCAGCATAACTACAAATATAATCTACTGGAAAACAAAATTGTGTATTAATTAACTGAGCAGGACTGGAGATAACAGATTATAACTTATAGGGCATGCCATGTTTAGGCCTAGTGAAAAATTCATAAGCACTGTTTTGCAAAAAAAAATGTAGGCCTACATAACATTAAAATATTTTTTTTCACAGATTGCTTTTTTATGTGTTCATACTGTAATATATTTCTAATACTGTAGGCCTACATCTCCCAAAAATGCAAGTGAAACTGATTATTGATTAAGCCTACTTCATATTGTTTTATTAATTTGAAATATGCACTTTTTTACCCATTTTATGCTAGGGTACCCCCTTAACAGTGTAGGCCTACCGTAGGCTACACATACAGGAGGACACTTTGAAAAACAAAAAAAAAGTATATACCGGTAGGTTTGAACGCAAGAATTGAACAAAATGATATTGTTTCATTATAATAGAATTAAGCTGTAGGCCTGAAATAATTAAAATCACCCACTGGACTACGTACCGTAGCGGTATTTTCGTTTTTCATTTTTCAATGCGTAATTTGAATCTCAATAGACCTACTGGAACAAGTTTTAGAAATTTCTCTTTAAACTGTAGGGGTCTAAATCATAATACAATTTACATGGTTATATGTTCATGTTCAATCTAGGCCTACATTTATCACAATTTTGTTTTAAAAACAGGTGGTAATGATTACTATAATAATTGATAAAAATAGCCTGATGAGAAAAAAAATCTGCGAAAAATCACATAACAGTAATTTTTATTTAAAAATTATGTGACTGCAATTGCCAGATGAACCAATTAATCAATTGAGGTCAGTCAAGTAACCCAGATAACCCAGGTAATCAACTGAAGTATCTCGCTACGAAACAATGTGTTTACAGTGAATTTTCTATCGCCACCTTTCAAACGGGTTCTCTACAACACGAGAATATTCACATACCGGAACACATTCGTGTTCAAGAGCCGAGTATTCGCCCTCGGTCTGCTCGCGGATGATGACGCAGTCCACGTTCTGGTGCCGGCACTTGATGCCCGGCAAACTCTTGACGTGGACAACGTTGGCGTAGAGATCCAGCTCGTTACGCAGCTTCATGTTCAATGTCTGGAGCTCGCCCGTATGACTGTAGTCGGGCGTCGCTAGGATACCCTACAAACAGAACCCATGTTGAAGTTATTTGTGGGGAGAGAAGTCTCGTCATGATTAAGTTAAAAATACTTGAGCAAAATACGAAAACAACTACGGTAACAATTGAGATTAAAAGACATCACAACTCTGAAACTGGATTTTAATGAATTATGAGAATATTTAGGCCTACTATCCCTAATTTTAGAGAAAACAAGGAATCATCATCTCAATTTCAGAAATGAAATATATATTTTGTCCTCAAGAGACCACGAGTCATGACGTAGACATTAGGCTTACTGATTCTATAGAGAAACAAACAGAATCGACTTATGTTCAAGTCACGACTCAGAAAAAAGCAGGGTCCTGGAGGACGAATAGGCCTAAATTAATCACAATTTTTTATAATTTCTAGTTTTCTCTAAAATTAAGGAAATGAATATCATCATGATCATCATCATAAAGGTAGGCCACATTTCCTCATTAGTCATTACAGATACCAATAAGGTGTAAAAAACCTGTTGGACTTTATCTTGATTTACGAAAATTTAAATTAAAATGTATCAAGCCAATTATTATCCATAAGGTAGGCCTACACAAATTTAATTGGTAGCAAGGGTAATTCAACAAGTTGATCCATTAAAAATCACTGACCACACTGATAACCATTTCATTAAACTTGACTTTGGATATTATAATAATTAGCTAACAGACGTAAATTGATCATAAAAAGTAACCAAATCAAATAGCTCAACAATCATTCATCTAGATATTCAAACTTGTCATTAAGAACTTCAATCAGATTTGATAAACAAAGGCATTGAGTTTATAGTGTATATAGAGGGGACAAGAGATAGGAAATGTTGTGCGAGATTATTTTGAGCTGATCAGCGCGCTCCGGGTGTGATGGCGGGTAACTAACGCTTGGCCGTTCGGCGGGAACTAAAATACTCGACTGTGAGTGGTCAGAAAGATAACCAATAACAGAGCGACAGAACACTAGCGCATTCTCAGGTCAAAAGTGGCAACCAGTAGAACGGCGGCAACTACATTATCGGCGATATTTCAGCTCGTATTTCAAATGTGGTATTTCGATGATGCCGGACTACATTCGATGCGTCGTTTCCAGTTATTACGTTAATGGATTATTTATGATTATGACTGGGTGACAGGAGAATATATATTATATATATATATTTAGTCACAATTTCTTTACACAATTTTGTAAAAAATTTAGACTCAACAACAAATTTATATGTAGCATTGTTTTATTCGCCCTACGAGGATCTTGACACATTTTGAGGCATCATATATACAACCCTCATCTTTGATTTTGTATTTCATTGCCATTGGTAGGCCTAAAATTTTTAATTAATTTTCAGTTGATTTTGATTTTTTTGATTATCATATTTTCATTATTCCTTTTTTTCTTCGTTTTCTTATTCAAACATTATAAGCTTTATTGATCCACATATTTTCTTTCTTGTTCATAGTTATCATTATTATAATTTCATTTCGATCACAACAATTCCAGGATTTAGTTGACTTATATTTTGTTTCTCGTCCTATTATTATTTCATTAATCTCAGAATCAGAAAGTATCATTGTTTTTTTTAAATGCCGCAAAAGTTATCACAACAATATTACGTATTTTATCACATGAAACATAGGCCTACTACAAACTCAATGGCACAAAGGAAATGTCATCACATTAGTGTCACACTTCTGAGATGAAGTGTGTCATTATTGATGGCGTATACCTTGGCGTCATTATGTTGAAGTGTGTAATTATTATTAGGAACAAATTGATTTGACGAATTTAATTAAATGTATATAAGATTATTTTGAATAGTAGGAGTACTGTATATTGCAAGAAGTGAGTATAGTGACTTACGTATACATATAAAATACAATGAAAGACACAAGACATGAAAGTATATCTTTTCTTTATGATCGGCCTACAGCTGTTGTTATTCTCGTTTGGGTTTTACGATGGGGTGTTTCGAGAAAAACACAAATATTCACTCATACAAAATATGTCATATTTCATTCACAATGTTGGATGCCGCTTATGCCGGTTTCGGTTCCGTTTTCTTGAAATTTTGTAATAATTATTCTTAATATTGTACTTCTGAAATACAAATATTTGGAGGTTGAAATTGAATTTCTGTTAGGTCAAAGGGAAAGAGAATTGTTATATGTCAATCTAAATACAGCATGGAATTTGATTCCCATTCACACGATAAACTCGGTGGCATGGAACTTGTATGATGTGGCCATGTGGTTAGTTTCAATCGTTTATGCAAATCATGTCTCTACCCTATCCCCCATCCCATTGATGTAGATTACTTCCTGGAAAATGATATATTACCTGCTGTTATGCTCTTGACTAGCATGCTAATACAAATGGACATGATTTTTCAGAATATAGAGCAGTAGAATTCTCTTGTGAGTTTTAGTCTCTGTAAGAGAAAATAATAGAAATGCTTTTTTAAATTTCAAAAATTGATTCGTATTTGATTCTTGTATTTCCACACATATGATTTCACATTTTCTGAGAAGCCCCTTTTCTGAGAACCGCGTGTCTATATTTTATGTTGTGCCTGCACTAGTTTTTGTTTCAAATTAATTCCCATTAACCAAACAAGACGCGACGAAGAAAAATATACGTGTAGTCTGTAAAGAACAGGGAACCCACGAAAAATGTGGGCCTTTCATAATAACGACCAATGTATTGAAATAAAAATGATATGTTTCTTATTTTCAATGTTCTAAACAGGTAGGCATAATCTCAAAAACGCAGGTAAACACGCCAATTGGTTAGCTACACCATTGAGTTCCTATATACTCAATGGCTACACAAACCTGATCACCCTGACAGATAAGGCATTCAATGCAATAGGAAACGAATGGCGAGTTTTAATATGCATTATTAGAACCGTTTCGTATTTCTTTCACTTCTATAATTCTTTGTAGTATCAACATGTTCAAATATATTCCAAATTTTTTAATTCAAATTTTATTTTTTCTAATTTCGGTTAATTTAATTCATTAGATAAGTGGATAATTCATTAATTATTAATGATCAATTATTCATTATTCATTTATTTAATTATTACATAATTTATTTGACATCATATCATGTCTCCTGTGATCAGAATTGACACTCAGAAAATAGGTACCTATTACCAATTCGGCACTACTGGTAGGCCTATATTTTTATTTCTGAAACATATTCGGACTGAAAATTTGATTACGTTAATTGTTGCATTTCCATCACGTATGAATCAGAATAAGTATCATCGAGATCGACTCTATTTTCAAATGGATCAATTATAAAATATCAGCTAATTCAACTTTGTGTAACCATAGAGAAGTAGTTTAGGCCTATTACTTCTCTATGGTATAACAACACTGGCTTGCGTCATGATTGGAGACTATCCACATGCCCCCGTGACATTTCACTAATACAAGTCCTGCTGTGACCAAGTGTTTCTTGTTGGCTATCTCTAGAACTTCGTTTCAAGTTGATACGTCAACAAGACGACAACCATTCCAGGAAATTTCAAAACAAAATGCACGCATTTTTTGGATTAGGAAGCTCAACATTGTCAAAATTAATCATGTGTATCATCAAAAACATTAATTGAACATCGTAAAGTGAATCTACTAGTGTATTGAATTAGATCAACTGTTCATTTCTCAATCGGAAGTAAAATTATATTTCAAATTATTAATGAATGATATGATATTACACGGTATAACATTATAAACTCGATTATCATCATGATTTGTGATCATTACGATATGATTTTAATGATGAAGCTATTGAAAAATCAATATAAATGGAAATATTTTATTATGTGTTTTGGTTAGTGGGAAGGAAACGATCGTGGCCTTCTGTTTAGTATAGCCACGATGCATCTCTGTCAGGATAGTCGACCATGGCGGGAATCGAACCCTGGTCTCCTGAATGACGGTTCAGTGTGCTAGCGATCGATCCGCTAGTATCTTTTGGTTAATATTACACTAGGCAAACGCGTTATGTGTTTCCGCGTTGATGGATGAGCTAGAACATAATCATCTTATATCTTTTGATTGGTTATTATATAAAAAAAAAATATACACCTTAAGATACAAACAATCAAGTCACTGCCATCCTATTTTCTAATCAATTTCAATGATAATAAAAAAGGCTTTGTTTTAATCGTTTCTTTTATTCGTGACACCTGTTGCTGGGAATTAATTGTTTTTTAATAGCTTTGAGTGATTTAAAAAAATTAGATTATATATTTTTCTACATCAAAACGGCTGATCCGATTTGACTGAAAGTTCGGAATAATGTGTATAATTATTATATTGAAATTTCCTGAGAATTTGAATTCTCTCAAAGGGAATATTTTTGACGAATTTTATTCATTGAAATGAGTTTCAAAATAGATCGATATGGTTTTAATATAAATTTGTCTGAAATCGAGAACTTGTGTTAATTCATACGTGCTGCTTGACAAAAACTGAGTAGGTTTCTGGTAGGTTTACATAAAATTATGTCAGGGATTAATTCTTGTATCTTGACAAGTCTATCAATATTTGATGTATATGCACCACCCCATCCAATAATACTGTAGACCTACTGAATGATTGACATAGCTAGAGCAAACGATCAAACGCATCGAGAGATACGATCAAAAGCATCAAGAGATACGATCAAAAGCATCAGTTTATTTAATATTTGCCTTGACATATAAGATTTGAAAAGTAAATTTCGAATTTTCTTCAGGGTGGATGAAATATGTTCATTCCATTTTGAATTTGCGTCAATATTATTCCGAGATATTTAGTATATTCTTTACAATGAAGTACATTGAACAATTGCATGGTATTTGACACAGGTAAAAATAGCAACCGTTCAGCTTTACATGAGGGGCATTCATGTATGCCTAGCAAGCTCTAGCAAGGCATGAAACCTGTTTGACAACTGTCGTGGCGGCAATTTGCCATCAACTTTGCGGGGTGGTTTTTGATGATCGCAAGTTGCGACCGCTAGCATCTTTACTAGACGTACGTGAATGCCCCCCGATCTCCACCGTAGATAAGGGCGCTTATGGAGACTAAAGTCCTTGTCAGGGAGAGTTGAGGCTGACGTCAGAGCTTTATTCCCCTCATCGTTACCAGAGAGGATCGAAGCTCTCGACGGGACCGTGGCCGAAAAGGCCTATTACCTGCGCCGGAAGGAACAATAGAAATTGAACGACCATTATAGAAATAAATTAGAATCGTTGTCGGAGAATTAAGATGTTACATACCAAAGATATGCACTGGAAATGAAAATATAAGCAATTCACTTTTTTATTTGAAAAAATTCACTCATATGCGGCCGAGATACGTCGATATGTTTGTGGGAGTGATTTTTATTTCCCACAAACATATCGACGTATATCGGCCGCATATGAGCGAATTTTTCTAAATAAAAAAGTGAATTGCTTATAATTTCATTTTCAAAGCATATCTTCGGTATGTAACAATCTTAATTCTCCGACAACGATTCTAATTTATTTCTATAATGGTCGTTCAATTTCTATTGTTCCTTCCGGCGCAGGTAATAGACCCTTTCTGCCACGGTCCCGTCGAGAGCTTCGATCCTCTCTGGTAACGATGAGGGGAATAAAGCTCTGACGTCAGCCTCAACTCTCCCTGACAAGGACTTTATGTGAATTCTTGGAAGCCATCCATTTGTTAGAGGGATGTTGAATGAATGAATACTGGAATTCATCGGCGCGTCAACGAATAGGTTCCGAGAGCGTTTGAGCATTGGGTGAAATTTCGAATATTTAAATTCAATCCTTTTATTTGGCACGCTTCACAGAATGTTGATTGAAATGAAGTTTTTAGTCATTGTTTCCCAATTAAGGCAATGGATAAACGATAGGATCGTTTGAAATATATATAGAAAATGAAGAAAATAAAAGCATTGTATTGGAGAAAATAGAAAATGTTGAGTTTAAAAATAAAAAATATTGAGTTTAAAAATAGATATGAAAATGGATTGACTTTGAAATAGCAGCTAATATAGCTTTGTAATACAACATGGGCTTGCATGATGATTGCGATTATATGTAATAACTCGTATACGGACACTTGGGCGACAGACGTTTAGGCGACGGACACTTAGGCGATCTACTTTAATCCACTTCATCATTGGACACTTAGGCGACGGACAATAGGCGACGGCCATTTTTACATGATCAAAGGCTTATTAGAAAAAAGAACAAAAAAAAAAGACTGGATATGTGAAACGCAATTGTCTATCATTTTGGAAAATTCAGGTCAGGAAAAAATACCAATCGAATTGAAACTTTGAAATGAGTTCTCTCAGAGGTGGTTCAACCGATTGTGCCTCAAAACTAGGTATACAGTATCGAATTAGATAAGGACACTTATGTATGCCAAGTCATTGAGTTTATGGTTATAACACTATAAACTCAATGGCCAAGTCTCAACTGATTTTGGATTTTCGTTTGACCTGTAGAGCGCGAAAAAAAGGACTTTTTTTCGAGTATGGTGAAATTGAGTCTTCGCTTCGCTAATCTAATAGTAACTATATTAATTATTATTAAATTATATACTAATTGGATGAGCGAAGCGAAGACTCAATTTCAACATACCCGAAAAAAAAGTGCCTGTTTTTTGTTTTGTTTTTTTTGTTCACGCTCCACAGGTCAAACGAAAATTCAAAATCAGTTGAAACTTGGCACACATAAGTGTCCTCATCTAACTCGATACTGTATAGTTTTGAGGCGCAATCGGTTGAATCACTTCTGAGAAAATTCATTTCAAAATTTTCAACAATCTCACAAGAATAACCCAGAGGAAAAGATTCGTCAAAAATATTTCCTTCCAGAGAATTCAAATTTCCAGGGAATTCTAATATGGTGAATATACACCTTATTCTGAACTTTCAGTCTAATAAAATCAGCCGTTTCAATGAAAAAAATATTTAATCCAATTTTTTTGAATCTCTCAAACCTATTAAGAAACCATTTAAATGTAAGCAACAGGTGTGGAAACGATTAAAACAAAGCCTCTTTTACTATCATAGAATTGATTAGGAAATAAGATGGCAGTGACATATGATCGTTTGGATCTCAAGGTATATATATATATATATATATATATATATATATATATATATATATATATATATATATATATATATATATATATATATATATATATATATATATATATATATATATATATATATATATATATATATATATATATATATATATATATATATATATATATATATATATATATATATATATATATATATATATATATATATATATATATATATATATATATATATATATATATATATATATATATATATATATATATATATATATATATATATATATATATATATATATATATATATATATATATATATATATATATATATATATATATATATATATATATATATATATATATATATATATATATATATATATATATATATATATATATATATATATATATATATATATATATATATATATATATATATATATATATATATATATATATATATATATATATATATATATATATATATATATATATATATATATATATATATATATATATATATATATATATATATATATATATATATATATATATATATATATATATATATATATATATATATATATATATATATATATATATATATATATATATATATATATATATATATATATATATATATATATATATATATATATATATATATATATATATATATATATATATATATATATATATATATATATATATATATATATATATATATATATATATATATATATATTATATATATATATATATATATATATATATATATAATATATATATATATATATATATATATATATATATATATATATATATATATATATATATATATATATATATATATATATATATATATATATATATATATATATATATATATATATATATATATATATATATATATATATATATATATATATATATATATATATATATATATATATATATATATATATATATATATATATATATATATATATATATATATATATATATATATATATATATATATATATATATATATATATATATATATATATATATATATATATATATATATATATATATATATATATATATATATATATATATATATATATATATATATATATATATATATATATATATATATATATATATATATATATATATATATATATATATATATATATATATATATATATATATATATATATATATATATATATATATATATATATATATATATATATATATATATATATATATATATATATATATATATATATATATATATATATATATATATATATATATATATATATATATATATATATATATATATATATATATATATATATATATATATATATATATATATATATATATATATATATATATATATATATATATATATATATATATATATATATATATATATATATATATATATATATATATATATATATATATATATATATATATATATATATATATATATATATATATATATATATATATATATATATATATATATATATATATATATATATATATATATATATATATATATATATATATATATATATATATATATATATATATATATATATATATATATATATATATATATATATATATATATATATATATATATATATATATATAATAACCAATCCAAAGATATAGGTTGATATGTTCCAGCTCATCCATCAACGCGGAAACACAACGCGTTTGCCTAGTTATATTAACATTATATTAACTAACATATATTAACGTTATAAATAACATTCCACTGATGTAAGCACTGCTGTTCTCAAGTGTTATTAGGCCTATTACTTTTCAGTTTCACCAACTTACTACAGTAGTTTGTTCCTGAACTAATAAATACTAGATTATATTTTCAGACAGCATTAATTATCTTCTTAGATGAGTCTAGCAAAGATTTCCATTCCATATACCAAAAAAATTGGGGTCCGCTTTTCATCTTTTATTCTCTAATTTTGTATTTGGCAATAAATTATAATAAATGTGCCTGCAACTCGCCCCAATAACATTTCAAGTTTCTTACATAAATGACACGACATAAATTTGTTCAACAATGTTATTAATATTCATTTAAAATATCAAGCCTACACAATATATTATACAAATATTAATAAATAATATACATAATTAATAATAATAATATAATTGATATCCGTGTGAAAAGAACTATGAGTAAAGAAGAGTAAATCGTTCTATTGAATGTATGAATATTGGGCCTACTGTTTTATTAGTATTTATATTTTTCAGTGAATGATTGATTAAGACATTGAGTTGATTAGCAAAGCAACATGACCGTCGAGTTGGAACGCAATAACACGAACAAGCTCTCTTATATAGCAGGGAGTTCAAATTATCCGCGGGTGAGCGCCGAACGCTGAGGTCGATCAAGTAGTAGGCTAATAGTTCTCGTACACACCACCTGAGCGCTAGATACATCACGGCGCGCATGCTAGTAGTTCTCGTACGCACCACCTGAGCGCTAGATATATCACTGCATGCTCGGGCACCGAAATCTGGCGCAAGGGATCGGTCACGCTCGCGGCGGAATGTACGGGCAACATAACGATTTTTCGCACAACAGGTTAACAGGGCATGACGCCTCTATATACACTGTAAACTCAATGACAAAGGTCTACAAAGAATAGCAGTAAGGTGGTAATTACAATTCTTTAGAAATTAAAACCATCTACGGTAGTGATAAGAAAAAATGAAGGTCTACCACAACATCACAAAACTGTTTTCAGCAATGCCTACCTTTAAACAAATACCATTCTTAGCAATAGATCTGGCAACCTCTTCCATTGGGGCACTCAAGGTAGGGTTGACCTCCGACAGGAAGAAAGGCTCAAAGTCAACTGGAACTCCAGCTGCTTCGAACACTTCTTTGACGGAGTAAATAAGTTCGGGGCCAACGCCATCTCCTGGGATTAATGTACACTTGGTTCGACCTTCGGGTCTCGATACCGGCGCTTGCTGAAATTGAGAATTGAATTGAAAATATGGAAACAGAACGATAGGCAAATTTAAAATGGTACTAGCATATCAAAGATTTTCAGGTCTACTTTCATGGTATTCATGGCAGTCATTATCAATTCTGACAACTTGGGCCTACATTCATCAGTCGACGACCAGTTATTCATTAAACGCTCAGCATTTTGATTTTAAGAACCAAAGTCCTACCGGTACAATAATTGATTGAAATTTTCAAAGTAAAATTTTCTCATTTTTAAATCTTCGTTTTGATACATATGTAGTATGTACGTCTGTAGACGTCATACGTCTGAGCTTAGGCATAAATAGGCTTAAATATTAATTAATCAAAGATATATAAATACATTTTAAAATATCGGCTAAGTGTAGGCCTATAAGGTAGCCCTAAATCATCTAGTATTTTACTTTACATAACTTCTCTTGGTGGCAGAACAATTATCAACTAGGTTGACTTGGTCGTTTGGAATTTTAAAACATGAGCCTACAATTTTGAATTTGGACTGTTCACAATTTTTCAATTATTAAACTTGGAGACAAAATTTAAATTTGAAGGTCACATGCTTTCACTAAAACAGTGAATAATTTTCACTATATAATAAGATTAACAACTCACAAATGAATTAGAGAGATAAGTTTATTACAAAAAACACTGCCGCCAAAACGGTTGCCACACGGACACAGTATAACAAAATTTATAAAAACAATGCATTATTTTTAAAAAATAAGAGAATTAAATACGAAAAAAATATAATACACATTATTTTAAAAAACTTTTCCGTAATACAAAAATTGAGTATCAAGAGTAATATAAAAAAATGTATTTGAGAAAAAAAATAATGGAATGGTAATAAAGGTGATTTGGTGAAACAAAAGAACAAATGCGAATATAAATAACACCAAGGTAAGAATAGAAAATTAAATAAGATGTTGACCGTATAAATGATTTCTTAAAATGGCAATTGACCCTCTCAAAGCCAATAAACTTATATATTCTATTATTATATCCTTTCCAATTGAAAATTCTTTACAAAAGTTTACAAAAAATGACATGATCGTGCCCCTTGCTCCAATCAACAACCCAACAACGCTGATATTTGTAGCATTATACTTCTCGGTATAATAAGGGATGGTTGGATTATAGATCTTTTTCTTTTTCTCATCTACCTCTGCTGCCTGACTCTTGCTCCTCTCGAAGCGAACAGTACAATTTCAAAGTATTTGCCCACGTAACCCAAATTTGAGCTCTTAGCCAAGTTATTTATCAGTAATTTCAACAGATTTCGTTACACGAGTTCCGGACCAGATTGATAGTCCCCCAACCCCCAGTTTAATATTTGGTCATTTAATTTCAATTTCATTTGCTATTATTAATAATTGTACGGCTTGCATTCATATTATTATACAGGTAGTGAGGCACATGTTGCTACGGGCATTGAATTTGTAGTATTTACAAAATCAATGCTACGGGGCTCCCGCTCTACTCTCACTATCTGTAAACAGTGTACAAACTGTATAGAAACCTAATAAATTAAATAAATAAATCACGAAGGAATGGATGAATAGAAAAAAGTCACTTACAATTGAAGATGTCACTGATGACGCATGAATTGATCTTGCATAGACAACAGGAAGATTTTGTGAAGCCTGTAAAATAAAACATCAAATTAGTGACAACATATAGGCCTACCAGTAATAAGAGTTGGTCAGCAGGAAAAGTTACGGATTTAAATGTTTGTAATTCATGTTCAGAATTTTTGAGTATAAAAAAAAATGTTGGTATCATTTGAAAAAGCTTTATTTTGTTGATAAACAATATCTGGAAGAAGCTCCAATAAAAATTTAGAAATGTCAGCAAGCAATACCTAACGTTGAATGTTTGTTGACAAGGGTAAGTTAGCGTAGTCCCGTGCCTACTTTATTATCGCTGAAAATATAGTTAGCCGTGGAACACAAAGCGTGCATTATGTGAATTGATACTTTGCTATGATGAGTATTGTATTGCAATAGTCGTGTTAGAAATTGAATGGATTCGAAGAAACAGGTCACTTGCTAACACCGAGATTCAGGTTATTATTATTATTATTATTAACTCTTGCAGTTGCACATAAATGCGCGGTGGCAAGTTCCCTATTGATCCTCTATCGAGGTTTATATATTCGTAGAAAGCAACCCTGTAAATGTTCATCATTTCTTAGAGGAAGTGTAAAGAAGTGAGTGCATACTAATATAATTCATATTAATAAGTAGCAATATTTTATTGTGTGGTTATTCATATGTCAACATATATAGGACCTAGAAAGGAGGATAAATTATTGGTGGGGCACAAATGTCGATTGGTGGGTTAACGTAGCCCTTAACAACGTCCCTGGTATCAGCTATCATCTATTGTATACAGCTACTGGTATTGTAATTTTATTGACTAAGAGAGTCGTTACTCAACAGCAGATAAGAGTCGAGAATTGAAAAAAAAATCCAATTCAATTATTATTTAAAATTAATCTGGTGAGTGTTAGATGGCATCATATAGGCCTACCTAACAATACTAAGAGGCATACAGTAATATGATTAATACTGGTATGAAAAAAAATACAAGCATTTTGCAGGAAATTACTACAGAAATTATAACTTGGTTTAGAACCATTATTTTATTTTTTCAATTTGATGAATAGGAAATTATACACTTTCTAGACCAAAGATAGGCCTAGTGATGCCTTCAGATAGCCGGGTACCCGGGTATGAATTCTCATACCCGCGGGTATCGATGTTTTTTTAATGCAATACAAGCGTGTGATAAGCAACAAAAAACAATAACAATGCAATGCAAACAATAAACAATGCAAGTCAACAGTAAAATTATCTATAATCTTCTGCTTCCCTATCTCTCAATCCCATCTGTTAAATATCCCTTCTCTCACATCTGACAGCTGACTTGTTGTTAAGCTATGGCTTCTCTTTAATTGGCTTGGATGTTAGCCAATGAGCGAGCGTGAAGTAGACCGTCTCTCGCTGGAGCGCGGCAGCCGCAACGGCGCGAATTTGAATGGGATGGCGGGAATTTTAGTATACTCTGGAAAACAACGCTTTTTCCAAAATTTTTCATATAAGGGTATACCCGGGTATTTTTGGCGGGTACTCGGTTCCAAAATTTGATACCTGGAGGCATCACTAGATAGGCCTACACAAACTATTAAAGGTAGGCCAAGAGTTTATAAAAACAATAATGTAGATATATATATATATCTACATTATTGTTTTTATATACAATGCTTGAACAGCATTATTAGGCCTAGGCCTACATCAAGTGTGATAGGAAATACGTGGGGCCAAATAACCCCGTCGTTGACGCGCCGTAAAACCCAAATATTCAAAATACATGGGCACGGACATAGTATTTTAGTTTGATCCCCATAACAATGACAATAGGGTAATAAGCATGAAATTTCACTAGGAAAATGATATTTCTACCTACCGGCACAGTAGCTGAGTGGTTAGCGCACTTGCTTCGTGTGACCGGGAGGTGAAGGGACGGTGAATTTACTGATTAACGTACCACGCCATTTTTTTTTCAAGTTTTTTCAATTTTTTCTTCATTTTTTTCAAGGTAGTATAAGCTCCGTTCCCCCTGCCGGCAGTATACGCGAGGTTTGTACACTAACTTGACCCTAACCTAACCTACTGTCCACCTTTGTCATCTTAGTCAGATCACAAAGCATTAACTTCAAGTGAGTAAAAAACATATTAAAACAAGCAAAATACAAAATGTCCAAACTACACACCATAGATATGAACAAGATCTATCAGAAAACACAAAAAACGCGAACAAAGGACAAAAATTGGCCATGGTACGTTAATCAGTAAAATTACCGAAGGGACATATCGGACCCGGTTCGATCCCCGCCACCGTCCATCTTTACAGGGTTTTTTCGTGGTTTCCCTCTGTAGTCTAGGCTAATGCCGGGATGGTTCCCACAATATGGGCCACGACCGCTTCCTTCCCACTATCCTTCCCATTACCCATAAAACCTTCATCTCATCATCCCATCATCTTCATTAATCATTCATCCGACACCAATAGATCTCAGTCATCATTACAGTGCGTCGTTACAACCCAATATAAAAAAGATATTTCTACCATTACGCAGAAGTTTGCGAACTAAGGCAATGACAAGCTTTGAAACTAAAAGTCATCTGGATACCCATACTCAGTTTAGCCACTGGCACTGAGTAGGCCTATGTAAATGCCACCGGCCTAACCCAAACAGCCAAGTCAAAGCTCTTTTCTAAAATCAATCTTGTGAAATCATCAATTTTTGTAAGTTACTGCACTGGCTTGCCTAGGCCTACACTAAATAGATAGGCCCTCCTAGACCCACACATCACATAAAGGCACCCTGTGATAGATGGTAGACATTCAAGTCTACACCCTAAGCTGCTAGGGCCTATAAATTAGGCCTTGGCCCAGCCCCAGCCTATAGAGCTAGCTACAGCTGACTGTTGGTAGGCCCTAGGCATAGGGCTAGGGCCTACACCCTTGGCCAACTACTAGGCCTTCAAAAAATACAAAATAATGTGGTAGACGAGGTCTAGACTGACTCTGATGTTTAGAATTACAATCATAGGGTGAGCTCATTGCAAAATTGACATTTCATCTAATCACACCTAATATATGTAACTAATTTTACAACTTACTCGGATAACTTTGCAAATTCGGCCTGAAAAGAGCGACATCTTGAAAAGGTTGACCAACAAAAAATTACCAAAAATAAGAACACAAATTAGTTTTTATTCATCATATTGGTATTCCTGATAATGGCGGGTTATTCTGTGGGGTCGAAAACTTCGACTGGAAGAAAACAATGGACATTACACGGTAAACAACAATTACTGTATAATTTTACGGTCATCATTATCAAATGCTTTACATCTAGTGCCTCTCTTCTGTCTTTAAACTAACAGTTTTGCTAATTCGGAATGTTTGGACACACCTAACCTAAAAATAGAACGTCAGGCTTAAAGACAGTTAGGACTAGGCCTAGGCCATAAACCCCTGATTAACTGGAAATTGCAGGTAGACCTAGGTTTACTCAGTTTGAAACATAACAGCTTACGTCAAAAGAACTAGAGCCTAATATGAAATATGAAATAAAAAGTGCAAGTCTGCCTACTTAGGGCCTAGCCTACAATAATAGGGTCAGCGCCCCGGTTTCCCACCGGCTTCAGTTTTCGGTCTCTATCAATATTGTTCAACGATAGTATGGAGAGAACTAGTAGCATCGTCATCGAGTAAATAAATATCCTTACGGGATAGAGTGGTAGAGGCCTGGTTAAACAGTCTACATACCGTGGGTAGTGTTACGCCTGGTAATCCTGCTGGGAGCGCCGTTTTATATTTCTATATATATATATATATATATATATATATATATATATATATATATATATAAATATATACGTGTATATATATACGTTTTAACGATGTGCACTATACTGATGGCTACGATCTATTGGCGTAGGTGGATTATGAATGAGATGATGGGATGATGAGATGATGGGTTATTTTATTAGGTGTTTGGATGGTGGGAAAGAGTCGGTCATGGCCTGTTGTTAAGGAGCCATCCCAGTATCAACCTGGACGACAGAGGAAAACCACGGAAATCCCCTGTCCGGATGATCGACGATGGCGGGAATCGAACCCCAGTCTCCCGAATGGTGGTTCAGTGTGCTACCACTCGGCCACGCGTCTTGGTAGGAGCACTGTTATCACCAAGAAAATTTCATCTGCTAGAACACTGTTGCGAGTGAAAGCTGCTAGGAGCGTGCTGATCAGCCAACCAACTTTGTGATTGATGGTGTGCATAAGCTCTGACATATGGCGTTCGTTGCCTATCTGGAGACTACTTTATCTATGGCGCCACTCCTATACCTACTCAATGGAACAACTTTCTGCAAATGTAAAATGAGCTTTGACTAGGCCTATCTAAGGACCAGGTGTCTGCTTTGACAACAGTAACGTAAGCCAACATGATTACGCAGTCGACATTCGAATGAAACAACCGCCAATTTACGACTATCTAGGGACTTTGCCTTTGCTTTGACAAGAATGTCCCAATATGATTACCGGTACGCAGTTGACGGTCAAATTGAAACAATCGCCAACTTTTGACCGATCAATTGTGTACATATTTACAGAGACATGCAGTTGCAAGGGGCAACACCATCATATGCGCGCTCAACTACGTGGGTTTCCATGCAAGAACACCAGGAGCAACTTGACATACAGTCATATTTTTGCTGCAAACTTGGCTACCCAAGTAACCCTACTGGTTCAAATGTCACTGACATCTGTTGGAAATCGTCTGTTTTAATTTCGTAGCAGCTCCCTTGATCATAAACTCCCTTGGTAAAAAAATGGTGTGGCAATGGAAAGCTTGATAGTTTCGGAGATATCGATATATAACGTGCGCAAACTCTCATATATATTGTATTGTATTCAGTCTTTATTGTTCCAATAATATATAATATAGTAGTATATGACAGTTGATAGCTTATGATATATTAATAAATATAAAATTAATGGTACAATTGGCTGGGGTTCACACTTGAAAAGGTGATCTTCCACCCAAACCCTTCTATAAAACTAGTGAAAATAATGATAATGGGATAAAATAATAATAATATGGAGATCAAATAATGGTAACAATGGTTGCAATTGAAAAGAATGGAAAATTGAAATGAGGTTGGTAATAATACAGATTCATAGTAGTAAGTAGAATAGGTTATGATAGTTAACTATAGGGGGAGAGGAATTCTTGGAGGCTGTAAAAGGCATTCAAGAGGAGGAAGGATTTAAGGGATGATTTGAATAAAAGGAATGTAGGAGACGACTTAATGTGACTTGGAAGGATGTTGTAGATGATGGAGCTGAGATGTTTGGGACTTTTGGTAGTGAGAACAAGGTTATGGGGAGGGATGAAGATGTTGAGGTTGGAATGGGTGGAGTGTGAGTGAACTGATGAGCTAAGGGGGAATTGCTCGGGGTGGAGACGTACATATGTGGCTGCTTCTTGGATAAGAGTGGACGGTAGGGTGTAGGGTTTACAGGATTCGAGGCGTGGCAGGCCACCTATGATTTTGACTGCTCATTTCTGCAGGATGAAGATGCGGTTGGAAGTGGAAGAGTAGCCCCAGAATAAGAGGCCGTATGACATGATTGAATGGATATGAGCGTGGTAGATGGAGAGGAGGGTTAGAGGGTTCACAATGGGTTTCAACTTGCTGAGCATAAAGCACCTGCTGAGGATGCGGGAGGATGCACTATTTATGTGGTTAGACCAGTCAAGGGTGTCGGTGATGTGTAGTCCAAGGAATTTGGTGAATGAGGTGGAGGAAATGCTATTGCCATTGAGGCGGATGAGTGGACTGGAAGAGTTAGTGGGGTTGTGGCAGGAGTGAAAATTCATAAAGACTGTTTTAGTGAGGTGAAGGGAGAGGTGGTTCTGGTAACAGAAGGAGGACATAGCAGATACCTGGATATTAACAGAGTTGATTAGGGATGTCATGGAGGATCTGGGAGCAGTTAAGAGGTGACTAGCATCGTCAGCATACACAAAGAGGGTGCCGATTTTGAGGAGGTCTGGGAGATCGTTAATATAGACCAGGAAGAGGAAGGGGCCAAGGACCGAGCCTTGGGGAACACCATTTAGGATGGGTAGTGGACTGGAGAGATGAGGGGTGTTGGAGATAGGAGAGCGGACATTCACCATTTGAGTGCGACCCGTTAGAAAGGATGCAATCCAGTCGTGGGCCACACCACAAATGCCGAGGGGTTTGAGTTTGGATAGGAGGGTGGGATGATCAATCGTGTCGAAGGCTTTGCTTAGGTCATAGAAGATGCCGATAGCATTGTCACGTCAATCGAGGGAAGCATAGAGTTCGGAGAGGAAAGAAAAGATGGCAGTGGTGGTGGATCGATTGGAGCGGAAGCCGTACTGGGAGTAGGAGAGAATATTGTATTTGTCGAGGAAGGAGATGAGGCGGTTGTGCATGATGTGTTTGAAGATTTTAGAGGAGGAGAGGAGGGAGATGGGTCTGTAGTTAGTGTGATCAGTTTTACAGCCTTTTTTTGTAGATAGGTAGGATAATGGATTGTTTAAGGAGGTTTGGGAAAGTACCTGTAGTTAGGGAGAGGTTGATGACGTGGGATAGGGGAAGAGCGAGGTAAGAGATTGACTTGGCAATGATCGAGCCTGGGATACCATCAATTCCACATGAGTGTTTGGCGTTGAGTTTGCGTGACACGATGGCAATCCCAGCGGGATGAGTAGGAAAGAGGAACATTGTGGAAGTGGGGTGATTAGCAGGTTGGGGAGGGTTGTTGATGGAGGTTGGTTGGTGGGTGATGCAGGAATTGATGAAGTATTAGTTGAGATATTCTGAAAAGATTGCCAGATCATCTTCCTTGATGCCGTTGATAAGGATAGAGAGGTTGTTAGGGGGTTTCGTAGAGGTGGTATGGGATTTAATAATTTCCCAGGATGACTTGGATTTGTTGTGGGAAGAGGCGATGATTTGATCATTATAGGATCTTTTGGAGTCACGTAAGGATCGGGAGTAAGCTTTTTTTGCGGAGTAATACTTTTGTTTATGAGTTTTGTCAAAGGGAAGAGATTTAAAGTCTGAGTGGAGGAGACCGAGGGATGTGGATAGGGCACATAGCTCAGGGGTATACCAGGGTGTGGGGGGCTTTCTGCAGATTTTGCATTTATTCAGTGGAAAAGCAGCATAGAAGTGGGTACCGGTAAGGAATATAAATTGGAATGCGTTATAGAATGAGTCAGTCGCAGAGCAAAGAGGACAAGATACCACTTGTCATCAGAGAGGAAGTGGAGGAATTTGTTGATGTTGGAGTCATTATATGAACGTTTCAGGATATATTTATGGAGAATTGGGGGTGTTAAGAGAGGAGAGAGTGATCTCTCCTGGTGGCAGGAGAGAGAGAGCAAGGTGGTCAGATAGACCAGAGTCAAGAGTGGATGAAGTGAAGTGGGAGGGGTCGATGGTGGAGAATATATTGTCAATAAGTGTTTGACTTGAGGGAGTGATGCGAGTGGGAGTAGTAATAGATGGATGCAGATTAAACGTTAGGAGGATATCGAGAAGTCTTGTTTTGTTGATGCTGGGCTTCAGGAGATCGATGTTGAAATCACCGCATATAAGGAGTTCAGCTTTGGGGTCAAGTTTGGTGACAGAGGTAAGGGTGGAGTCGAGTAGGTCAAGGAAAGATGGGAAGTCGCCAGAAGGGGATAGATAGATGGAGAGTATGATGAACGAGGAGTGATTATAGGAAAGTGTGATGCCTGTGCATTCGAATATTTTATCTACACACGCAATGTTGGGAATATTGGAAGCGTTAAGGTTGGACCTGGTGAGAATAGCAACGCCACCGAAGCTGGAGGATGCAGACATGGGACAGGAACGATGATAGATACTTACGGTGCAATAGTGAGGGACACAGGGAGTCAGATGGGGGAAGCCAGTGCTCAGCCAGGCAGAGAATATCAGGGGAGAGGTTGGCGAGGAAGAATTCCAGCTCAACAGTTGTATTGCGGGCGGATTGGATGTTGAGAAAAGATGCGTGGGGGTATGGAGTTCGAGGAGTATGAGTTGTGGGTGTGTTCGAAACAGGTGGGTGTGTTAAGTTGTTTGGGGGAGGTAAGGAGTGCCTTGAAAAATTGGATGGGGTTTTACCGAAAGAGTTTTATAGTCGGTTTTGGAATGCCAGGTAGGTTGGATTCGGATGTGATTATTCTTATTGCGAATCGATCGATTGGCTAGTCGATTGGGACGTTCTGCATTGTATCAAAAAGTTCTTTGTTTAAAAGTTCTTTGTTTAAAAATTCTTTGTTGGCAAGTTCTCTGGCAAGGTCATCTGGCAAGTTGAATAATTGGAACAAGACGCTGAGTTGAAGTTGGTTGAGCGCACTTGTGTGTTGGTTGGACCATAGTCTTCAGCTTTCTTAAGAAACTTTAAAAGGTGGGGAAACTCATGTTGTATTGTAGGCTTGGAGCACGTTCTTTTGTAATTGTTGTTGTTGGTGACTTGAGGTTTTAATAACGTTGGTTTTCCAATAATTAGGCTCATTTTTGGTGGAATTGACTTGGGGATCAGACAAGTTGGTCTTGTTAGTGGGTGAGTATGTTTGTCTGCAACATTCGTGGTAGAGCCTCTCTGATTCACACACTGTAAGATTTTCTTACATAACGCATTCTTTCCCTTGTAGTTGAGATGAAGTCCATGTCTGGTGTAATGAGATCGGGGTAGGTCTGAGGTGCTTGAAACTGAAATTGAAGGAAACTTATTTGCCAGTTTGTGGATCATGTCATTGACTGCAACTATTTTGTGTTTCAACAATGGTTGGTCATATCTATATGGAATGTCAATTAGTATGATTTTTGTATCAGGGTTTAGTTTAGATACATTTAAAATTTTGTTAATAGCATCCGCAATGGACGATTGATTATTCTTGTCACCGTCCGTTTGTATGTTGTTTGAACCACCAGCAATAACTATTTAGTTTGGTACTGGCCAAGCTTTTTCGTTCACTTTCAAGTTTAGTTCAAAGTCATGAAGAATATCTGTCAATTATGCATTGGGCTTCATGAAGCTTCTTATAATTGATGCGGGTAACATGTCTTCAAGCATATCCCTGCTCTTCCTGATATGACACCAATTTGTGTTCAGTTTTTCTGAAAGTCTCAATCATTGCCTCAACCTCTTTAGCTCGGTTGAACCATTCTTCTCTCTCAGTGAGGGCATTTTTCTTTTCCCAATCACTTTTAGCCAGAGCCTCGGTAAGGTGACAAGCAGTGAGATGCTCCCTATTCAAACCTCTCTTATATTTTGAATTAATATCTGTTGGGATGTCAATTTTTTTCTGGAATTTTATTTTGCATTTTTCACAGTCATGTCTATAAGAAACTTCAATTTGATTATCCATATTCGATTGGTTAATACTTAAATGTTTGCCAAGTTAGCTTCATCCAGGTGCTTATTCTTACTATTGGTGACTGTATCTTCAAGTTCCTTAATGTTGATTTCCAATTGTTTAATCTTGGTTTCCAGAAGAGAAACATACTTCTTACGCACATGAATCACATACTCAAGGCTAGACATGTCATGTTTTACATTCTTCACTCTTCTTTTGCATGTATGTCGAGGTCTACGAATAGTTATAGTTGGGTCTTCTATTACTAGTGGGGATATATGTTATTCTTAGTTATATGAATTGGGTGAAAGGGAAAGAAAGAACAGCAGCTTACCGAGATTCATGAGTAGAGAAAGGCCTACTCATAGTGGAGAGCCCGTTGATAGAACACATAGAGATGAAAGTTACACGAGGTAGTGTTTTCACTACCTGGCCCAGAAGCCAAGCCTGCTAGGCTTCCCAGAATTCAGCCAAGAGATATGCCTAGGCCTAGTACAATTCCCTGCAAAAACAACTCAAATGCCAGTGTTCTGAACTTATCTACCCAAAACCTTTCAGACACAGAACTGAATATCTTATCTAAAGGCCTCATCTTTTCACTCACCCCCAAATTTGACCACTTTGCCCGTGTTTAAGATGCCCTGTCTTTTACCAGAAACCTGCGCCTTAAATTCTATTTCTCTCAGAATACCTATAAACCCAACATCCAGAAAATAATCGACCCGGCCATTATTTAATTCCGTGAAGCTTCTCAGTTTGAACCTCCCCCTCTACCCCCAGACCATCCGCTGGAAGTGTACATTTCACACATCATAACCAATGTTTCGGCCCCTGAGTTTCCCGCCTCTCTTCCTAACTGGTCAGCTAAATGTGTCCTCCGAAGAACGAAGGGCACTGAAGAGGCTGAAATCGAACCTTGACTTGGTCATTCTTTCAGCTGACAAAGGCTCTACCACTGTAGTAATGGACAGGAAGGACCACGTTGCCGAAGCCGAACGTCAACTTTCAGACCCTACTGTTTACCGCCAACTACATACCAGAAATTCAACTCTGAGATAACAAACTACCTACCAATGTTTGCACTCCACCAAGACTTGTCCAATAAATCCATCAGTCTCCTCACTCCCAGCAAACCACGCACCCCAACCTTCTACACCCTTCCTAAAATTCACAAAAACACCACACCACCCCCTGGACGTCCTATAATAGCCAGTTACGGCAGCCCCACAGAACGCATCTCTGCATTGGTAGACACCAATCTACAGCCCTTTGTACACCAACTTCCTTCTCACATTCGAGACACTGGCCACTTCCTAGACCGACTCAACAAAATTCCCACCCCAATCACTGAAAATGCCTACCTAGTCACTGTGGATGTCACTTCCCTGTATACTAATATCCCCCACGCACACGGACTGTCTGCCATAGAACATTACCTCGACACACGCTCTACTCACTCCAAGCACTCAACCCCCTTTCTCGTAAATCTCGCGCAAAAGATCCTCACCATGAACAACTTCAGGCATCTTGACCAGCACTACTTACAGCTAAAAGGCACAGCCGTGGGAACTCGAATGGCCCCTTCCTATGCTAACCTGTTCATGGGAAAGCTCGAGACCGACTTCCTGTCCCGCACTCCCAAACAACCTCTCTGTTGGTTCAGATTCATTGACGACATCTTCATGATCTGGCCACATGATGTTGTTTCCTTAAACTCATTCCTATCCACACTCAACAGCAGCTACCCTGTGAACTTCACCTGGGATATTTCCTCTTCCCACGTCACATTCCTTGATGTAGACATTTTCCTGGAGAGAGGTGGTATTTGCACCAAAGTTCACCAAAAACCTACCAATCACCTCCAATATCTCCATTTTGACAGTTGCCACGTATTTCATTCCAAAAAGTCCCTTCCCTACAGTCTTGCCATCCGCGGTAAACGCATCTGCTCTGACGCCACAGATTTCACAGAGTACTGTGAGAAACTGTCTAGGGCATTCACCACCAGGGGTTATCCCCAGCGCCTTGTGGAACAACAAATAAAACCAGGTTTTCAAACCGGTCAATACAAGGACACGTCCCGTCCCCATAGCAGACTGCATCCCACTCATCACTCAATTTCATCCTGGTCTCGAATGCCTCAACACCATCCTAAAAAACGGCTTTCACATTTCATCATCTTCGACCCAAACCCAAAATCTAATCTCAGTTCCACCCAAAGTCTCTTTCAAACGCCCCCCCAACCTCCATCCTCCTAGTTCACACCGACCCCAAAACCAGTCCCTTACAACAAGAACATGGTTCATATCCCTGTCAAAAACCCAGATGCAAAACCTGTAACATCCACCCACCCTCCACCACCTTCAACAGCCATGCCACCGGACTCTCACGCGGATCCCATCTCCAAAAGGAATACCTGCGAAACGGTGAACGTCATCTACCAACTTAAATGTAACTTCTGCCCTGCCGAATACATAGGATTAACCACCAATGCCCTACGTATCCGTATGAATGGCCACAGGTCAGATTGTAACATCAACCCTGACGACATGGACAAAGTAGTTCCGCTCCATGCACTCTCACATGGACGAGACTTTAATGCCTGCTTCACAACCCGCATAATCCGTTTCCTCCCATCTTTGTGCCAGCCCTCAGAGTTAAGACCCTGGGAGCTTGCTCACCAGTGGATAACCAAGTCTCGCTTTGCCACAGGTCTCAACCTTAGGTAACTCATCCCTGCTACTTCTGCCTTTCATCTCACCCTTTCAACTTTTCTACTACACTGCACAGCTTCTTTTAGCCCCCTCCCACACATCCAACCTATATGAACCCCCCCCCCCCCCCCCTCACACTTCATTTTATATTTACTGTTTTTCCCCCTTTCCCCCTCCCTCCATTTACACACACCCACCTGAACAAGCAGCCTTCATCAGTTCATCACTCTCTACTCTACTGTGACTAAGGCAATAGCCGAAACGTCAACTTTCATCTCTATGTGTTCTATCAACGGGCTCTCCACTATGAGTAGGCCTCTCCCTACTCATAAATCTCGGTAAGCTGCTGTTCTTTCTTTCCCTTTCACCCAATTAATTTATTCTTAGTTATGCTGGTCTTGGCAATAGTTGGATAAGAACGAGACATATGAAGAGTCAACCCTCTTGGCATGAATATACCATCACAGTGAAGGCATTTAGCTGTTCTAACTCCTTGATTGAAGTCTACTACTTGAGGAGTTTGAAAGACCAATGTCTTGTCATGTGACTCGTGGTTTTGAAGACTTTGGATACCAGTACTTCCATTTCTCGTGTGTATATTGCATAACTGTGAGGTAGACGGCGTAGGTATGGGGTGTGAGGGATCCAGGGATTCAGAGGTGGATTGATTCCGTTTTTTGCTTTGTAGCCATTGATTGCAGAAATCAGGGATACTTATTTTCTTCTAAAGGAGGGTTGAAAATAATATATCCAAAAGCTCACGCTGTGCCACGGTTCGCTTCTTATAAACTCCTAATTTTTGAAGCTCAAGTATGACATCCCACTCCTTATTTTTAGCAATTTTTTTAAACACATCTTCAAAAAGATGATGGTGGGCTGAACCTGCCATAATTTCTTATTTACGCCAGGATCTAGTCTTGACTCAAAACTGTCCCAGTGAAAAATATGCAAAAATTCAAGAGAAAAATAAATAGATAAATAATAATAATAACATACCGTATAACAGGGCGTGCCCTCAACTCTAGGCCAGTAACAAGTATTGTGAATGAAAACGTAATTTTTTTTCAATGTTTTGACTGAAACAATTTGGGGTATCGATCGTATTGAAGTCAAATATTTGAACCATTTCCCAGCTGTGTAATAAACGTAATCCCTGACTTGGAGACTTGGATATCTCCAATTCTTCTGTTGCTAGTTATAGTAGGCCCCTACTTCTTTGCAACTCCTCTACTTTATTATTCTGTTCTTCATTTAATGAACTAATTAAAATTATTCCCCTTCATCAAACTATCTAGGTAGGCCCCTATATTACACATCATATAAAGTGATAAGTGAATTTTATTGATTTTAGATGGGCCACGAGGTTCGTTACGCCGTCTTCGAAACCAACTAGCCGAGGATGGATGCCCGGAATCACAAGTTGTACTTGCAAAGCAGTTACTTGATGAAAGATGTGGTAAGTGTAAAGCTTAGTTTTGAGGTGATTCTTTCCATATTTGAGAAAAACACACGTGCCATCTAGTGCTTCTCAACCATTTGCCCTCATAATACGAACTGTCAACATATTTTTGTTCCAAGTTTTAATTTGGGGGTCCGTTGGAATTCAAATTAACGAGGGTTTGCAGTCAATTATATTTTAAATTTTCAAGACCGCTACAACTTGTGCCCGGAAAAAAACATTGGTCTTTAATTTTAGGAGAACCAAGTATAATTTAATTATTAAATTATTTTGTTGGGATATTGACTGAATTTGAAAAAAATGGATATCTTTATTCAATATCCCAAAATATCGAATCAATTGAAAATATTGAAATTGAGCGACAGCCCTATATAAAACAGTAGGAAGGCTTAATTACTGTAACCTGCAACTACAGTACTGTACTACAAGTATCATGAAGAACTATTTATTTATGATGGTAATTTTCTTTCACAGAATTGGAAGCAGAACGAGATGAGAATGCAAAGCTGGGAGTCTATTGGCTAATAAAAGCATCTGAACAAGGAAATATAGAAGCCACCAACATTTTGAGACAATGTCTAGAAACGGGACAAGGAGTTTCCGAACAAAACTACCTTGACGTTAAATCGTGCTTAAATATGACGCAAGATGAGAAACTTGCCAGGAGAGCAGCTCGGGAAATGTTCAACAGGTGTGTCTGTTGTTTCTCATAACTTCTCACCCTCTTGTTATCAGCAGTAGAGTGGCAGCTCTTTATCAAGATGGTAAATTGTGACAAAATAGCAGTTGGTATCGATACCCAGATTTATACATCTGGGGTCGGGAGAGTAAAATATCGGGGAGTAAAATTTATGTAATTGTAGGGTATGTTATATTTAATGAAATCATTTTTTCAAATACTGTACTAGGCCACCACATAGATTCTATTCTCCTATATATCCATAAATAGGAAAGTAAAGATACGACACGAGATGCATTGAGGGTTGGTTTGCGGCCGGGAGATGGTGCCTTCACTTGTCTTCAAAACACGTACCTTTCAACGAGGATAATTTTGTGTAATATGGATCGCTGCTCTATCTGGTGTGTTTTTGTAGAAACGGCTGATAGGCTGGCAAACTCGATGCCAGCAAGCTGACCTTGAACGTAACGTTAGTTCCTTTTATCACCACTCATCTACGCATGGTCAATAGTATTTTAAACGTGGACCGTGAATCGGAACATATTTTTAACATGGGAGGGATATGAAGTTGGGACACCATCTCGGACGGGCAAACGCAACCCTCCATGCATCTTGATACGACAGTTCAGTTGAGGGATCATTTGTAACAGTCACAACATAGCCCTACAGAAAGAGACCCCTGAGTTGCATGTGCGAAATGATCTGCGGTAAAAACGTAGTAAAGCATTTTTGTTGTCTTTGAAAACAAGGGAACTTGGGAATTTTTCTTACTTGTATATATCTACTTTCAGTCTTTCAATATGCCATCAACCCTGTCATTTGTCAAGTAGTCTAGGCTTCAACATTTAACGGATGTTTTGTTATTTCTGCCTTTGTGAAAGTTTTCTTAGAAGATTTAAAAAAAAAAGTCTGTCAAACAACTGGTATTGAAAATTGTGGTACCTGCAGGCAAAATACAAGATCATTCTATCTTACATCCCCTTTACATTTTTTTTTTTTATCTCCCCAGGATATTTCTAGGCTCATCTCCATATACATTTTATTTCACGGTATTACGTAATATCTATTATCTAACTTGTTTTCGTACCGGTAGCAGGAATATGCTGCATATAGGCCTATATGAGTTGTGAGGCGATCGAGATATTTCTATGAAAATGAAATATAAAATGAAATATAGCATACTATGAAATGTACCCAAAATCTACACTACTTGATTTTGATGCCACTTACATGATTTTGTTCGTCATTGTTGTCCTTACAATATTTCAGAATTTCCTTTTTTTGGATAAAAGTATTTTTCACTTCTTTTGCCGTGCTATTCTTGTAGATATTTTCAAAATTTCATTCATAAACTTCTCAAAATCTTCCCAACTTATTGTTACCCATAACAATAAAAAGAGAAGGTACTTGTAGAAGATAAGTGATGCAGAGAAAAGCTTTTTTGCCTTGCAACCTGTTGGAGCGCACACAAAAAATAGACGAACCTTAAATGGACCGAATTGATGTCCCCTCTATCGCCCATCTGCCATCTCCGATAAACTTATTGGTTTTTGACAACAAAGTTTGGTACTGTGAATCTGTGATGTTTCAGCTTATCGGCAGGCCAAGACTTCATCACAACTGATCAACTCCAGCGGCGGATACTTCTCGGAGATAGAAGTAGAGATGGCGGTGGGCCGAGTGAACAGAAATCTCTCGAAGGCGCTGGCGACAATTTAGAGATTGAAGACAACGTTGAAAACAATGTTGGTGGAGGTAATTAATATCAATTGCCCACTCTACTGCATCTTTGGTTAGGCCTGATATTTTATTAAAGAGATATTTTGATAATTTTTATACTGTAGGTTGATCTCTCTATCTCATCTTCATCTCTTATTCTTTGTCGTCATGTCATCATTTTATAAGCCTACTCGTTGATCCTTAGACCTATACGTCCAATGTGGCCAATTTGTATTTTAGACTGCCGTTGCAGCTCAGTCCACTAAAGCACTGCTTGGAAAGTGGAAACTGAAATTGAATCGAGCAGTGAGATTTTGTAAACAAAATTCATCCATCATGTGCTCATTCGTACCCCCTAATAACCTTGTTGTTGGTGGGGTCATTGAACCAACACTAATCATCATCATAAATTGACTACCGTATCTACAAATGGGCCTACAGTTGATCAATTATCCAAGAAATGGTTTTGACCATTGTTTTTGTATTTATATTTTCAGAGTGGTTTTCAAGAGGTGACTATGCTGGTGAAAAACTGACTGAAGACCACTTAGTTTCTGCGGCTGCCACTTACGCACACGGGGAGCTACCTTTGGTCCATCGTGTTCTCGACCTCACAGAACCGCAGCAACGTCAAATAGAGACTATGAACTTTCTTCACAGAGCTTTGTTGTATCCAATCGTAACTTTCAAATCACTTTACCCAAAACTAGTCGAAACATTAGCTAAAAAAGGTACACCTTTCGTAAAGTTTATTTTTCCCAACGATCTATCCCATATACAAACCATATTCATCTTATTTTTATACTCGATATTTGGCACCGAAAGTATCCTTCTTTTCTTTCCAATGGCGTTATACTATGCATCTTTTTGTTCTATGGTAGTCATTACATTTCAAATGCTTCATCGGCACGGTGAATTTCGTGACTTTCGAAATTGGTCTGGGCTTTTTTTGAGCTACAGCGGTGGGAATTTGAATCCCGAAGAGGCAGAATACCAATATTGCCGCAACAAACTGAAACCTTACGGCCATTTCTTCTTGGCTTTGTTGGTAAACCTGATGGTATATCCGTTGATCGCTCCTCAGTGGACTCCGCAATCCGAGATGACAATATTGGCATTCTTCCTCACTTTCCTCACACTCTACTCGTTCATGGATGACAGACGTATGCCGGACTTTTTAACTCTCCTCTCATTTGCCGTTCACGTCCTCGCTAAATATCCTTACGAAACCGATGCTGTCGTTCGACAAGGATGGAGATTCCTCGATATTCGCATACCAACGTTTGCATCATATGTTGTAGGTAACGGCGTAGAGTTTTGTCTCAACTTTCGTGCCGTTTTCTACCTTTTAATACCTGCGATTTTCGTAAAGATTGCGGCTCGAGATAACTGGCGAGGTACTTACAAGACTTTGATCCCTCATTGCGTCACTTTGTCGTGGTGGCAGGTTGCTGTGATATCATCACAAGGTGCTACCTGGTATGGACTTGTGCGTAGCACATTAGCTTTGGTCGGGCTAGTTCTCTTTCTCCCGTTAGCTGGCCTAGCGACCGTCTTACTTCCGATTGCCGCTGTCGGGCGATACCTTCAAGACTCGGAATACTTATACAGGGTAGCTGCTACCACTTTTCTAGCATCTTTACCTTTGGTGTTATCGTGGTATCTCAATAAATACAATCGTAATTCGAGTTATGTGACGAGGATGCAAATATTCTTCGCTATTATTGCTGCATTTTCATTGGTTTTGCCAACGTTTAATAATCTCGATCAAGTATCCAATGTGGATACCTACCCCGACACGGCTGCTTTGTCTTGGGAGCAATATCAGAACCATTGCCATCAACCTGCGTGGGAAAAAAGCTCTGTCGCTATAACTCAACTACAATGTGCACATTTGGAGGGCACACCTGTCCAATGGGAGGGCTATGTTACTGAAGTTAGAATCAGATCTATAGCTAATCCTCTGAATGATGTTTTCAATAAATTGCCTGCGCATATCAAGGACACGTTGACATGTTTCTATGGCGAGCAGTATGATTCCGAATGCAGCAAAGATCGAACACTGGTCGAGTCAGATTACCGACGATGTAAACTAATGAAAAGTTTGAAGATAAAACATGCTAAATGTCACCTAGATGCCTGGAACAGGTAATTGATTTAGTTATTACAAGATTTATATAATTATGATCAAATGACAGTCTAGATAGACCAACCTGAATAGGGCCGTATCAAGATATTTTGCGATATTTTTCCCCCGTCCGTTCCCCCCTCAAGTGCACTATCTAAAAAATATGACGAGCACTAGGTCTTCATTCAGAAATACATTTACAGTAGAACGTCGGTTATACGACTTTGAGGGGACTGAGGAAAATAATCGTATTAATGGAAAATCGTATAAATGATTGATGGATTATATTCAATGTTTCAACAACTAGTCACATTTTATCAACATTAATACACCCATATGTAGTATAAATGTGTCAATATACATGGTAATAATTATTCAGTCAGTGGAACTCACACTAAGCAGGGTTTGCTTAAAGTTATCTTTCATTACTACTTGAAAAAGTCCATCATAACTCTCTGTTTAGAAGCTTTAGTCTTCACTCGGTACAATAAGTTGCACATCTTTGACAGCAACAGCTGTTCTGTTTCACTCAATACGCTATTCAACAAGTAGGACTGCATACATTCGAACCCAGCCACTGCAGCATTGAAAGTGGGAGGGGCTACCTCAACTCTCTCTCTCTCTCTCTCTCTCTCTCTCTCCAAGTCGCTTCGACGCGTCTAATTGGTCTACTGAAATGACGCGATGTCACTCACAATGATTGACTGGTTTTTCAAGTTTTGCACTCAAAGCTTGGGTTTTTACGGCTTTTATGATGAACATCCGATGGAAACATCTGACTGGGATTATTGAAAAATGTAGGAAGGGACCAGAAATTGAGGCGTATATACGAAGTCGTAAATAAATGAGTTGTATAACAGAATAAATTTAACATGTAGTCTTATGGAGAATGGTCGGGCCCACCTAAAAAAGTCGTACAAGTGTAAAAAACGTATATATGAGGAACGTAGAACCGACGTTCTACTGTATGATGATTATTGTGTTGGGCTATTAGTTACGATTATACTATGACCCATCAATGAGAAGAATCATTTTATGAACTTTGATTGTTACTAAATGTATCAAATAATATGTTGAAATAATAATATTGAAATGTGTTGAATTACAAGACAAAAATATTACAAAGACTATAGTCTAAACTAGAAGAAAACTGTAGAGCAGTACAGAACATTGTTTTTATACTCACAATGCATCATAGTTGTTATCTCAAAACGTGAATATAGGTCCTATGAGAATTTATACAATTTTTTAAGATATATTTACTCAATATTGGACTATTGAGGGGATGCCCCAGGTTAAAAATGTGCCATCCCTTGAGTATCAGCCACCCTAGGCCCGAGCCTAAGCTAAATACGGCCCTGAACCTCTCATGTATTCTAACATTAAAAATGGTCATCAATTAATTTTACGTATACTGTGAAACCTCTATGCATCGTTCCCGGGTCTTATCATTTTCCTGCTTGTATCATTCATTTTTTCTTGCCCCACTCCCATATAATCAATGTTACATTTTTCTGGATGGATGGTTTTATTTTCCTAGTCCCTCAAAAAACGATGGATAGAGGTTTCACTGTATTCCAGTTCAATAATTTTTTTGAAAACTCTTTAGCTCAAGCAGCTCTAATTAATTTTAATTTTTTGTTTTTGTGCTCGTTCAAATCTGGTGCAAGGAAAAAATAGAATTAATAACTGTATTATTTTTACAGATACGAATTTGAGGTGGTGATGAAAATGAAGTCTGGAATATGGGACAAAGGTGCCGAAGTGTCGTTGATTGCAGAAGACTCGTTCCGCAACTTCACCCTAGCATTGAAACCTGGCGATCGTGTTTGGTTCGCTGGTTCACTCATGAATAACGGCCAAGGTCATCAGTTGTTAGGCGGAGCAACGCCACAAGTAGACCTGCAGGAAATTGGATGCATCGGATGTCATAAAACTGAACTTCAAATACACAAACGACTTGTTGTTAAAAATGGAGCTTGTTTTGCTAGTTATGTTTACGCTGGAGTCAAATCGGTGCTTAATTTCTTATTTAATCCTCTTGTTATTTTCAAATAATATATTCTTTAATGAAGTAGATATATGTTAGATTATTAGAATTAGGTTGTGATGTGTATAAATAGATCCTATTGTATCAATTCTGCAAACTATGAAAACTAATTGGTAAGTATAATGCGAACGCCTACAGTGGGTATAAACATGGAAGTTTAATTCAATATAAATATGGTACAGATGGTACCTGCTTGATATCGATAAAATACTTTAAAAACTCTTGCCGTCAAGAAACTAAAGATCATTAATTTGATTTAAAGTAATTAAGATGTGGATATCAACTATTTGACTGTATTAAAACTTGAGACTAATTACGCTAATTTCTTTCATGCTTATACCAAACTATTAATAATAGCCACTTGTTTTGCCAAATATAATTTATTGTGTATTTGTGTACTACTAGTACCAGTAATATTAAACTATGAAATGAAATATTTTGTAACAAATTTAACAACTAAGTGTCTTATGTATTATAATATAACTTTAGATGTTAGTTAAGTATAAGTTGTTAACAAATACTAATGTGAATAATTATTAACCTAGTCATAGCAAGCCTATTTGAAGATGGAAATACTCCTCACGTATTTATAATGTAATAATTTGATTAAATATCACTCTTTTACAGTGCATATCAAGTTCACTATCACACATAAGCAACAATTTTGTTCTAATGATTAAACATTTCAATAAAAGAATTGAAAACTGTATTCATATTATACCTTTTTATTCAATATAAACAGTGAAACACGTATAGTACATGATTATCCAGATATACAATGTATCAAGTCAACACAATGATACATGACAATTGACAGTCGTCACTCCTCAAAATTATGGTCTGTCTTATCGCTTGCATGTAATAATTACATATAGAACTAAATTCTACTGAATTCTGGTACGTATTGGTATAGTAACTAGTAGTGATACATTCAGGCTTCATTTTTCAAATGGATTCCCACCAAAATTTTTACTGGGTAAAACCCCACCTTCCAAAACTTGCATGTTTTTGTTTGAATGGTTTTTCTCTCAACGTAATATAAAGGTAGAAAAGAGTGCTTCTTCCCTTTATATTTCTATCACATAATTTGCATATTCAACTATTCATATTTATGATCCAATAATAAATGTTGTTGAATTACACAGCAAACATACTTCATCATAGGCTATCCGATTGCAAATGTTAAAAATCATAGTACAGCACTTGTATCAACTATCAACCATTCTTTCCCATAAAGTTTCAACTTTTAAATTAATCCTAAAAATAATCTTGAGTAAATTTTGAAAAAAAGGTTCCCAAGTATTTCAAGTAATGAAATACTTGTGCCCAACTTGGGTACTATGAGGCATCACTATAGAAAGTGCATGTGAGTCGCTTTATCAATACCGTACATCAGTCTTTTGGTGATAACTTTCAAACGATTTGAGGAATCAAAATTCTAAAACGGGAGAAACCTCCAAAATGGTATTTCGAAGTAAAAACTATTCAACTACAATAGCATAATTTTCACAGATATACAGCCAAACAAACAGATTTATTAGGTGTTCATCTGTGAAAATGTTATATCTCAAGATTTATCATTTTATTTTGCATGGAAGGTATGAAAGATATTTGTGTTCCTCCCATATTAGAATTTTGATATAGGGCCTACTGTACAGAACTTATCGCCAAAAATATGATATTTCGCTAAATCGACTCCATGCAATCTCAAGTATAGACATTTTCATGTGATGGCTTTTCCTGCTCACTTTGAAATTTAAATACAGGCGTGTTTGTTGCAATCAGTATTCAAATAATTTTAATATTTGACATTCACAAAAGCTGATCATTTTTCATTCACAATTTCATCTTGAATATGAATAAAGAATACAAGCACATATTATTGCAGTATATACAATTGTATAATAGGATGCCTAAGACCTGTACATTGCCTGACGCACTGTATATTTACTGTTACGTATCATATAGCAAATGGCTTTCCTCAGAGCACCTTTAAAACTGAGCATTGGTAATTAAATTAACTACTAATAATAATGAAAATGAATCATTACTTCTGTTACTGTATTCTATTTTCCAGACAAACATTTGTTATAGCACATTTTAGGTACTCATTGAGACTGTTTCAATCAGGAATGAGCTGTTCTTAAATGAATCTAAAGTAAATGTCACACAAATTGATTTGACAAAGTGGTTAAAGTGAATGAATTACCTTGACTGCTAAAAAGTAAAATGTGATGAGTCTACTACTACAAATTTGAACAGACTAGAAAAGAGACCCTTTGCTAAAACTTACAAACCCTGAATATTATTATGACAAACTGCTATCTGCAGTCAGTGCATGGGTAAAAAAGACTGTCAAATTTGAAAGAAGTTAATTATGCAACGGATTGAGTTACTGTCAAATGCCCAGTTCATAATTCTCAAATTAAACTGAATATCAGGATTCATTGAGCGGATTCATTGAATATTGATGAATAAGAAATGTAAATGTGCACCTCGTTAAGAGAAAAGAAAAACTGAGCATCCCACCTCGCGATTGTTCTCAGGGCCGGCTCGTGTTGTTTTTGCGCCCTGGGCAGGGCAGATCTAGGTCACATTCATGTTAGGGGTGGGGCGCAATTTCAGTTTGGAAAATAAATAACCATATGAGAATAGTTGTGTGCAACAGCCCGTTATCGCGAAGCCGGCGGGGGGCAAGGGGGAAGGCCCCCTTCTGGCCCCGCAGGGAATTTTTTCCGATTACATCCATTTTAGATACGGTTTAGAGTGATTTAGATGAGGTTCAGATGCCAAAATCATTCGACTTATGCAATAAAAAATGACGCCAAAACCAATATTTGTAGCTATGCAAGGCCGTTTCATATCATTTCAGCACCTCATAAGGCAAGCAGTTGATTGTGAGCCCCCAAACCTGAGTGTCCAATTGTCCATATCAAAGGTGAATGCAAGGAGGGAGCCATACCCCGCAGGAAAATTTTCAAAATTCACTTTTGATAGTACGATTTTACGGGTTTCAGGAACTACCGGAAATTCCTTGAATACATGGATTTCAACAAGACTAATCTTTCCAAATGGCTGTTCCAAGCAATTAAAACACCGAATTAATTCATCATTCAATAACAGTGATATTTGAATGTGAGAACATTCACTCCATCCAGTAATGTATAAATGAAACTACATTTGATAAATAGAATTTGTGAAACGCCTATCTTGCGGTGAAATAGAGAAAAACTACTAATTTTTGCGCCCCTGGAAATGTTGGGCCCTGGGCAGCTGCCCACGTCGCCAAGCCCACAAGCCGGCCCTGATTGTTCTCACAATTATGAACAAAGAGTGTTGACAACATTCTGCAGAGTATGGCATTTCAATTAATTAGTATAATGATGACCTTTCAATGTTATTATTTACTATTTAATAATCAATTGAAACATTTTCCATTACAAAGTTCCTATGATGCAATAATTACAATTCTTACAACCATACCAATTAATTTAAGATGAGAAATAAAATGCCAATCACTAACTGTAATTAGCTGATAAGATTAACATCATAAAAAATCAGCCAGAGCTAAATTGTTCGCAAAATTAAAGTAACCGACTTTGAAATCATGCAACTTCACCATTACTCAGTTGTAACTTTTATGACACTTCACACAATTGTGTAACATTTAAGTCTATTTTCTTCTTCCTGCTAGAAATTTTCATCAATCATTTGCTACGAAAACTTTTGCCCACTCTCTTGAACGTACACAACATAAAACTATAAATAGTAGGAAATTTAGACCGCCTTGTTAGTTGTTACGTATATTGAACATAAAATTATTCGAGAAACCCCTATATCCCATACGATGAAAAAATTCCATTTTGAATCATTTCAAATATTTCAACAAGAAGTTTAGTTTTACTAGACCATAGAAGAAAATTGAATCAATAATATTTGTATGTACAGTGAAACCTCGATGCATTGCTTTCCTGCTTCTACTATTCATGTTGTCTTGCTCTACTGCCATATAACAAATGTTGCAATGATTATGTCTGGAATCAATGTTTTTTTTCCTGTTCCCTTAAAAACACTGGATAAAGGTTCCACTGTAACTAGGTTTATTGAGATACATATTTCATAAATAAATTAAACATAAATTTTCCACACTTTGACAATAATCAAACAATAAGCAAAAAGATATGCCATCACCCACAAGGTCAACGTTTTTCCAAGCCAATGAAGCATATACAGTTTCCAAACACTAGCACATTACTACATGGATTGTAGAATCAAAGTCCTTTTAAAATTCATGTTCTATTATATAATAATTATATATGAATTGGGTGAAAGGGAAAGAAAGAACAGCAGCTTACCGAGATTTATAAGTAAAGGAAGGCCTACTCATAAATCTCGGTAAGCTGCTGTTCTTTCTTTCCCTTTCACCCAATTCACATATTCAGCCTCAGGCTTTTTTCCTATACACACCATATAATAATTCTAGTTACAGTTAGACTTACAACAAAAACTACATTTGAATAGAGTTAGGCCTACACAATATTGGGCACATTTAGAGCCTAAAGTGCCACATGCAATGCAAATATAGAGAAGTAACACAGCAAGATCATCTGCAAGAACACGGCTGCCTACCCCAATGTACTGGTAGGTACAATAGAGCAGATTACCTTTGGAGAGATAAGCTGAGAATATGTTATTTGGTACGTTAGTTGCTCATAAGTGGCTATCCAAACACTCGAAAAACGTACTGGGGAACAATATGGCCGCCGTGAGCCACCAAGCTCTGTTTGTACGAGCCGAGCATCAGTCGCTAACGTTACTTCTCCAAGACGCAACACAAGAAAACATCCACACATACTTCTAGATTCACTTAATTACAAACGTTGTAATGTATTATTATTTCATGCTATTTTACAAGGCACTTTGAGTTCATTTTATAAATATTAAATATACAAACTAAACAACATGTAACATCATAGTTGTGCAAGTCTTGGAAAGAAATTATTATATGAGCTTGATACAAACAATAAAGATATTAACTAGTGCAGTTAGGGGAAATACAGAACCGGTACATAAGATACTGTTGGATACATATATATACAAGTAGGCCATGCCCAGATTTAAAATGTAGACATTAAAATAATTGAAAATACAATCATTTCTAGATATCTGTGATATAAAGGGTGGTCTCATTTCACTTTACGACGAGTGATTGCTCCGCCTACCAACTTCATAAAACGTAACACCCAATTAAGTGGGCTGTTTATTATGTAGGATTTGGAAATCACTAGTAACAGTACGGTAATTCTAAATGACCATATCAAGGCGGCCGACTAATACACCACGCCCATCACCAGTCGAAAAGTGAAACTGGTGCTAAAAAATCAAACTAAAAACCAACACATTTATTCTTTTTTACGGGCTACTATGATGGTTTGAGAACACAATAGTTGAGAAGAATTGAACTAGAATCTAGTCAAGGCTCCGCTCCTACTTTTTCAACTGTAGACTGCTATTGTATTTTCAGAAAAATAATTTTGTAGCCTTATTTACATTCGTTACCTTCAGATAGTATTTGAGAGCGGTTTTAGCATTGAAAAACGAACATGAAATTCCATGTAAAGAGTAAAAACATCAGATTAATTATATCCCAAATGTAAATATTTTAAACTGCATATGGATAAACTGGATATATTCTAATTCTAGTACTAGATCAAATGTAATTTATAGAGACACTGATTTAAAAGTTATTACTGTACCAAATTTAATCATTACCAACTTTAGTATAGAACACATATTTCAGTGAAGAGTTTACGGTTGAATCTGAAATTAAAAGCATCCATAATATTTTATGAGTGCAGTCATTCAAAGAGGACAAACCAAAGTTTGAAAATTGGAACTTTGAAATGTTCATGTAAGAGTATTTTCTTACGTAATCATAAAATTAACAGTGGTGAAGCACATAATTCCTCATTTATATGACTCTCAATAAGAAAAGACGTCAAGATAGTTACTAGAATTGAATTAGATATTGAAACGGCTTTATAATATTTACAATTCGCCTCAAGAAAACACTGATTACTAACATCATTTTATGTCAGCATTAAGCAATTCAAAATGAAACTTTTCAAACTTTTTCAGGAATTAGATCAATGGGTATTTAATCAATGTTCAGGCTAGTAGTTCTTAATAGAATCGTTTCCTCGATCCTTCTTGATGCTTCTGGTAGAACATTATGCCAATTACGATGCACGCAATAACTGCTAGCGTACCAAGTAGCATCAGCAAGAAGATCTTGATTCCGCTAAGCGAAGATGGCTTCGGATCTTCTATGTGATCTAATGAGAGAAAGAACACCTATTTCAGTTTGTATACGTAATACTTGTGTAGAATGGGAAAACAAATCAAAACATACTTGATGATTGTTAGCCTGACGACCCCATCAACAGTTTGGTTTTTTGGTGAACAAATGAGCATGCCCAATGTGGGACTCGAACCCATGTCCGTCTCGACTTCAGTTTCAACAGCAGTAATTAAAAAAATACTCCTATGTCTTGACTACAAAAGCTATTGAAAAAAGCCTAATTTCAAGACTTTTAGCTTGTCAGAAGGAAAAAACGTTCAAGGAACAAGTACCGGTAGGCCTACATGTTGCATTTGACGGAGAATTTGATTTTTTTAAAATACGGACTGTCAATTGTTTTGACACAGCCCAATGATTTACCTACCTTGAAATCATTGATTGAAATCACTGATTTTATTAAAT
The DNA here is from genome assembly GCA_964007535.1 of Brachyptera risi. Classification (NCBI taxonomy): domain Eukaryota; kingdom Metazoa; phylum Arthropoda; class Insecta; order Plecoptera; family Taeniopterygidae; genus Brachyptera; species Brachyptera risi. The sequence goes on along the minus strand of OZ023331.1, from coordinate 18,717,734 downwards.
CATATTGAATAATGATGCGTACCTCGTGGTGACTCGAAGAATGATGCTGAAGGTGAAATCTGTGATCTATCTTCGTTATCCTTGGGCTGTAAAGAAACGTACATATAAGTTGGAGCAGATTGTTCAAGTTTTTTGGCATAGGAATCGCTAGACATTTACTTTACACTATAACAAGGGCATCCTACATAATAGCATCAGTAGACCTACGGTATCAATATTTAATAAGAATATGATCAATAATAGAGCTTGGCTCGATTTATTTGAAATATTAGAATTTAAATGTCTTATATGGACCTACCCTATGTATCTTTCTACAATCCCAAGTAATAACATAATAATTCATGTTCCTAAATGTTTATAGGCCTATACAAGCAAGTATATGGTACCTATTTTTTTTTTAATATTGGGTTTTAATGACACACTGTAATGATGACTAAGATCTTTTGGTGTCGGATGAATGATTAATGAGATGATGGGATGATGAGATGAAGGTTATATGGGTAATGGGAAGGATAGTGGGAAGGAAGCGGTCGTGGCCTACATTGTGGGAACCATCCCCGCATTAGCCTAGACTACAGAGGGAAACCACGAAAAACCCCTGTAAAGATGGACGGTAGCGGGGATCGAACCGGGTCCGACATGCCCACTGCCTCCCAGGTCACATGGAGCAAGTGCGTTAACCACTCATCTACCTGTGCCGGTTAGTACCTATTTATCTGATCTTAGGATTATCTTTTTCCCGTTTCAATTGGGCTTAAGGGGAGGGGACCCTGCTGGGAAGAATTAACATGTAAATATGACAAACTTTAGGAACACATAGTTCAGAAATGGCTGAATGAATTCAATTGAATTATTTTTACTTATTTTTCTTCAAATGTTGGCTATAAAATCACCCTCGATGAACCTTGTGATATTATTATTTATTCTATATCAAATTTTTATATAGATGTATGTTTAGAAGAAAAAAATTCACTACGTTTTGACATGAATTTTTTTCTTTTGAATTTTAAATATGTATGTCACACACTTGGATGAGAGTGATTTCATGCAAGATACAGACAGCATTAGTCAAGTAAAATCTCATGTCTCTAGCACCAATAGTTTCCAAGATATGTGTACCTGAAATCCTAGAATTGTTATTTCCTGTAAACTGGCTTTGAAGTTGAAAGTCATCATCATATTTTGAATATTTACATTATTTGAATATTAACGTCAACATACAAAGTTCAGTCGCTTCTCGAGCTATCAATATCGAACGACTCGATAGCCAACTTATGAAAGACAAAATCAGCTACAGAATGATCCATAAATCGCTAAGCTAGCATGGGTCGAACCAGAGATATAACAGTTACAAAGATACAAAAATAAGTAATTATCATTGGATAACTTTGGTGAAATTGTTGACACGGACGGTGATGAAATAATTATTTCCATGACCTATTTATTCGAATTTGCACATAAAAAATATTGATGAGGAATCAGAAAATCACAAAAAAATAAACTGAAGAGAAAAAAATTGAAAAATTATATTTTTGCCGACAGGGTCTTCTTAACAACAACAAGAAAAGTCAGGCCATGTGGCAATATGAATGAGCAGCTAACAATGGAATGATGGAAGTGATTACAGGTGAAACGTCGTTTAAAAAACTCATGCCTACTACAGTACTTGAACCTGCGCATGGCTGGCTTCAAATTTCAAAACAGTGACTTTGCTTTCCAAGCCAAATGGACTGTTTGTGGATTGCAAAATGAAAGTACGTAGATAAGACAGAGAAACATTATGCGAAACAAATAATAAGTCTACGTACGTCTTCTGGCAGATCGAGCTCGTACAGTTTGACAGAGAGGATGTCGTGAGTATCAGATAGGTCACCAGTCGCAGCAGTCATTCCAAAGTAATAACCGGTCGGTAGTCGGACACCTTTCACCGAAAAACACTCTTTCCAAGCTGCTTTATTCTCGATATCCGTTGACACTAAGAGACGAGAAGAAAAGTGGTAATAACAAATTTCAGATGCTAAAAACTAAAGTTGATTTCTATACCAAAAAATAGTTGGAATTAGAGCAAATTTCATATTTGCAAAGTTAATATTAATGTGAGTTATTGTAGTGGGTGATAAGGCAATAAGGCAAACTAAAAGATGAGTACATATTTTAGTAATTATTTAGAAGAGCGTAACAACTGATAAGCGGTACCGTTATATCGTACATGATCCATATGATATACAGGGTAGCTGGGAAAATAAGACGGGCACGCCTAATCAGAATATACATCTACAAAAGCAACCAGAAGTGGTAGAACAATGTAGGTAGATTTTTTAGAACCAAACAATTAAAGAAGCTGAATTGAAAAAAAATGTTTCAAGTCTCGTCAGAATAGGTGATTCATTGTTGGTAAAAGTCGACTATCATTTATATCAATGAGCTATAGTTGAAGTTGAACCACATGCAACATGCAAAAGTACTAGAGCAGTTTTGACTTTTGAGGCAGGAGAAGCACACACTATTGAATATTCTTTTATTAAATAAGGATTATCGACAAGTTATTGGCAATAGATGTGTACCAATATTCTATTAATTATTTTGAAGCTACCATAGTAACACTTTCAAACTCTTAATACCGGTTACCGTACTACATTTTCAAATTACGATATTTTGAGTTGCTTAGTTTCAATCTCTAAACCAGATCCCAGCAGATTCAACAAATCTCAAATCCAAGCACTTGAGCATTTTTTTTAATATTATGTTTGTAAAGATTATAAAATCAACGGTACCGGTACTACGAAACATATATTTTACGATTTAAAAATGTATGGTATTCTTGTAGACATCCAAAGTGTCTTACAATAAAAAATACCTCAGGCCCGTAAACAAAACGGTAGTGTTCAATTCCTTGCCAGAAATCTATTTAATTCAACGAATATGCATTAATGATAGTATAACTACCGAATCTGGAGTAGCTGAACGTAGAGTCGTCTGGGTATACACTCACTGAGTATCCCCAGGCCAAGAAACAAGCGAAATGATTGGCACAGAAAGAGACAAAGAAACCACAATCAGAAGGGATTACACACAATTAGTACAAACATGCCAAATTTCCATTTAGTAGTTGGTTGCCATCCACTGAATGAATGAATGAATGTTAGGGTTTAGAGCAGTGGTGACCAACCTTTTTGGGCAGGGGGCCATTTAAATTCTCCAAATATCACCGCGGGCCACACAAGTTCACTTTAAAAAATGTATGTATTATATATATCAGCGGCATGCGGTGATTATTTTGCTGGGTATGCTACTCTTGATAAGAGCGATTAGCACATACAGGGTAGTATGTGCGAAGCCGGTGACCCGAGGGGGGTTTGGGGGGCAAGGCCCCCCATTTTAAGCCCCGCTGGGAATTTTTTTCAAACCATAATTTTAGGTGCATTTTGTCGACTTTTGATGGAACGTATGAATGGATTCAGATGAGAAAACAAAGGAAAGAAAGAAAAACATTACGTTTTTGATGGTAAGCCTTTTGCTCGAAGTATTTTAATTTGTTAAATGCAAAATCACTGACAACACACCGATTTGCCTTTAAAGTAGGTAAAAAAGTAGGCCTACATATTTGTGTTCTTTTCCTGAAATAATCGACATTCATTATTGGTTGCTTTGCGCTTTGAAATAATGTTAATTTCGCTCCGAAACACGTCTTGCCGTTACAACACTCATAATAAAATTGAAAGTGACCAAGGGACAATGACTCAATCACTGTGAATGTGATTTTGTGCTTCAATTTCCAATCTCACCCTGTTTTTGATACACTGTTTTGTTTTGATTTACACGACATAACGTTGATTATTATTTTTATTAATTTAGTAGTGGCTAGCTAGAGAATTACCCCGTCTTTGGCGCTCTGAATGCACCCACATCTTGGCCCGCGGGCCATTTGATTTCCACATGGTAAATAGCAATATAATTCATACAATTCCTCAGCGGGCCACTGAAATAACGCCCGCAGGCCACATGTGGCCCGCGGCCATGGGTTGGTCACCACTGGTTTAGAGGTTATTTTGCACTCCATCCACTGAATACAGTAATTATACACATAGATAGTAGATACTGAATTCAGACTGATCTGCACATATATTGAACCGAGCACAACTCTAATATTGAATACAGTAGGCCTACATACGGTATATAATTATTTTCCCACAAATGTATAAATATAATTCACACCCAATCCTGCCTCACTATGTTAGATGCCAATACATTTGAAAACAGTTCTATTATCTTGACATATTATGATATTGGGAAGCGCAACAATATGTACAATGCAGTGAATCATAAAGTTTGGCTGGTCATCAGCTCGGCGACCATCAGAAAACAACCAATAGCTAGCTTTCACTATCAACCGATAAAATATTTTTATATCGAAATCAGAACATGTATGGTACAATTGAGCACGGCTACCGCTAGTAATAATTATATTGTGTAGGCCAAATAGTACATATGTATAGGCCTGATATACAATAAAGAGACGATTCAACCAGACTAAGGTCTAGGCGACACAATTAGAATAACAAAACTGTAATAAATATTTGAATTTCTTTTTGCATAGTTACCGTATGTCCTTATAATTAATGAGCTAGCTGCAATAGCAGTAGGACCATTACTAATAGCAAGGAAACAAATCGAACAATTACAAACCTGTTAACGTATCGTGCTCATATCGAATAGCAATGTGAGTATCATACTCCAAATTACGTAGTTTCGCTTCACAACCGGCAATCTGTGTATGAGTACCGTCGCGGTCGTGATCATAATGTAATGTGCCATTGTTGACCATTGCCGATATGTATGGGTGTTGGTGCTACAACAAAATGTTACTAAATTAATTTATTAAATGAAGAGTCAGTATATAGACAAGGAATACAGTTTGGGCTAGGACAAGACCCATATAAATTTACACACATCAATTTATTCTCAAATCTATAATTATCAGCTATCAAGTGAAAAAAATAATTTTCTTATCACAAATATTGAATATAGGTACCTGGTTACCTGAGATTACCCTGAGTTGTTTTTTTATGAAAAGCCTTAAAATGTTATCTATTTCCAAGAGACATTGTAAATTCACAAATTTAAAAATGAAATAATGTAAACTCACGTTATGCGGACCGTTATGGTTACTGTATGTGTCGAGAACTATGCCAAGTCCATGTTGGTAGTCCTGATTGCCAAAGACTGGACCAGAAATCATACGGTCTTTAGAGTACCAAATTGCAAAGCCATCGCCGTAGAGATCTTTTCCTTTTCCATGGATTTTGAAGTGTACTTGAAGCTCCCAGTTCCGTACATTGCACGGCTAAACAAGAATTAGTTATTTAAATTGAAAATTATAGCTCTATTTTGTAGTTTCCGTGACTACACAAGTCAGATAATATAGATGGGACTGGTTAAGGATGAATATAAGTACCACTCACTCATCCCTGGATCTTATATCAAACATCATTTTAGGGCCTACTATCTTGAGACCATAGATCAAGTAGTCTTGTTGGGATATTTATGTATGTGCTACTGCTGATGCCTAATTTTCAGCCCATTTCAAACATCTTATCGACACAGTAGGTCCCCTTTCCATGATTACAACTGCAAATATATGATTCTTACACACGGGAGACATGGGGTCAAGATAAAATAGTCGAACTCTTTGCCACTAGGTGTCTCATTTACCGAAGTACGGTTGGGCCCACATATAACGAATTTCAAGGGGAATGAAAATCTGTTCAAAAAACAGAATTTTGTACCGGTAACAGAGATTTAATGCTTTTTTTCATAATATCACTTGAATTTCAAAGATAAAGATACATTTACGACTTAGTATAGTACTGTATTAGGTGAGCATCCATGCAGGATGCTCTGATCGCATCCCGCCTGTGACTTAATTTTCATTTTTTTTAAATCGGTTCCTCCAGAGTTTATATATAAAGAAACGTGGTCAATTATGTGTCGAAGCCAGGTTGCGGACAGCAGGTTGGGTTTTCAAGGTTGGGTTGGTTTATAAACCTTGCCCATTTTGCCGGCAGGCGGAACGGAGCTTATATATCAGGAACTGGTGTCGGGTGCACTCTAGCAACTGGTGAAAATTACAACTGAACTATTTGCTCAATGTCTCCCGTGTGTGAGACTCCAAATATATAGCCAAGAGTCTCCACCTTTATTCCCCTCGTCCAGTGTCCACACACACACACAAATTTTAAATTACTGATGGTTGATGGTGTGCATTGTCAAAATGATGTTTTTTTATATTGGGTTTTAACGACGTACTATACTGATGGCTACAATCTATTGGCGTCGGTGGATGATGAATGAGATGATGGGATGATGAGGTTATTTTATTCAGGTGTTTTGGATGGTGGGAAGGAGACTGTCGTGACCTGTTGTCAAGGAACCATCCCAGTATCAACCTGAACGACAGAGGGAAACCACGAAAAACCCCTGTCAGGATGGTCGACCATGGCGGGAATCGAATTCCGGTCTCCCGAATGACGGTTCAGTGTGTTACCACTCGGCCACGCGTCTCGGTCAAAATGATGTTACATACAGATATTTGAATTATATGTACTAGTCAAACGCGAAATATGCGTTGTAAGATGAGCGAGATATCTGAATAAGGTATAAAAGTCCTTGAAGTAGTTCTACCCTTGCTACTTTATCGACTCTGGTATTCTACACACCTTGATATCTGAATAAGCTATAAAAGTCGTTAAAGTAGTTCTACTCTTGCCACTTCATTGACTCTGGTATTCCACACACCTTGATGTATATAAAAAATACTTCATTGTTGGTCAACTCTTGAATCTAGAAAGCAGTGAATCTCGACAACTTAATTCTGTCACAATTTTTATGATATATTTGATGAATATTATCAGTTTTTTATTTTGTTCTTCAAAACGGCTGATTGGAATTGCATACAAAATCGTGAAAATGTGTCAAATCTATGTATACACATTTAGAGAAAATTTCTTCCCATTTGGAGAGATTTTATTTTTCAACATTTTCCGCCCAGCCAAATCTTATGGGGTTTTCAGAAACTTTGAGATGATTTTTCTCAAAATCGGTCCGACCGATTCATTCCAAAAACTATACAGTTCTAAGTTGGATGAGTTTGCGTGTACAAAAAAATTTTCATGTTCATCAGTCAACCCTTGCGACCTGTGGAGTGCTTACAAACAAAAAAACAAACAAACAAACAAACAAAAAAAAACACACAGACAAAGCCCTATTAGAGTGGGATGGAGACTTCGCTACGCTCATCAATTAAACAAAAGTTGGGTCTGGCTCATGGTATGTTTCAATGACCGTGAAATTGCTTGAGAAACGCACATTTCTTGCCCATTTGTAGGGCCATTGCTAGGGCCTAGGCCTACATCTTGGAAATTCACCAATTTAATGGAGAGTGTGGCATGGGCAGGGTAATGTAGGCCTACTCAGTACAATAAATACGCTTAGCACTGGCAGCAGTGGCATTGATTAGGCGTACCTGCGAATTCCAAAGAATTCCTCGTTTACTCTGCGAGTCGGGAGTGAGTCTGACATAGTTGTTGGTGACCATTGTGCTTCCCGAAAAATCCCAGTATGGAATTGACATCCCTGCACCTATAAGAGATGATTAATACATTCATAAAAAACTCCTGGACCAAAATAATTTACATCTGTCAGATGGATCTGGTAGGTAGGTCTAGAATGGTATGGCCGTAGGCCGGCCCTACAACTAGACAGCTTACCTTGATAAGGTTTGATAAGAGTATGTTCCCGTTTCATGTAGTCTTTCGTATTCCATTCTGCTTTAATAAGTGTTAGAAAACTAAACACTATGAATGCTTGAGTAACTATTTTTCCACAAAACTCCTTACGTTTCACAGGCTTCATTTTTATTTACCTAATAAATCCAACCAACAACCACACGACAATAGAAAAATTTACTTCGTCACTGCAAAATGCGTTTCCTTTCGAGATAGAGTGCACCGTCCTGTTGGTACTCCTTATTCATAGCCTTCTATACTATGTTATGCATTTTGTGAATCATCAATTAGTTCAAGATACAAATAAAGGGAGCGGTGGTTGCTGGTTAGGGTTTTGGAAGAAAACCCTTTGTCCGTCATATTGTTTAAAGCTATCTAACACGTAAACAATCGTAAGTGTATCTTTCATAATATAAAATATAAATCATAGTAATATTTATTTTCCTTATACACCATTAGTAGGTACTCAATGTTGGTGGCTTGAAGTGCTCTGATCTCGCCAACTGCAGACCTAGGCCTGGCCCTTGGCCTCCGTTCTCATTCCGCAATGATGGTGGGCAGTTAGGCTTATGCCCGTGTTGCTTTTACCTTTCAAAACACATCGTTTTTATCCTAACCTTTTGTATGATACTGTGAAAGCAGTGCAGTCTAGAAAATGATGTTAACTATCCAATTCCTTTGTAGTATCTTGTTTGATGCAGCTGCATATTAAACAGGTCTTGCTAGGCCTACATGTTTGAACCCAGCCTATTTTAGCATAGGGCTAGGCTAGGCCAGTAGGCCTTCTTGGAAGCTAATTTTTATCAGTGTCATACAAATATCCTATAATTGAATTCATTGTAAACTATGGGGCCTAGTATTGTTTACTCACTTGAATTATCACTTTAATTGCTTTGCCTGAAGCAAAGCAATAAAGGCCTATAAAGGTGGCCTCACAATGAGAACTAAGACTAACACTAACGCTAAGAGCTAAGATTAAGAGTTGGGAGATAGGAAACCAATGCTAGCTCTCACAGTACAGTGCATGACCTTCAAAAGTTGACTAACTTTCAACTCTTAATTCTTAGCCAGAACTCTTAGCTCGACCAATCAGATGGCGTCATTTGACGTGTCATCCATAGACCAATGGTGTATCCCGTAATAGTAGCTAAAATCAACCGCTGTTGTGAGTACATCATTTGTTACTGTTAATCTTAGCCTTGGTCATAATCTTAATTGTTAGTCTTAGTTTTCATTGTGAGGCCACCTTGATAATAAGCATGCTTGTACCCTAGACTAGACCAGGCAATATGAAATATTAGGAGATTGGTTATTAGTGAGCAAATGTGACCAGCATATTTTAAACTACTTCCATTGTTTATTTAGACTCGGACTGTAGGAGAATGTACCAGCCAGGCCCAGTGGGCCCACCAAGACCCCCAGTTGTCCATCCAGATGGCGCTGTTGTCCCCCCTGCCGCAGTCGGTATTGTTGGTCATCAACCACCAGTACCACCAGAACTGCCCATGTTCACATGTCCAAGACGACCCAATTTAGGTCGGGAAGGGCGTCCAATTGTGTTGAAGGCGAACCACTTCCAAATATCTATGCCACATGGTGGATTCCTCTACCATTACGACGTCAATATTCAACCTGACAAGTGTCCTCGAAAGGTGAATCGTGAAATTATCAAGACTATGGTCAACTCGTACAGCAAGATCTTTGGAACGATGAAACCTGTATTTGATGGAAGGAATAATCTATATACCAGGGATCCACTGCCCATTGGAAACGAAAAAGCTGAATTAGAGGTAACTTTACCAGGTGAAGGAAAAGACAGAGTATTTCGCGTAGCCATAAAATGGATAGCACAAGTCAGTTTGTACGCTCTGGAAGAGGCTCTAGAAGGCCGTACACGACAAATTCCATACGATGCGATCTTGGCACTAGATGTGGTTATTCGCCACTTGCCATCAATGATTTACACCCCAGTTGGACGGTCATTCTTCTCAGCACCTGACGGCTATTATCATCCACTTGGTGGTGGACGAGAGGTATGGTATGGTTTCCATCAGTCGGTTAGACCATCACAATGGAAGATGATGCTTAATATTGACGTCTCTGCAACAGCGTTCTACAAGGCTCAACCTGTAGTGGAGTTCATGTGCGAAGTCCTTGACATAAGAGATATCAACGAACAGAAGAAACCGCTCACAGATTCACAACGTGTCAAGTTCACCAAAGAAATCAAAGGATTGAAGATTGAAATCACTCATTGTGGTACGATGCGTCGCAAGTATCGCGTATGCAATGTTACGCGGCGACCTGCTCAAATGCAGTCGTTTCCACTTCAACTTGAAAATGGTCAAACAGTTGAGTGTACCGTTGCCAAGTACTTCTTGGACAAATACAAGATGAAACTGCGCTATCCAATGGCCCAATGCTTACAAGTGGGTGAGGAACATAAACACACTTACCTACCTCTTGAAGTTTGCAATATTGTCGCTGGTCAGCGTTGTATCAAGAAGCTCACTGATATGCAAACATCGACGATGATCAAGGCAACTGCAAGATCCGCTCCGGATCGTGAGCGAGAGATCAACAATCTAGTACGTCGTGCCGATTTCAATAATGATCCGTATGTCCAGGAATTTGGGTTATCCATAAGCAACAATATGATGGAAGTAAGGGGAAGAGTATTGCCGCCTCCCAAGCTACAATACGGTGGTCGGGGCAGCTCATTCACTGGGCAGACAAAACAACAAGCGATGCCAAATCAGGGTGTGTGGGATATGAGAGGCAAACAGTTCTTTACGGGGGTTGAGATTCGAGTGTGGGCTATTGCCTGTTTCGCGCCACAACGATCCGTTAGAGAAGATGCGCTCAAGAACTTCACTCAGCAGCTTCAGAAGATTAGTAACGATGCAGGAATGCCGATTATTGGTCAACCTTGCTTCTGCAAGTATGCCACAGGACCAGATCAAGTTGAGCCCATGTTCCGTTACCTGAAATCATCGTTTGCATCTCTGCAGTTGGTCGTCGTTGTACTGCCGGGCAAGACACCTGTCTACGGTAAATTCCTTTGCTGCCAACTGTATTTATAAATAGAACTAAAAATGTTAACTATAATTGAAATATTTACGTGCAACAATTCATCTTAGGCCTATAAGATTGATATGGCGTCATCAGCCAAGCTGCCTAATCTGTTTTCTATCTTTGAACTAATTCACAAATCAACTAGAAATTGGTAGCATACGGTACCTTATTTTTTTCATAGGCCTACCAGTAAATGAATTATTTGACTCACCAACTGTTAGTAGATTCAAGACCTAATGTGTCGCAAGTTATCATTAGTAGGCTAGACATAAATATTCTTTCTTGTAATTCCAGCCGAAGTGAAACGTGTTGGTGACACAGTGTTGGGTATGGCCACACAGTGTGTTCAGGCTAAGAATGTGACTAAGACGTCTCCTCAGACCCTCTCTAATCTTTGCCTTAAGATTAATGTAAAACTTGGTGGCATCAACAGCATCCTGGTGCCAAGCATCCGACCCAAGGTAACATTAATATCCAGGTTTTACCCTAGTTCTACCTTACTGCCAAACCACTTTTAATCTCGAATTTTTATGTATCAAGTCTGTGATTAAGGCTATGACCACTTAGAAGATTATTTCTATTTCAAGGCTTATTTATAGATTCAACATTTTATTACAAAACAATTTTGTATATATTCAACAATGATGACAAGAAACACTTGACAAAAATTATAATAGATCTTGCCATATTTGTTTGTTGTTCTTGTCTTTACGCTTCTTGTCCTCCTTGTTGAAGAGGATTATTCCTTCAGACATCAAATCTGTAAATACTGTGTGATCTTTGATCAACTATCCGAGGCGCAGTACTCAGTGCAGGGAAATGTTTCGTTGTCAGGTGTTCAACGAGCCGGTAATGTTCTTGGGAGCGGACGTGACTCACCCCCCTGCCGGCGACAACAAGAAACCGTCGATCGCGGCCGTGGTCGGCTCGATGGACGCTCACCCGTCACGCTATGCCGCTACCGTTCGTGTCCAACAGCATCGCCAGGAGGTACTTAACGCCCGCGTTCGACCAACTCCTGCCCCATCCTGTTCCTGCCTGCTATCCTTTCTTGCCTGTCTGTCACAAGCCGACAAGCTGTAGGAAGGTAAAATATTACTGTAGTTGTTCTGGCGAATCCATTGGATGAGTCGAATTGACAGGCTAGTTTTTTTTCAATACTAAGCATAGGTCTACTTTTTTTTAGTAAGGTGCTCCATTATTTTTCATAGTAGGCCCTACAGTATAACAAACTAATTGCAAGAAAAAAAGAGATTTAAGAACATCAAATATATCAATTTAATGAACTGATGTCTTCACTATTATGAAGGTCTGATAATATCTGGACTAATTTGCTACTGGAATCCTTCCATAACAAATGTTACAAACATTTTATATATTCTATAATGTTCTTTGTTTCTTTCATCCAACTTTTTGTATATAATCAAGCGCCACTGCAGAAGACAGATTTATTAGGATTCCTACTTGTTTTGTCAAACATTGCCATCTAGATCAAGTTATTGACTTCCCTCGCATTATACTAATTGCACCTCGGCTACACTACAAATGTTGTCCTTGAACACATTTTATTCAGCACTCCTGCACATTTTAAAAATAAAAGTAAGTGCATCTAGAGCTGTTCTTTGTTCTACCAACAGCCATTGCAATGCTGGCAACATATCTACTGTTCTAGAATATCTTTCACCACTCAGTATAGCTCTCATACCACTTTTTTGCAGCCTCCATAGAGCTATGTCCCAAAGTAATGTTCTACAGTAATCAATATGTTGATCTATAATTACTTATAAATTAAGCATCTAGCACCCATGATGATGAAAACTTTCCTGTTCTGTATAAACGACCCCTTTTTTACTAACACTATTTGCAATATAATTTTCTTTACCGTACTCGTAAATTTGAATTACCGTAGCCTACTGTCGGATGACAATTCCCAAATATTTTATCTCTTCAACAAATTCAAGTATCTTGTCATCAATAATGATTTTTCTTTATCTTTTTCAACTATTTTTTTTCTTTGCCCCCTTAGATGTGGGCCCTACTTACTAGCATATGTTGAGTTTTATCAACATTTGGTTGAATTCTATTGCCCTTTCCAATTACTTGGTTTCAACAAATCTCCATTCAACGTTTCACTTAGGCCTACGCAAATATAGTTGAACCCTGATATTGACATAGTTTAGTTTATTTTCCTTTTGGATTCATATACATAGAATGGTACAAATATAGGTTATTTATAGAATACATGAAATGGAATTCATGGAATACATCAAGTACATCTGGTTAGAAACAGTAGCATTTAGACATAGGCCTACAATAATACATATAGCACAATGCATGAAGCACATGATTACAAATATTTCTGTATATTGGTATAGTATACCAATGGTATAGTAGGATATTAGATACCGTAGTAGATATTGGTTCTTCAGTTATTTATTGGGAGGAAGGTGTTTATGAGGGGAATGTAGATTCCCAAGTTTGGATGATTGGTTGTGGGGTAGAGGAGTTATCCTTGTTGCCCGTTATCCCTTGAATATTCACATACATTATATATTTTGATGTAGGGCATACTGGTTGCTATAGGCTTACTTCTCCTACTTTCTAATTTCTCCTTTACTTTTTATATAATATGGGCATATGTACCTGACATCTACCTTTATCTTCCAAGTTATTCTATCACTATCATTATCCTTTATACAAGTTGCATACTCTTCAGTCACTTTTACACGTTGATGTCTTGTGTTGTCCAGCAGGGTATTTACATTCTCCTTGCTGTAGCATTCAGCTGCACAGTGTTTGACACTTACAGCACCTTTTCACTTTGAGTGACGCGACACGTCCATGCTGCTCCCTCGGTTGGGCTGTGTATTTCCTCAGTTGCTCTTCATTTTGTTGGTTTGCTGAATTACTTTTTTCGTCCACGGCTGTATCTTTTTTCTCTCGTTTTTTCTTATGCTGCTGTTGGTGTTTACTTTGACGTTGCTTCAACTCTGCATTGAAATCTGCATCACTGGTTGGCCTATCGTTTGGTTTTGAATAGGCATTTTTCCACATAAGTTTGCATGCCAGTCATAGCTGTTTGGCATTGATGATTATTTTCAATTATACGTCAGTACCTTAGATGTACTATACAGTAAAACCTTCATGCATCGTTCCCGGATCCATCGTTTTCGTGCTTGTATCATTCATTTTTTGTAACTGCACTCCCATATAATCAATGCTCAATTTTCCTGGATGGATGGTTTTATTTTCCTGCTCCCTTGAAAAACAATGGATAGAGGTTTCACTGTATTCAAATCTGTCAAACATATCAACAGGATGTATGATCTGTGATAATGTGGTAGCACTTTAACTATCCAAGATCAATTTGCTGTCTGGGCACAACATTCCATTCATGGCAATTATGGGTTCTTCCACATTATGCCTAGAGAGTTGAGTAAATCAATCTATTCAACTCATCACCATTCTCCATTTTGAGATTGGTTATTTCACCACTCATGTGTTTGATCATGTCTATCACAATATCTAATGTACTGTATCTTCTGGGCCTACTTTTATTAGTAGGAATGTCCACCTTGACCTCATTTTGTATACAACTTGCACACTTCCATTTATTCTCTTCTTGTGGATGGAGCTCTTCATATTGTTTTCTCGTTAGCTGAATACATTTTAAATGATGCCATGCTCAACACTTCCCATACACTGAACTGTATATTGTTTATTAGTAGGCCGACTATATACTCAATGGTAGGCCCTACAATTTTTTGTGGCAAACACCACACAGATATGCAGCCACGACAACCATTTTTCAGTATTATAGTAATAGAACCAGAGATATTTTTACGTTGTTTGGTAGCCTATGAAGTCAAGATACTGCAACATCAAATATAGGTAGGCAGTTGTCATGGTGGTTCGTAACTAAAAAATGTGTATAAACAGCTAGGATGGAATTGAGAAAACATTATTTTATTGTTTCTTCTTGAATTTCAACAACAGAAAACAACAAATTTCTAGGTTTTCAACGTTTAAAGATGAGGGTTTAGTCATATTTTAGTTTGTTGTAGAGTATCTCAAAATTCAGACTTTCAATTTTTTAAAATAATTTTTGTTCATTTCTGAACTGGATCTAGGATACCAGTACTCGAAAAAATGCATTGAAATTACATTTTTTGGCTCGAGGTTGGTCACTTAACCGACAAATTGTCTGCGGCAGGTTATCCAAGAGCTGAGCAGCATGGTCCGCGAGCTTCTCATCATGTTCTACAAGAACACGGGCGGCTACAAGCCGCACCGCATCATCCTGTACCGTGACGGCGTCTCTGAGGGCCAGTTCTTGCACGTGCTGCAGCATGAGTTGACGGCCATCCGCGAGGCCTGCATCATGCTCGAGGGGGACTACAAGCCTGGCATCACGTTCATCGTCGTTCAGAAAAGACATCACACAAGGTTAGTACATGGGTAACATTTCTGGTTTAATCTCTGTTTCTCTTGTTGTACCTCGTCGATACAACATAGATCGATTAGACTGCAGCCTAATCGTATCAAGTTCTCTAAGGCAGAGGGATGCAGAAAAGGATGATAATAATATATATAAAGATAATACATTGATAAGTATATAATAATTACTTACAAAATAATATCCAACGGCATGGAATACCTTCCATGACGTCTCTGGATCAACTCAGCTTCAATACCGAACTATGTTCTCACTTCTTGGCTTGATCTTGACTGCCTCTTGCTTACTGATTCGAATCTTATAAATCGTTTGAACACTTTGATATAAAACCTTACATGGTAAGCAAGGGTGTACAAATTAACCTCATGACTTCAAGTTATACAATTTAAGAAGTCCTTTTTAGACTATCACATGACTAAACAATACTACAGTTTGACAACATGCTATCACAACAAGTGTCCTAATGCAATATCCATAATAATTAGGGGTGTGCGAGTTTGAGAATTTCAGTTCGAGTTTGAGAGAAAATCGCAAGTTTCGACTTCGAGTTCTGAAAAAAAAAATTGATTCATTCTACCTCTTGACAAATGAATTTTATTAGGCTATACACATTTTAAATTCCACTCGATGTTGGCATGTGATCATTTATTGATTATTCATTAGGCTACTACTCATCAATCGGTCACAATCTTGGTGATCGGTCATCAGCAACAACATTGAGTTTGTATGTAATAATTAGGGATGTCGGCGGGTGCCGGGCTACCCAGGCGGTTCCAATTTCAAGTGAAACCCGGGCTCAAACAATTCCTGACGGGTGGTCAATGTTTTTTTTTGATCTTTATTTTCCTGTGCCTGATGTTTTTGGTCCGGTCTGTGTGTATAAGTGCGTTCGACTCACGCGCATTCGTATTTCCACCCCCCTCACCCACCCACCCACTCATCCAGCCATCAGTACAGCAGCCATGTGTTCAGTGTCCTTGACAGCTCAGTTGACAAAAGTGCCTCAGCAACGAAATGACGCCGTTCAGATGACTGGCTGGTGTGGCATTACTTTAAATGTGCTTTTGACATTTGTTTGTTTCCCTGTCATTGTTAGAAAGGGAATATTATTGAAATGACATTTTTTGATCCAAACAATGAAAAGCGATCATCATTGCCTTTTAAATTTTTAAATACTTCATTTTTGGAATTACTTTTCGTCGCCATAAAAGAAATGCGCTTCTGCAAAAGTCTTGTGTATCCCCGCTCCCCCCTCCCCCCTCCCCCGCCCCATTATCAGCTGTTACTGGAGCACCAATGTGCTAGTGAGATTGCACCATTCTCTTCAGTGTGCTTCCAAGCCTTGCAGTTAGAGGTCTTGTTGCTCTAGAGAGTAATGATTGGATTAAGGAAAATGACGCGTCTTTTTATGAATAAAAATATATAAACATATAAATTTATAATAAGAATATAAAAATATAAAAAAATAAAAATATAATTTTATAGGTGATATAGGGTCTTCACGATTTTTTTTTCGGGAGGAAAACCCGGTTAGGAGTCAGGTAATAAAGGCGGGTAGACATTTTCCTATTCTCCGACATCCCTAGTAATAAGACTAATAACTGTCAACAAACTGAGCTATTTCACTGCTCAAGTATAGTCCTGTGGATAAGCATGACAAATTACTATAGAGGGCCAATTTTAAACACTTCTTAAGTTTAGTATGTTCTGCCAAATAAAAAAAATGAAAAACGTGTTTTTGACCGATGTTAGGCCATTATTTTCATATCAGTAGCGACTTCTAAACTCTAAAATAAGAGAAAAAATTGCGTAAAAAAAATCAAACTCGAAATTTTCGAGTTCAGCTGAATTTGAACTCGAACTCGAAACTCGAACTCGAAAATTTGAGTGCTCGCATACCCCTAATAATAATACCTAAACAAGCTTTAATAACGATAACAGTGAAATGACCAAATTACCCTAATCCCAGGCCACAACACTATTGGTGAAATCTGTCATTTTTGACAGCTAAATTGCTTCTATTCATCTTATGTACGTACCAATATTTCATTTTTATTTATATTTGTGGCAATAGCTTGGGAATACGAGATTTCATCTCACTTTTGTGTAGTGGCTGCTAGATAATATGAGGTACGGTATATGGCTACTTTTAATATAAAATAATGTATAATATATTGATATAATTGGGTGGTCTGTGGCCCCAACAATTGATTTAGATGCACAATTGAAAATGCTTCTTTGAATAGTTGTTGGTAAACTATGATTCTGGTCCTAATACGACATTATTATCTAGTTCTAGTAGAGTATGAACAGATTTAAAGAATATTTTTTGTAATGGATGATATGAGATGAATGATTGATGATGATGCAGGTTAAAAGAAACTAGTGATGTGAGAATAATGAGGTGGGTACAGGTTGGAGGAAATATATATATATTTTTTTTCATATATAGAGCACAAAAACCACACACACATGTGTGGAATGGACAACTTTCCAATAGAGTATGAAAAGAGTTTGTTAATACTTTGGCAGTTGATGTGCGTGATTTCAAAACTATATATATGCAACAAACAATAGTGGTAGGCGGGCTCATAGATATGAATGAAAAGAGTGAAACCAGAGTCGATAAAGCAGTTCTACCTCCTGTAGAGGTCGTCCGACTTCCTATGCTGGCAATGCTAATAGTTGTGCTAAAATTGAATTGCCACCGGGAGCGCTGACTATACTTATTGCCGGAGATCTCAAGTAAGCATCATTCTTCGTAAACTTCTGGTTGTATTTGCAATTTTGTATTTGATTAATGAAGCCTCATTCATGATACAGCTGATCTGTCATGAAAATTCAAATTACTTCTTAATGATCAATAAAATAGGGCTTGAAGGTGAATTTCGCTGCTGGTTTCAAAGTTTTATCCAACACGTTTAGATACCGGTAATGTTAACATGATAGAAATACTTTTAATTTCAATATACAAGTCTAAGCAGCTATTAAAACATGTCGAGTCAGAAAACAATAACCTAAGAAACTGAAAATGATCAAACAACTGAACTTGTCAACTGTCACTTCCAGCAAAAAATAAAACTCGAATATTATGAAAACAGTAGGGCCTATACCACCAGCAGATATTTGCATTGTCAATCTAGAGACTACTTTCTCTATGGTACCAGCCATAGGCTTAAGTGAAAAATTAAATATATTTAAGAAATATTCTCCAACATTTGTAGCTCACTATCCAGTACATCAATACCAGTAGGCTTACCCGTAGCTAATTCAGGCCTAGCGCCCTAGCCCAGATGATTTCCTACAGTTCGGCAATAAAATGCACATGATAGAGTCAAAACAAAAGTATTATGTATCCTAATGTCCTCAATCCATCTAGTTTTGATTGGAATTGATATGAGTTTGGGCAATAGATGTATTCACTTATCAATGTATACATACACACAAATGACCTGACTACAAACATTCGAATGGAATAAAATAGATAGTCTTGGTCTGAACATCATAACATGTGAATAAAAAAAGCAGGATTGGGCTAGGAGTAGGCCCAGACCAATAAGAGGAATTTATGTATAGAATCGAGCCTAAATAATGTAGAATGTCAATCTTGAACTAACCCAATGAGGGACCAAAATTATTTGAATTCCTGAAATTACAATAGATTGTCATCTCTTGGCACCTGTGATTGAATTGACAGGGAGTAGGACATGATGCGAGTAAGAGGAGGCAATAAACAACATATTTACACTCATAATCATATTAGATGATGCACTCAATTTATTACATCGTCATAAAAAATAGTATACACCGAAGAAACACAGTGAACTGACAGAATATTATGCGATCTTGAATTACTATTGCGAGGAGTGAGAGCAATGAACATCTACGAAGAGTGTAGCTGTGAAGTGATCTTTCAATAATTCCAACAATTGAATATATTTTCGGCACTGAGCAAAGGTTCGCCGTTCGCTTCCTATATTCTTGGTTTGCTGCTGTAGTAGTAAGAGTATGGTCTGGAAGCCAAGTTCCAATTGTTGTCCTAGAACGAATAAATACAGATTGATTCACTAGATGTGAAATACTCCTTTCATTTCAATATTTGAAAATATCACATAACAATAGGCGGAGGCCCGAAGTCAACATGATCCAAGGATCAACTTTGTGTAAGGAACTACATTCACATTGGATTTGGAGAAATATCACACAATAATATTCTATTGTAGGCAATAGCATTGCAAGTCAAGTAAGATCGAGCTCTAAGATCTAAGAATGAGTAGGTAAGGGATTTATAATGCTTACAAAAATCTGTCTTGTGGCGAACTCAAACGTTCACTCGACTTGCCTTCAAAGCAAAGCTGAACTTATGCTGAGACTGCCCACTGATTTGCTAGTTCCAAACAAGACGAGGGCCTAGGTCATTGAGTTTTTCATAGGCTTACCAGGCCTACTATTAATTCCATGCCTTAGTTCATCCAAGTTATGTCATGTAGGCCTAGAAATTGCTTTAACAATGCCACTCCATACTACCACTACAAATTCAATGATACTACTAGCTAGGGCCTAGTAGAGTGAGCCTAGGGTATAGGCCTACTATCTTGTCCAGCCTCTCTAGCTAGGCCTAGGTAGGCCTACTAGTACTAGTCTCACCAGGATAATAAATGTATAGCCTCTCAGGTGTTGAATATTGTCTTCTCCCTCCTGATCATCAGATATCAACGTTACATAATTGAAGTAGGCTAGCGTGAATATTTACTCACCAGTAGGAATTCGATTCTTGGTTATCTGTTAATCTCTAGTCAACACTTGAGAAATTGTCGACTCAGCCCCAATAATATTTGTCGTCAAGGCAGGCGTAAATCCAAGTAATAACGATCAGCAACGAGTCCTGATGGAGTGCATTTCAATGCAACTGATGAGTATTTCCTGATCGTTTTTCGAGAACTTCATCACTTAGAACATTGAATTTTACAAAATCAATGCTTAGAACCAACGATTTTAAAAACCGTGTTTACAATTAGGCCTACACATGTATTTCAAATGTCCACTGTCGACATTCAAAAGACGTGGTTGACAGCATCCAGCACAACACCAATCGTATTTCATTGTGAAACAAAATTTACCAAACATTCACAGATTCTTGAGTTGGTATAGTCCAAAATCTTTTGTTGTAAACTTCACTTCTAAGCGGCAATAAGTATAGTCAGCGCGCCAAGTTGTAACACGGTAAACTACACTAGTCGGACGACCTCTACAGGAGGTAGAACTGCTTTATCGACTCTGGTGAAACTAATGTGTCCCCAGTGTTTAAGGCTGTTTCATCGTTGAATGGCATTGCAGGGTCTCAAGAAAATATTTTTACTGGCTGTATTTAATCATTAGGAAAAATTCGAGAAACGCAGTCTCATTGAAAATTGAATGATCACTTCAATGAAAATATTATCAAATTTCTCAAATTATTTCCAATGTGTGATTAATACTTTGGAATTATATCAAAGTTTTGTATTTGAGAATCCGATGATGAAAAATTCTGATTTTTTTTTTGTAGGTGTATACTTTTATTCACCACGTTCAATGACATGTGGCTGGTTAAATTAGAAGTATCAAAAATATAATTAAATGTAAATCGTATTTCGATCAAGTCGGTACCGGCCTCAGCGGATGCCGGTTGAAACTCACAAATGAAGAGAGAGAAAGATGGTTACAGAAAGAGAGAGAGAGAACGATCACTTCATTTTATGAGTGAAAGACTCCAGGTAGAAAGTAGTCGCTCATCTGGTGATTGACACCAAGATGGGTTTATATTCCTAGTAACACATTACTGCAGTCTAGTTCAGGAACCATACTGAATAAAGTAGAATAACGTCAAAGTTGTTTCTCACTCTTCAGCGTGATCGATTGTTATATCATCCATTTCAATTAGTAGTACGGCAATTTTTGTTTTCATTATTTTCTATTCAGCAATATAGCTATAATCACATGAGCATATGAGAGACGTTCATTTCATTTACCATAAACATCGGGCTTTGTTTGTAGTTTTTTGAATATATCAATTGTGATATCTCATTATTCTCACATCACTAGTTTCTCTTAACCTGCATCATCATCAATCATTCATCTCATGTCGTTCATTACAAAATAATATTCTTTAAATCAATTATGATTAAATATGAAGATATTTTATTGAAAATTTAAATAATGAATTATTCTTGTTATCACCATTATTATTATTATCAATATATTTTGTGCGATGAAAAATCTTCTAAAAAAAATATATAGCCTATATATATAAATTATTATTGTTATTATTATTATTATTATTTTTTATTATTACTTTATATTTCAAGTTTCAAATAATGTCAAGTAACGACTTTTTATTTCACGTGTACGAAGAGAGACAGTTTTTATTTAATTACATCAGTTATAACGCCACAGTTAAGCCCTTATGGGGCTTTGTGGAAATTGACAAGTGAATGTCGAATTTGTAATTTATGTTAATTTATCATTTATGGGCATATCCGTCCATGATATATTCTATTCGTATTTGATACTAATGTGGATATCAGAGTGACGAATAGAATAATTAGGCCTACTTGTAAAATGTTACCCAGTCGATATTTTTAGATCATCGAACTATAGCAAAGTTGTTCACCCTCATATTAGATTGCCGTCATTTTCAGATTAGTGAGCATTCATTGCCGTCAATGGGACTTAATGTAGAAAAATGTAAGGTAGTCGAATTCTCCAGAAGTAAAAAGAATAAAGAAGTGACATCATTTAGAATGGGAGAAAGCATACTGGAGCAGGTTGACGGTTACAAATATCTCGGATTATACATGCATAAAAACTTGGGGTGGGGGGATCATATTAGAAAGTTGTCAAAAAAGGGGATTAGATCATTAAATTTTGTTATGAGACAGCTCAAGGGGACAGGAATTGAAATCAAAAACAAAGCATACAAGACACTAATTAGACCTACACTGGAGTACGCTAGTTCAGTCTGGGACCCTCGGGACACAGGATTAATCAAGGCTGTAGAGAGCGTACAGAGGGTTGCTGCGAGGAGGGTATTAGGGAGAATCAAGAGATGGAGGACCATTAGGAATAGTAAGGGAGTGATACAGAAAGAACTGGAAAGACCAACCATAATGATTGAACAACTGAAATGGGAAACCCTGGAAGCAAGGAGACGAAGGACTAGACTGTGCAACTTCTTCAAAGCAGGACACAACTGTACCGGATGGGAAGAACTAGGCAGAAGAGTTGGAAAGGGGATCCAAAGAAGTAATAGGGGAGGAGAAAGAATGGAGGTGGAGAGAGTTTACTCAAATATAGGGAAAAACGGTTTCGTCCAGAGGACGATAAGAGACTGGAATGAGCTGGAAGAAGAAGGAAGAACTGCAAAGAAATTATTAGAATTTAAGAAAATGATCCAATAGAATAATAATATCTTGCCACCGTGCATCTAGCACATCTGCAAGAATGTTTACAAATACAAATACAAACTGAAAATGATCCCGTATACTCATCGACAACATCTAGAGATTTTATGCATTTCATTAGGATATCATTTCTTTAATTTCTTTCATTTCAGGACTAAAATTGAAAACAAAAAAGGAATGGTGATGGTTTGGTTAACACAGTGACAATTTAATATTCATTTGATGATATTACCGTATGTGCTTCTGCATTATTGTTACGTTTGCAATGACATTTTATTTTGATAATGATTCCTAAATACGTCATGACAACGTCTTTCTTTCATAACAAAGAAACTTCTCGCCCCGTCGTCACTGCTTGGACTTGAGACACTAAATTGTGGTAAGGATTGTCGGGCGTTGATTGACAGCTCATGTCTACCAATACCCTTCTTGGCCTACTACAGTGATAGAAATGTGTACGAAGTATTTCAAGGAAGCCAGAGCTCAAATTAACATGACCGTTCTCTAAGAGAGCTGAAGCTCGACTAAATTGACGGTGCTCGAGTTACAATATGGCCGCCATGAACTCGCCTTAAGGGTAATGGCAGTTTAGAGATTAATTTACATATATCAAGTTATATATGCCTACGTGTAACGTGAAGAGGTTAAATTGGGGTAGGGTGACCATCCGTCCCGGAAAACCGGGATTGTCCCGGTTTTCTACCTCTTGTCCTGGTGTCCCGAAAAAACTTTCGGGACACCCAAATGTCCTGGTTTCGTCGCAATAGTAAAACTGCTCTATTTTTGGCGACAATAAATGTATTTTCAGTATTTACGACGCCGTGAAGAATTTGTTTCTTTGAGTGCAAGTGCCGTTCTCTTTCAAAAATTACCACACGCTCGGCGGACTACAATTATTCCCCACCCCCTTACTTCTGACATGTGACGACTTTTTTTACTGCCTACTGTTTACACTTGGTATCGTGTATTACTAGTAAGTCTGGCACTGAGAGAGCAACAGTTCACTCGTGTGTTGTGTTACAATGCCGAAACGAAAATGCTTCTATCAGGAGAAGTATTCTGCTGAGTGGAATTTTATTAAAACTAGGAAAACGCGGGATGCGCGTTGTGAGATGAGCTTAGAAGTATGGAAATCTAGAATGAAAAATTACTTGTCAGCTCAATTAATATCTACGGACCTTGGATTACTTCAAACGTTCAAAAACCTTACCTGCAACTTGTTGATATTCATAATGCTGCAACCTGTCGCATATACACTTTGCAAATCCAATTGATCCAAATATTCAATAAAATGTACACTTTTATTGCGTTTTCTTTGTTAATTCTCATTCGATTGTTGCAAAAATCTCTGAAAAGGTGTATACTGTAGTAGTATTGTTCATATTCGATGAAAATTTGAGAGCTTTTGAAAAAAAAATTTTTCAATTTTTTTTCTTTGGGTTATTCTTATGAGGATTTTTCAAACTTCCCGATTATTTTTCGGAAAAACCTTCCAACCGATTTCTCTGAATAACAATCCCAGCCTATTCTAGTATGACAGAAATATGTAGAAAAAGTTTCAAGTCGATAAGTATTTTTTCCTTACCTGTATGCCGCATACAAAATTACAAAAAAAAACATAAAAGCCCATTTTTTTCGGCATGTGAAATGGAATCTTCGCTACGCTCATCTAAAAAGGAAGATATGAGGAAGAACTACCTGTACCAACAACAAATTTTCCTGCACTGAATTCTACAATTATGTACTTGAAAATGAAATGGAAAAAAAAACATTTACCTTATCAAAGTTGCTCGACAAATACATGGCAAGGACTAAAGATGAAGGAACTGCGCCAACAGCAATCATTACATAAATGTACATACGACATAAGTTTAAAATACGGTAATAAATAATTCTTAATTGACACAGTATAATAAAACACATGAGGATCTCTACATAAGAGAATAATAATGCATTTATTTTTTATTCACACCGTGCTCCAGAGCAACTAACTCTCATTGAAACATCGTCCCAAAAAAAAAATTCGCTGGGGGGAGGAGGGGGGGGGGGTGGGCTGAACCCCTCGCAGGTAACCGGCTTTGCAAATATTTCACTTTCAGATGTTTCATTGTTCCGGATTTCATTTCCCACAATCTGATCACCCTAAAATTGGGGAAATCTGCAAACTAGAACTAGACATACTGAATTGAGCCTCAAGCCTTGATCATGATAAATTGATAATGATGATTGATGGGCCCAATTAAACTGTCAATTGAATTGAATTTGTTCAGTCGTCCATGTTACCTGCCAGTATATAACGTCGATAATTCTTTCTTTGTAGATTGTTCTGCGATGACAAGCGCGAACAATCCGGCAAATCGGGCAACATTCCCGCTGGCACGACGGTCGATATCGGCATCACGCATCCGACAGAGTTTGACTTCTACTTATGCTCACATCAAGGCATCCAAGGTAAGAACAAATCACAGCGATAGATACAAGCACTCCTGTTGATTACTTTCTGTCGACACGTGTCAATCAGTTTGAATATGTGTGTAGGATATTGTAGGATGTTGGATATTATTTTGATTATAAAAAACGAACAGTTAAGAAAGAACAGCAGCAGCAGCTGGCAGAGACACGTCGTCTCAGCACCGAACAAAATGTTAATTCATCTAGGAAAATGCAGTGCGTGTCTTGTAAGATCAGTGAAATATAAAATGGTAAATGCTATTATTTTGTGATGGACAATATGAGATGAATGATAGATGATGATGCGGGTTAGAGAAACTAGTGATGTGAGAATGATGAGGTGGGTACAGGTTGGAGGAAATACATAGATAGAGCACAAAAAACACATACACATGTGTGGACTGGACAATGCAAATACTGGGAGGTAGGTTCCACAAGAATCAACAAACTTAGGTTTCCCACTACCTTTTCCACGGACTCTGAAGGGAATAACCAACAGGTGAAAATCACAAACATTAATAATGAACTAAAACTCACGTCATGTTTCGATCTTGTTAGATCTCATCAGGTGAGTCTATCAGGTATTCTTAATATTTCTTCCTCTCACGGAAACACCTGCAAACTACCTCCTGTGCTGGCTTGCCTGGATCTGCCACCAGAGTGCACTGTCTTTCCACAGCACCCTCAAGGCCTAGGCCTACATGAACCAACTCAGAATTCAATTTGCAGGTTGTGTTCTCTGAGTTTCTGATTTTCACCTGGTAGTTGAATGAGGACAAGAAGGAACAGATCAGAGACAGAAAAGAGTGATAGGAACAAAATCTCTATCCTTCTCTTGGAATTGAACCACGACCCATAGTACTAAGTTGAAGAAAATGCCATCCATTATCTACCGTAGGCTGAGAGGGCTGCAAATAACCATGCCATATCAAGGACTGGAACCTCGACCCCTAGCAGGAACGATAGAATAAATTTTCTTCCCTGTAACTGTACAGTTCGGGCGGCGGATGAAAAGGTGGCCAAAGCCGGTGATGAAAGATGAAAGGGAAAGTGGGCCCGGAGGCAATGACATCATTGGAAAGTATTACTTGATTTAAAGAATATTATTTTGTGATGGACGATATGAGATGAATGAATGATAGATGATGATGCGGGTTAAGAGAAACTAGTGATGTTAGAATGATGAGGTGGGTACAGGTTGGAGGAAATACATTTATAGGAAATACAATAAATACAATATATTCAGGAAATACATAAATACATATTAAGCCTACATTTTCTTAGACTCAGTGCTATGGGTCTTGGTTCACTTCCAAGAGAAGGCTAGAGATTTTGATCCTATCACTCTTTTCTGTCTCTGATCTGTTCCTTCTTGTCCTCATCCAACCACCAGGTGAAAATCATAAACTCAGAGAACATAACCTGCAAATTGAATTCTGAGTTGGTTCATGTAGGCTTAGGCCTTGAGGGTGCTGTGGAAAGACAGTGCATTCTGGTGGCAGACCTGGGCAAGCCAGCACAGGAAGTAGTTTGCAGGTGTTTCCTTGAGAGGAAGAAATATTAGGAATACCTGATAATTATACTCACCTTATGAGTTCTAACAAAATCGAAACATGTCGTGAGTTTTAGTTGATTGTTAATCTTTCTGTGATTTTCACCTGTTGGTTATTCCCTTCAGAGTCCGTGGAAAAGGTAGTGGGAAACCTGAGTTTGTTGATTCTTGTGGAACCTACCTCCCAGTACTCGCATTGTCCAGCCCACACATGTGTGTGTGTTTTTTGTGCTCTATCTATGTATTTCCTCCAACCTGTACCCACCTCATCATTCTCACATCACTAGTTTCTCTAACCCGCATCATCATCTATCACTCATCTCATATCGTCCATCAATATTCTTTAAATCAAGTCCTACTTTCCAAAAATGGTGAATGCGTTTTTCTACACGCCTGTGGCACTAACAATTGATTTAGATTTACAATTGAAGTGGCTTCTTTAATAGCGCTGCAGAAATTTTGTTGAATCACTGTAGCGTGTATTTAGATTATATTTTTGTAACTTCAACATATTGGCCTATGTTGTAGTAGTGTTGCTTGTAGATTGACATTTGACACTAACTATTGGCTGTCTAGTTTGTACAGTATTGATTTGGCGCCTACATTATAGAGTTAATATTCTATTTTCTTTCAATTCATTTTAAATATTTCATATTACCAATAGAAACACTTGTGACTATTTCATATATTTTCATAATATTAGGCTTACACAAATTGATGTACATTTTATTCTCATTGATAGTACAGTAAAACGTCGTTTACACGACTTTCAGGGGACTGAGAAAATAAATCGTATTAATGGATAATCGTATAAATGATAAATTAATGAACCTGGGTTCAAACACTTACCCACTGAGTAATCAATGTTTTTTTTGGTCTTTATTTTCTTGTAAAGACGCGTCACAGCTCTCCCCTCCGCGCCCCTCACCAACCCTCACACCACTACAGCATGCCATTATGTCCTTGACAGCTCTCAGATGACATGTGCTTTGTGAGAGACAGACGCAGACATTCACCAATGCTCATAGCAACCAATTAACACTGTCCAGAGGACTCCTAGTGTGGCATTACTTTAAAGGTTGGACATGACATTGACAGAATTACATTTTTTGTTTTTCTGTCCCTGTTAGAAAGGGAATATTATTGAAATGAGATTTGACTTCAAACAATGAAAAGCGATCATCATTGCCTTTTTAAAATACTTCAATTTTGAAATCAGTTTTCGTTGACATGAAAGAAATGCGCTCCTGCACACGCCTTGCATACCCCTTCCCCCCCTCGCAGACATTATCAGCTGACACTGGCTGGGCAATGTGCCAGTGTGATTGCAACATTCTTGGCAGTGTGCTTCCAAACCTTGAGGTTGGAGGTCCTGTTGCTGTAAAGAGTAATAATAATAATAATAATAATCTCTTTATTGTCCTTTGTATGATCATAAAATGATATAAGACAGTCATATTATACAAAATAGAAATGAGTTAAAATAAACATGCTTATACATAAAATAATTATTACATATTAGTGATGATATTAGATGATGATTGGTTTAGGAAAATGATGCGTCTCTTCATGAATACCTATAAGTGATTTAGGACTAGACAATATCTATAAATATTTTTTGGGGTGGGAAAAACCCGGGTAGCAGTGAAGAAGTCATGATATGGTGGTATTTTTACTAGGAAAAACAGGTGTGCTTACGCATGTGTTGTTTACGTTTTGGGGGTTTTACGACTTTATGATGAACACCTGACTGGAATTATTGAAAATGTTGGAAGGAGACAAGAAATTTAGTTGTATATACGAAAAGTCGTGAATAAATGAGTTGTATAATAGAAGAAATTTAACATGTAGTCTTATGGAGAATGGTTGGGACCACCTGGAGAGGTCGTATAAATGAGAATCGTATAACTGACGTTCTACTGTGTTTGGTATTTCTTCATATTTCAAGGGGCGCCCGCCCCGGCTCCCTGAATATTACCATGATCAGCGCCCTCGCCCGACCACGTCCCTGGAAGCACCCCCACATAAACTTGTTGGTCTGTCCACGCAGGCACGAGCCGTCCTTCGCACTACCACGTGCTGTGGGACGACAACAACTTCGACGGCGATGAGCTGCAGTGCCTGACGTACCAGCTGTGCCACACGTACGTGCGGTGCACGCGATCGGTGTCGATTCCGGCGCCCGCGTACTACGCGCACCTCGTCGCGTTCAGGGCGCGCTACCACCTCGTCGAGAAGGAGCACGACAGCGGGGAGGGGTCGCACCAGTCAGGTACGTGCTGGACGGTGGCGTAAAATACAGGGCCCCTACCGCGATTGCCACTTGAAATAACATCCTAGGCCTAGTTAGCTCCAAAAGACTGGGACTTAGATTGGTTATTGTTTACTATTTATTTATTTTTAATTTATTCGATAATTAAAATCGATGAGTTATAAGAAACTCTTTACAGGAATTCAAAACTACTAAATAGAGAAGAAAAAACATACTTTTCACAAATCAAATTAGCACAATACATAAACAGTCGAGAAAATTAAAAAACAACGTTAAATTATAGAAAGTAAAAACAATGAATCAGATAAGGAAAAACTGTACATTGACAAATTGGATAAAAAAGTACGACACACGGCTGTTAGAGGCCACTGTCTGCAGTGACAGGAAGGAGAAGAGGAAGCTTCGGAAGAGTTTCCTGAGGTCTGTATTCAATAATTCAATTTGTATTATTATTTTTTTTTCAATTAGACGACCTAAATACTGTGACAATACAAGATGATAACAGAGTCATAATCTCTTGAGACTTCAATATTCTGTCATATTTCGTAGTCCACCTCAAGAGCAGTCCTAAGATTAGAAATACAATGGACAGTATTAACAATGGTAATGCACAAGAACTTGTTGTCATAGAATTTAGCTCTACGAGTGAACATCAATGAATCAAAGCCCTCAATCTTTTGGAGCTAGCTAGGCCTAGTACGTTATTCTAAGTGATAGTCGCGGTAAGGGCTCAGAGTTAGGGAAGAACTTATAGGCCTAGCTTGTGGGTCGACTGCTGCGCGAATTAGACGACCAGCGTCTTCGGATAAGTTGTGGTTCAGCAACTAATATGTACGCTGCACGACTACAAAAATATAATCTCTATTGTGCTCTCTCTCTCTCTCTCTCGCTCATCTGTTGACCGTAAATACGTCACTATATAAGCAATTTACTCACTTGGATTGGTAATACAAGAGCCGTGGACAAAAGGATTAGGATGTGTGGCAAATCTAGCGATATAGAGGTTAGTGTGTTGTTAGATGTTGAACACACTAACCTTCGAAAATAGATGAAGAGAATTCAACATGAGTTATAATATTCTTCCCAACTCTTTATTACAACTTCTTCATTAGGCCTAATGTTAGCATTGATCGACTGGATAGTGCGTCCCCGAAGTAAATTTCATTTTCTCAGTATAGTACAATCTCTTTAGTGCGACCTTGAGGGGAGATAAAAGCTAATTGTCGTTATATCACGATGGTCGTTCAACCAAATTTTTCAATAAAATTCACAATAAAACTTTGTGTGTTTGTTTTACAAGGCATACATAAAATACTATCGGTTGTCAATATTATAGCATAGGGCGGAGTTTGATCACTGATAGCCTGCCATGTGATACATATACATTTATAGTAAGACACTGTATAATAATGCTGTGTAATAATATTTTGACATTAAGTTCATGTTTTCAGTCTGAATTGATGCTTTAATAAAATATCCCCCCTTCCACCTCCCTCCCGCAATTTATTGTGTGATTTTAAGTGTCTGAAGTGTTCAACTGTATCATATTTCTCCACCCATCAGTTGTAGTCAAGCAGCACGCCTGACATTGAACAGACATTGTGCCAATCGTGATGTGTAGAAGTAGGACTATACACTTCGCTTTATTTTGGAAGGGTATATAATATGAAAACAATACTACCGTATAGTGTCTCTAAGTATTTGTACATACGTAAGAACATTGAAACATTAAAAGTATCATTAGACAACTGGTAGTTAATCGCGTAAAATGCACCGAGCGCGACGGGAATTGTCTACCGGAGTTGAGACCACATCGACCGCCTAACTAGCACGCGAGGCGACGGTGCAATTGCCGGCCGCTAAACGCTAAACAGTCTCGTGCATGTCAATGTCAGACAAGGTCAGACTACACGCAGTCAGCACTAGGCAGTAGGATGATGCACACCATACAGCCAACAGCTCAAAGTGGTCATGTTTATTATTGCGCATCAAATAAAAATGCTGGGAATTGAGAAAATCATGCTTGTTTATGATGAAACATTCACTAAATGTTTTTTCAGTGGAATATCTCGCAGTTTCAAGTTGATTCCGTTGTTATGAGTGTGCGGGTGTTGTACGCCCAATTAAAATGAGCAAAAAACGTATTTTGGACCGATTATAGGCCGAGATTTGCAAGTAAGCTGAGGGTGACTTTATAGGGCTTGAAATTTCGAGAAAAACCCTCAGCTTATATTCAGGACAAAACGGTACAAACAGTAACAATTTTTCAGTCGTTTTGTCGCAGTATTGATGGTTTTTCTTGGAAGGGAACCAAAAAAGCGTCGTTTTCTCGCAATGGTCGTTGAATTAAGGGACGTATAAACAATGAAAAAATACACATGGTCTTATGGGAATTGGCCGGGACTATCTCAAAACGATGATATATCGCGATGATCGCTGTATTGAAGGACGTTCTAAAGAGATTCTACTGTATAGTGCGTCGTTAAAACCCAATATGAAAAAAAATCATTTTCAATAATTCAATCACTAGGTTATCACAATATTACTAAAAAAAACATGGGCCTACTAGTATTTTCATTTTGTTTATTCGACCAAGTCAAATTGCAATTAATTCAAATGATGAGTTATTAAAATTATCAGAAAAATTAACACGTGCATTTGGAGGTTATGAAACAATGGCATCGTGGCATTTCATAACTGTCCACAGAGTTCAAAGTGGAAAATTACATTAAATCTTGAGGACTGGGCCAAAGCAGAAAATTACCAATACCAATGCTGGTAATGTCCGGATATACGGTATATCACAGCAACGGTTTTTACTTATAATGTGTTCCGGACTTTCGGAAACTGAAAGACTGTTATCTGCGGCGAAAAATATGGTCACCGACAGTGACTCCTGGTGTTGAAGTTCATTGGTTTTGAATAATTAAAATGGGGTGGTAAGATCGCCCTTGTAGAGCCCCGTCCAAACGATCCTACCTTTTATCCTTCGCCTTAATTGAGGAACAATGATTTTGTATCAAGTTTCAATGTTATTAAAAAAAAAACTTCTCAAGTGCCACTTCTTTTATTATTTTTACAGTATTTTCAATCAGTTTTCCAATGTTATTAAAGTCTCAAAGCAGCTGATATTTCTATTTCCTAAAGAGCATGCATTGCAGTAAGAGAAGAGCGTTGCCTTCTAAACTTACCAGCCAGTGAGATCACGCATTGAGAAGCATCTAGTAAGAAGAAGGCATTCTAATTCTGAAATGGGCCGCAGATTCAATAACTCGACTCCGATTCGCAAATCGAGTCTAAAATAAGTCCGATTCTGGCAGAGACTCGGACTCGGACCTAGGTATAGACTTGCACAGCTCGAGTTATGGGACTTTGGTGTATCAAAATGAACAATTGATAAATGTACCAAGTTACATGGCAAACATGCATATAGGTAGCGTACATACTATAATTCAATTTTTATAAAATTCCTTGTTTAAAATTTGTAGGTTCCAGCGACGATCGCACCCCCGGTGCAATGACCCGTGCCATCACCGTACACGCGGACACGAAGAAAGTCATGTACTTTGCCTAATCACAAGATCAACGGCAAGCTTAAATTCATCCGTACGTCATTCCATCGTATCACCGTCCGCATCAATGGACCGTCTTCATCATTATCGTCGTGCAAAGGTAAATTATTGGTAATGCATTAAGGAACTGTGCTCGCAAGGATACGATACTCGATCTCCCCCCACCCTCCCCTACATTATTTTAGGCCTAATCATATAGATCTAAGAAACGATTTTTACACGCCTTCTTTCGTACACTGGTACGTAGAATCATAATCTCATTTTTAACCTTGATCACTCTTCGTTTTCAAGATATATAAATATCTTACTTATCACGGAGCGGGGGTGGGGATGCCTTTGCTTTCCGCGAGCGTACGTAATGTAAGACTGGCGTTAATGCAAACTGCACTCGACACAATACGGTGACACCTTGAAGTAATATAGCGTAGTGAATATATGTTCAGCTACTTTCTACGTATATCCAATTCCAACCTGAACGTTTGTGGAGTGAAACGTCGCTTTTGGAAATTATTCCAATGTTTAGAGTGTGTTCTTTATTTCAAAGTGTCATTGTAATTGAATGTCGTTCTCTGTTAGGTTGGTATGATTGAGACAAGCTAGACATTTCCATGCTTGCGTTGCAAGTCTTTTTAATGCAATTCCGAAGAACATACAGATGGAAGTGTATGCATCTCATTTCATTTTAATATATAAAAGCCTAGCAGTAACTCTTAAATAACTTGATACTTTTTTTATAGATTTCCAGTTATGACTATTATATTATTGTGTGTTGAAAGAGAAAATTGTACCAACCTAGTGGAGAAGGTTGGGATTCTAGGCAGCCAAACTAATTTGTGCTCATGAGTGTTATTTGTAAAACACTCCCATATGACCTTTTACATATGTGTAATTATCACAAATCAATCCATGCAACAGATTTCATTCGATGTAGCAACATCAAGAACTTATACACATGTAGTGTTGCTGCTTCGATTGACTCTGGGAATCAATAGACGACGCTGAATTCAGTGTATTTATTAGTTGTGGTGTTCCCATCTAACCGGATTGGCTGAAACCAGTCTGACGAGGGCATACCATACGACTGGGTATATTCATAAGTTACAACGTTTGAAAAGGATCTCAGTGGCCATTACAAGGATGTGAATTTCAATGTGTTCTCTCGAGGATTTTAATCATGCACCACCATAGTTTAAGTTCTGGTATTCGTTACTGTCATTAAACGATGCGCAGCGGTGGTAGGCAGACCTGTCAAAATTCTTCACAGAAAGACACTTTCATCGAATCATATTAACTCAGCAATATCGAGGAGTGTGCTTAATTACTTGGTCAAATTTATCGACGATAGGTGTTAATGCAAGCCTTTTGATCGTATGGGTTCAAATGACAGTTGCCTATCACCTCTCAATTTTCCAAAGTCTGTGGTGGTGATGAGTCGTCTATTGAATTCTTAATGCGTTGTCGTAACATAATTCCCTGTTTTACCTCATATTGCTAATTAACGAGTAACAAGTGATTTGATTCTTATAATTGATAAATGCCGGGAAAGTAGTTAATTTAGACGATTATTATAAGAAATACAAATAGTAAGGACTCTCAGTCAGGCATAGATGGTTCAGTTTGGAAACAAAATGATTGTTTTTAACTGATTGAGAACAAAACTATTTAAGGTTAGGTGACAGAGCTCTATAGAGGTTTGCTCTTTATAATTAGAATAGATATTGGTGTAACCTACCCACTTTTTGTACAATGAAACTCAAAACTATAATATTTCAATTCACTGCATTGAATAGTTATGTAAGTCTCATCACTGATATGTTCAATTTCTTTCGTAATTTTAACAAGAACCAAGCATTTAAAAGAGCTAATATTACCGTATTAACAAAAACTGACTAGCAGGTCGTCTAAGGTAGATAGGTTATTGTGACGTAAGATGTGACTAATTGTATTTAATGCTTCATAGTGTTTTTCTTCATTTTTATTCCTTGTAAGCAAGTAGGCCCAAGCAGTAATCACTTTACCAGGTATTTTCTCTGAACAATTATTTTCATCTTTCTTCTGGTAACATTGCACTAGCCTATTTTTTGTTATTATTATTATGTAGTACATATACCGTATATATATATATATATCATTTAGCTTTAGTTAGTTTTGTATTTATTATCATCTATTTACACACATGTTTTGCCCCATTAATGTACCAACATTGTTGTAGGCCTACCTACTGAATAGTTGACCACAGTTTTCATTTGACATTCAACACATAGCAGTTTGATCACTGTTTTTTGATATCTATTACTATCGTAACTATTTTTTATACGTACATTTACAAGTTACATACATTTTTTTAACGTGTCCCAAGGCGACACTTTTTTAATATCTAGTTTACACATAAAATTACGACTTCTTGAAACAGTGCAATCGAGGTGTATGACAAAATAAACTGGATATAAATTAGAAAGTAACAACCATGTTCGAAAAAAGACGTACATATTTCAGTTAAAACTTCAAATGAATAACAGTGAAGTAATTATAATGTAGGATCTTCATTTCTAATGACAATTATTGTACAAAGCTGAAATCTAAATCGTGAGCTTCCAGGCTTATACAAGATCTGGTACATGGAGAATATAAATTTAATTATAAAATGAATAATCATGTGAGTGATAAATGAGTATGCTTTTATTATAATTTACTAGAATAAGAACTAAGAAGTGTTTAAACACCCCTGGTACACACCAATCTAACTGCCTATGACCGGTAGACAATTTATTTAGCTAACCTACAGAATTGCATGCTGACCAAGGTCAGATACAATCATGTCATTATATCATTATACGTATAATTCAAGTAATTAATTATTATTTGATCACATTAGCTGAGTGATTATGATTGATATAGCACAGCTTTCATGAATGTTATTAAAATTTCTTGACGTTTTTCATTTTTTTCATTACCCAATCGACTTGATAATTCCATCAAATCATTCCTTCCGTATTGTTACTATATGATACACAATTTTGGCAGATTTTAATCAAACATGAATAATCCCTTGCTAGTTCTAGCATCATTTTATACTTCAATTATTGACCTCTGATGATAGATGTGGCTGATCAACAGGCTACCTTAGATCGTACCGGTACTTCATATGGGCATTTACCCTGATATACGGTACCTGATATTGATTGATATTATCAAAATTCCAGATAATAAACAGCCCTTTTAATTGGAGGTTATGTTCTGTGACGTTTGTTGGCGAGTCCTGGATTAATCACTACTATCATCATTATGTCATGTAATTACTCTACAAAAATTACAAATACACAGTAATGTGCCCGCATTTATTGCTACTTCGGTGAGTCCATGTTTTCTCAATATCAGAATGAAAAACAAATACTTTGAGAAGATACTGCACTATTTCATTCATCAATCATCTACCAATGTGGAAGTGTGTATGCCAGTGGCTAATAACATTCATCTTGTTGAGATACAAAGTGAAAGTGCTTCCAAATTTGTTCTCAACATCAAGTAAGTTAGACAACTCATAGAGTTATAAACCACAGTTCCATCTCTCAAGCAACTCGAAGTAAAGAAAACATGATGTACAATTATCAACAGTATTTGCATTGGTTTTATTATTATCAATATGTTTTTGGTGTTATCTAATTCTCATTAGCATTCAACGTTTCAATTTTTGCTACACAGTTTTTGTCCTTGCGGAGATCATAGGTATCAATCTATTAGTAACATGTTTTACATGTTCATGAATCTTTTGTGGAGTGGAAAGTGAAATCAACTAATATATTAGTAGGTCCCAATCTGTTGAACCTATTTACTTCATTAATTAGACTTGAAAGTACCACAAAACAGATGAATGTAGCAACAATTAACAAGCTGTTATTGCTGGCTCTCCTCTACTGAAAATTAATGCCGTACTTAATACGGTATTGTGCCAAATATAAGCAAAATCGTGTTTTTCCTAAATTGGGCACTCGTTGAAAATTACTTCTCTTTTGCAAAATTGGTCATTCCGAAGTTTTGGAAAAACTAACGTACACTTTCTAAAACAATTATGGTGATGAGTGATGATAATTTGTATGATGACTGAGTAATAAAACATCAATTCTTAATTTCTAATTCAAGTTTTAGAAACAAAATTTACAATGTGCCCAATATAATAGGTCAATTATAATTTGTATTGAATCTAATCTACTATAATGATCCAAAATACTGTGTATCATACATGACTTCAATTTTCCTAGAAATCCTTTTTTCTGTTCTTCACCTGACAAGTTTGGGGGTCGGCTTATATTTGGCACAATACAATGTAAGTCAAATCGTCAAAGAGGTTGAATCTTGTTTTTCGATGAACGTTTTTCTAGCCGCCTGAAAACGTGCCAAACTACCAGTGTGTTGAGTATTTAGCAGTACCAGGTTTTAGGCTCATCCAACAGTCAGAAATCTGAACGTGTACTGTAAAGAAAATATTGCATATTACTAAAATTATTACATATTGTATACTGGTACCGGTAGTTACATTTTCAGTTTTGTGATTTGCATCATACCGTATCCTAATTCCTTTAGTGTACTACCGACTTGTCGAATGTGCATTAGTTTTACTCTACGCAGCTTTGCAACATTTTTCATAGTTGCATTTTAGCATATTAGCAAGTACTATGTGGTAACTGGTAATATAATATCATTCTGGATTTCTGTATGAATTGTGTTTGTGTGCGTGATATTGGTTTTGGGTAAGAAGATTTTTGAAAACTAATCGTTGATAACTGATAATCGTTTTAAATTGATTGTATAAATTATGTGAGTTAATCTAACTGTACTCTAGAGTGTACTCTAATAATCGTTAATCTATGTATAATCATGCAAGCCAAGTACTAACAATGTTACTTCAATACATTTACGAAGGAAGGAATGCAATCAAGATCCTCAGATCTTACTAGATACAAAGTATTTAATAGTTTCACTTACTTGCGGTGAAGAGCAGTGTATGGGGGTGGATTCGGTCGATAAACAGAACTGCGTTCCATTGAAATCCTGAAAATGAAAACTATTTATTCCCAGAATATGTTGTGATTGTGTTTGTTTGTTCATGCTTCTGTGAATATTCAGTGTCTAGCTTCAAAACTATTGACACAAAAAATAACGCCATTTCATGTGTTTATATTTCATTTAAAATATCTGGTCCTTGAGGCTGACTTGAAATGTATACAGTATACAAATAATTTCGATTATGATTGTGATTTCCAACAGCGCTACTAAACAGTTATTTTTTCATTATAATTATAATAAAACGAACCTGGGTGTGCTAGTTCTCGGTAGTGTGCTGTTGGGACTAGTGGTGCACGATTGCGAGATTGTCGATTCAGGTTCAGTTGACATTTGTCGTTGACTGGACAACGACCGCAACGTGTGTGTGGCTCGATGGACCGCCGTATACTGTACCATCTGTATGTCAGACGTCTCCTTTATACGTTTACTTCTGTAATGAAACGTAGACGTCCTTGACTTTTGCGCTTTATTAAAATATATATATCAATTCACTGTTTCGTTCAATTTCTGTTTGCTCAAAATAAGCAGTATAGATTGTGCCCATTATAGCGGTATGCGTATTCATATAATACATTATTAGAATTAGAACATTGTAGTCTATATGAAGTAATGTTTGTTGAATTTACTGTTTGATTTTAAGTGTATCCAGATATCTGTTGAGTGTAAAAGAAAAGACGAATGTTTTAGTTTCAATAAACATGCATAGAAACTATTGAGTCTTCAGTATTGAATATTAATATCGTTGTTCCAAAACATTCCCAATATTAATAATATCTGTCAATATAATATTACTATCAGTAACTAATGATACATGTTTGATTAATAATTCTTTGCATTTCACCTGGATTGATCTGTAAATTCTAAAATGTATAATATTAGTGACACACATTTGCAGTCAGATTCCTGCTCAGTTTAGTACTGTGATGGTTGATTATCAAGAGTTACGTAAAAGTCATTCCAAGCTAAGAAGTAGTTTAACAATGTGTGAGTTGGAAGGATAATCATGCTAAACAATTCACACCATAAAGTAGGAAAATATGTAATTTACATGCTGCTTTAAAGTTGAGAAAAATCGCGCTTTTAATTAGCCTAGTGTCTAGTTATTAGTTTTCAGAAAAAGAAGTGAAATTATTAAATCATCAAGTGTTGGTAGGCCTATACTAGAAGCAAGACGAGAAAAATAAATCCAGATTCTTGTCACACAGTTTCTCACCCTAAATAATCCTCAAAGATATCAAAGATTGAATCAAAATATTCACTTGAGCCATCATTCCTGGAAAGTGGAAACATCGGACACGAAGTAAGAAACGAAGTAGGTAGATATTTTCATTGAAATGAGAAAGAAGATTGTTATGAAGTACACTTAACAAACAGCCGAATGAATTGTCATAACTTCTAATAAGGCTTATATTGATTTTATAAGCCAGAAACATTGAATAATTGTATATTAAATTATTAACATCACTGTGGATACTTCCAAAGTAGCCGAGCATATAACAACACATGCTCAGTAATTAATTATTCAAAATGTATGTCATACAATTGTTACCTAGCTTGAGCTACTTCATACAAATATTTCGTTTGTGTACCGAAGTACCCAATATGTTCGGTTATATAACAAGGTAACCGCAGAAGAAATTCATCATCTGAGCGCTGCGCACAACAGCATGTGCAATAGTCAACTATCTCATTCTTGTTGTATCAGTGCTTTCTTCAAAGCCACCGGTGGCAGGGATGTATTGGCCTGCCCTTGGATACTATGGTCCAGGGTTGAAGTGTACCTTACAAAACTTTTGTTTTAAAAAAGTGATAAATAGAGGCATTACCACATTGGACACAAGTCAAGGGACAGAATGATCTTTTTAGCAGCCAATAATTGGTATTACTGTACTTTCTATTTAATTTTGTTTACAGCCTGACTCGTTCTTTTCTGTAGACAACTTTAGTGCGAGCAGCTTCTGCGTGGTGGCTTTGGCGATCAATTCCTCCTGCAATTGTCTCGTGGTTTTTCAATCTTGAATTAATTACGTAGTTTAATTCCAGATTTTAGTCGTCGATCAGCTGGGATGCCAATATAATTATATTTCACTAGTTTATCGCTAATCCTCGGATTACTAATATTATAAAACTGGCGCTAAACAAAAAAGTATGAAAATGAATATGAAAATGGTATTGGTTCATCTAAAGCTTATAGACAGTACAGACAAAAAAGTACTCAATTTTATTACTAATCCTGGTATATTTAAAAAATTGAATATTACTTACATCCCCTCGTGGTGGAAGCAGAGTATAGATGATAGAATTAAAACGAGCACAATCATAACCATCATCGGAATGAGAATTGTCAACACAAAATCTGAAACATAGCTGCGCTGGGGAACTTGTGTCTTAGAGGGACGGGACCACCGATCGGCGCTGAGAATCGGACCTCCGACCTCTGCGACCATGCTATGGTCCTTTGGCTGCTGTTGAAGTATGGACTCATTTTCCATCTACAAACAAACAAGCTTACCTTGTTGCATGACAGTACGTAGTAACATTTCCAACTCATAGAATTATATGAAATTATACAATAAAAATAGCAATACCAAAAAAATAGAATAATAATAAATCAGTACTACAATTGTAGAAGCTATAGCATTATAGAATTATAATGATAATGCGATCAAATGATGCTTATTTTTTAATTTGTATCCAGTTGTAACTTCAGTAATGAGTCGTCTGTAATGTATGGTCCTGTATCGGGCCATCTCCGTGCGCTGGAAGGCTGATACCAACAGTGCTGCTAGTTCCACCAAAATCCGTGCAGAACACTAGGTGAAAAGTCCAGTTGACGTTTGACAGCCAATTAGCTGACGTCTTGCCGCCAACAGTGACGTACATTTGGTCCGCGCATACATAGAGCATGGCCTGCTAAAAGTTGGTAGAAGAAGTATAAATTCTATTTTAAGAATGCTGGTGTCCGTATTTTTCTGATATGTTTTGAAAACTTTGGTCAGCCAAGCACAGCTTGTTTATGCCAGCACGACTGTTTCATGC
Organism: Brachyptera risi; assembly: GCA_964007535.1. Lineage (NCBI taxonomy): Eukaryota > Metazoa > Arthropoda > Insecta > Plecoptera > Taeniopterygidae > Brachyptera > Brachyptera risi. The sequence continues at coordinate 18,677,030 of OZ023331.1, read as the reverse complement.
TAGCTTGCGTCGGCATTTTGAATCACTTCGTTCTAATAAATATTTTACTTCAACGCATTGGCTACATGATATTATCTCTCTCTTTCTAATCTAGACTAGTTACATTCTTGTTTCGTAGCTACAACTGTACGTAAGTTGGGTGTAAAACTCGATAAAAAGTATGCTAACACACTGTTAGACGGTGGCTACTTTCTTTTCGTAGCCAACATCAGTGCCGTGTCGAACTATAAAAACCATGTTTGGTGAATCGGCAGCCGAATTAATAGAGGTATTACTTTTTATTGTTCATGCACAAACCTTCAATTAATTTGTTTTCGATACAAATGAAAAAATATTTCAGAGATGTCTTCTGTGGCTCAGTCAGCTAAGTCACTGCTTTATAATCTGAACTCAATTCCAGCATGGTTTTGAATCCCACACAGTGTAAAACATCCTTTCATTTAGTTGTACTTACCCACTTATTGGTATCGCCATATAACCTAGCTGTAGATTTGGTCGTAAGGCACTATTAGAAAACTAGAGATCCCTTTATACTGGTATGTTACGTAGACATTTTATTTCAAGCAAAACCATGGTTTTGCTTCTATCAAGTGATTGCATGTAGCTACCTTCTTTTGCATTACTTTTACTGTATTAGCTTTGAAAAGCTAGATGTGCACTTGGCTAAGGCTCAGTATTACCAAGGCCAGTTAGTATTTATCTGAGAGTTGATGAAAACAACTAGCATGGGTAACCATAGTGATAACAAGTTTGAACTGTCAGATAAAGGCTAACTGGACTTGGTAATACCAGGCCTAATAGAAGTAATGCAAAAGAGGGTAGCTATCCTACATATGACATACAATCACATAATGAAAGTACAGTAGCAATAATATATCATCAGAGACCTACCAGTTTGAAAGTGCACCAATCGAGAGAAAATCCTTCTTCTCGGAACAATCTATCAACCGTAGTTCGTTTGAAATCTCTAGGACATGAATTTAGCTTCCACAACGGTTTTACTTCTTCTTGCAGTTCATTGAGAGACGATGAAAACTCTGAGCGACTGCCTAGTCGCATTACCACTCTACGAGAGAAAATATTATTAAAATGGCAGTCATGTAATTAAAAACCAGTGGGTGTATTAAATTTAAAAACATGGCATTAGCTTGGACAAATTCATTCAATTCTACTCGGACTGCTCTTAAGCATTCACGTCTCAACCTACTAAACGGCAAAACGTGTCCAGCTAACACAGGGGGAAGAAGGCAATTTCCTCCACCAAATAACATCAACATTCATAATTTGATTTAGCTCAACTTACTTCATTTCTGTGTATATCAAAGTGCACAATATTCATACAGTAATATATTTAATGTCAAGTTTAATGTTGTTATTTGATGTTATTCAATGTATTTAATGTTTAATTTTCGAATGCAAATTATTTATTGTGGCATCAACTCTTTTCTTAAACGGTGCTGCAGACACCTACAAAGCATTGATTTGTTCTATTTTGGCACTAAAAAAAAGCCAGGCATACACCAGTTAATTTATTTTCATTTAAAAAAACTCTTAAATTAAACACATAAATGTGCGGTGGCAAGTTTCCTAATTATCCCTATCCCACCGTCTCCCTAACTCTCTGACGGAATAACTTTAACCCTATTTCATACCCCTCAAAAACACAATTCTACTAAGCCCATTCCAGTCCCTACTTGTCGTATTCAAGAAAGAGAATTTACCAACATCTAATCTAGTCCCCTTTATAACTACCACTCTATCATGACCTCACCTACCTCCATAGTTTGATTCATTTCTTTCTATCAACTCATGCAGCTCCCGCCATCCCCCCTCTCCAGTGGTGTATTCGTAAAAATAAAAGTACCAAGGCGGTGATAACTGAAAAAAACATTATTCATACCAACTCGGGGAGGAGAGGGGGGGGGTCTTGAGAGCCGTAACATGCCACAATGTCAGTTTTAGGAGATTCTAATTCAAGTATAAAATAAAAATGATGTGATTCACGTTGCATCCAAAATAATTGCCGAAGAGAATCTCTCGCAGCTTGATCCTCCGCAGGTACATCATGGTCTACATGTTGCGATTGTGCGTCGCCAGCTGATCGATGACTAAGGAGCCAAGTCTTTACTTAAGGTGAAGGATCAAACTTGACTACAAGTGGTCCATTTAGTTTGATAAACAAAAGCGAGGCAATATAAGCATTATTAGCTTAAAGGTGGCTTTATATGTCTTCAAATATGGTTTTCAAGAAAAAAGGTACCGGGGCAAGCCCTGCCCCAAAATTGAAGTACCAGGGCGCCGCCCCGGCCCGGCCCGAATACACTACTGCCCCTCTCTCTCCATTATCCTGGAGAAATTACCTACAAAGACGACCCTCCTTCCTCCGTATGTCCAGTTCCTACCATCCCAAGTCTCGCTTCATCTAAGATGGACTCTCCAACATTCTTACCCTCTCCCCCCTTTCATTCTCACCCCATTTCCACCTCCTAACATTCTTCCAATGAGGAATGTTGATAAAAGGAATTGTGATAAAATATACTTAGGCCTACTCAGCTATGTGCATGATTGACTGTGCGGACGATTGCGTTCAACTTGAACGGCTGCCCAGTCTTTATGTCAGGAAAATCAATGTCTATTACAGTAGGAACATTATTTAGTTTTAAAAAATGTTCTTAAAGATCTTGAAAAGTTTCTATCAACACATAATAATATGAAATGATCATTGTAATGTGATAATGAATTACTATTATTAGCTCTGCTGCCACAAACAAAATTCTAACAACAAAAATATTTGTTCATTTTACCCCTCTCCTTCTGTTGGACGTAGAGGTAGACGAGCGCCAAGCTGTACCGCTGACGCTAAAAACGTTAGATAAATATCCTTGGCACTTTCTGGCCAGAGTTTACGTCGGAAAATCTCTAAAAGGCGTTCACGACGTTTTGAGTCAAACATGTCTTCTACATTCAAGTTGTCAATTTTCAATTGTACTTCATATTTGGCCGGCTCTGAAATTTTCGAAAGACAAGTTATTGGAGTAATGTATAAGCTGACGGTAAAATATTAGTGATTGTTTTTTTAGATTTCAATTTTGCATTATAAATTTATAGGGCCTAATATCTTCATTGGGAATAAATTTAAATGTTATCAGAATGTGATCTTCTATTGCATGCAAAACTGGGTGGAGTTGAATATTCTTGCTCTTGCCAATTTTTTCTTCTATATTCATGTGAAGAACTCGACTACTAGTTTCGTAGTTTTTATGATTTAGTCCAACTATTTCTATCTCCACTTCATCTTGCTGTTTTGGTGGTACTCCATATAGGTAACCCATGTGATATTTATTACTGTAGATGTAGCTAGAATATAAAAACATGTTATTTTCATGAAGTGTTGCCATATCTTTGAATGTTTTTATTATCAATTTTTATTCATGATGAAGCTTATGGCAATTTTGTCAACTTCTCTGAAGTACAGTGTTTAAAATTTTATTCTCGTACTTGGAAAAGCAGGATAACAGTGTAAAATGAGTAAGATTTTCATACAGAATGTACTCATTGTACAATCATTTATAATGATTACAACACAATCTTATTGCACAATCTTGAATCAATATCGAATTGACACCATTATAATGGGCATATGTACAAAAACATTGAAAATATATGTAAATATCATGGTGAATAGGGCTACATACGACATCCAGCTCGGAAGATCAGGTGCGTGATGCAGGGACGGTCGATATGAGAACAAATCATGTTCACCTGAAATATTTTTTCAATAAAGATGAAATAAATCATCATCTAAACATGGAAATATGTGAAATTCGAAAAAATTGTTTCATTTTACCTTGTGGTGTCCAGTCAAACATTACTGGTTTAATTGGTATTATGAAAACCTCTGTTCTCTGTACATTTTGTGATACACTACTACCCACAAACGCCAAAAAAACAACAATCAAGTGAATGAGTATCATTTTCAATGAAACACTAGTTATTTAACGTTTGTATGAAATGCGAGATACACTAGCTTTGTACGTTCAAGACTAGTTTTCTTGTAAGATCTGATCAATACAAGGCACCCAAGCACCCTCTGACATAAATACATGTAGCACAGGAGGACTAAAATGAATCTCTTTTCAAACTTTTGTTATACATGAAACTATTACAAGAGCTGAACATTTTCCAATATTTTATAAGATGTGTTTATTAATTTCTATTATTGTTTTAAAAATAATATTATTTTTACTGAAGTCAGTAGCGAGAATGATCAGCGGACTTTTGGCAGGTTGCCCAAACTGTCATTTCAAGCCTCCGTAGAAGCTGACATGAAAGTGGCAGTGAAAGCAAGTCACAAAAAGGTGTACTCATTAAATAACAACAATAGAATTACATGTGCCACAAATTTATTCTGTTTTTCATTGATTTAAATATTGGAATATTATGTAAACAAACAACAGTACATTTCATTCCATGTAATACTTTCTTGACTAAAAATCAATAATAGAGTAACCGAGTTCCCTATGTGCCTCGGTTATTTTTGTACACAATTTCAAGCCTCTACCGCCGATTGACGTCTCTCAAGTAGGCGTGGCCTATCCAAGCACGTCGGACTTGGACGTCGGTGGAGTCTAGGTTGTTTTGTAATGTTTGATAAAAAACAGAAATAATTATGTGTTTGGGACGTGAGCACACTCAAATACAAAGCTATATAATCGTGTAGGAAATATTCTTGTGTGAGGGGAATATACGTGTTTGAAGATCATGCTGTTGCAGTGAATTTAGAGAGTAATACCATGGCCGGGAAAACCGTACCAGCTTTGCTGGTAACTGCAAATGTTGGGTCAATATTCGAAGATGTAAGTCAGTGATATGAATTTACTGTTAAGCCTTTAGGCCTAGGTAGGATACATTGGCTAGGTTCTATGCCTACTGCATACTCTAATTCAATATTTCTCTTGAAACAACTTGACCAATGCCTCTTAACTAATAATGTACCCTTCTAACATGGTAATTATCAACATGAATGCCTAGGGCCTTGTTCGGCCTAGGCCTATCCATGAACTATTTCCAGTAAGCTTAGGTGAAAACCTATATAACCTATATAGGTCGTAATGTATCATTTTTGGCGAATGGTTCCATTCAGGTTCCATACCTGCTACAGGCCTAGTCTAGTAGCCTATATCAACCACTTGTAGCCTAGGCCTAGCCTTTAAGTGCAGGTGTGACCAAATTGTCTCCTAGCCTGACAGGTATTGATAAACACTATGGGTAGAAGCTAAATAATAATATTAACAATTAAAATAATTAATTTGTCAAGATAGTTTAAAAAGATGTTTGATGATGATTGGAAATTGGCGTACGGTACCCATTGCATTGTGTCGGCAACTAGGAAGATGTAAATTAGATCTCAAATCTAAGACGTCATCATACTCCTGTAGAATGAAATTTATAAAGATATACTCTACTCTACCTCGATAAATTGCATTATATAAGACAACAATTATTAGCAAAATCGAACACTTCATATGCAGTTGGAAAACATTTTATAGACTGAGACGCGTGGCCGAGTGGTAACACACTGAACCATCATTCGGTAGACCGGAGTTCGATTCCCGCCATCGTCGACCATCCTGACGGATTTTTCGTGGTTTCCCTCTGTCATTGAAGTTGATACTGGGATGGTTCCTCAACATCAGCCCATGACCGACTCCTTCCCACCATCCAAAACACCTAGTAATAAAATAACCTTTCATCTTATCCTATCATCTCATTCATGATCCACCGACGCCAATAGATCGTAGCGATCAGTATAGTGCGTCGTTAAAACCCAATATAAAATGAAAACATTTTATAGCAGCTTATTTAAATTAAATTTGTTACCATGTCATCTTTTTAGAGGCAGTCAATCTTGATTGATGAAGATTTATTACATACCGGTACCACTATTTGTTGTCTAAGAACTTTGTAGGCAGGATTGTGCACTGACTGTTGACAAAATTAAATCTTGTGAGTAAGCCATTCCAGTGATATTCATTGTAAAAATGTATGTAGGCCTACTTGTACCGGTATTTAGATACGGTAGTTCAAGTTAGGCTGGTATTTTGCCTCTGTATTTGATCCCAAGCTACCTTAGAACTAGATTTATCTTCTTGGATAGATTGTTATGGAATAATAAAGCTACCGGTAGCTAGCAGTAGTCGACTTGTTATTTTACGATTTCATCTATTCATTTTTGGAGACAATTCAATTTTGTATTTGTATGTACCGGAACTTGAATCAAGCGTTATGACCTACCGGTATTTATTCTATTATAGCCTTCTGTAATGCTGAAGATATGGACGGAAGAATTCTTACAGACAGTTTCTCGGCTAGACCCAAAATTTATAGCTGTTCACTGCCAGGAAGTTGGTGGCAAGAACTACGAGCGGAGCATGAAACATGTAGAATACTTCGTACGGTAGGCTATGTCAAGTGAAATTTTAAGTCAATTACTTTTTATCCCATTTGTAGGGCCTACTAAAAAAAAGCTTGTTGACAAATACTTTTTATTTTGCACCAGTAGTTTACTTTACAGAAATCACATTCAAAATTTGATCTACAGTAATTATTCTTGCTAGCCATTTTCCATGATTTGAATACAAAAATGTGCCTGTATTTTGAGGAAATCACAACCGACGAGGCCTTGTGCCTACTTAACTGACCTTTGGCCATTTCCATTTTAGTAATAGGCCCTACTGAAAATGAATCTTAATTTTGGCTGGTTGTCATTTTCAAGTACAGGCTACAGTTGCATACCAGCATATTTGGGAAAAATTCAAATAAATGAAAGAGAAAATTTCAGGAATGTTTAAAAAAACATTGTAGGTCTACATATTTTCCAAAAATATTCTCGAAGGATTGACTTCAACTTGAAAATATTCTTCAATCAACGTTTCTGTATAATTATTTAGCCCAGCCTACAAGTGTTTGGCCCAGCCTACAGGTGTTCGCTACCAATCAATTAAATTACTTATTTCATTATTCAGGTCTAACCACATGCACAAACCATGACAAACCCGCAAATTTTATTGAGCCTTGGATATTTAATTATATTTCATTTTAATTATTGAATTCTGAAAGAAATTCGTGTTGGACTCAAGCGTGCATGAGCTTATCCATGAAGGAAATGTAGACCTACCTGTTTATTTATAGATATGTAGCCAGAAATAACATATTCATCCCACTGAGTTTGGTAAGTTACAAATCTTAGTATAGACCAAAATACACAACTTACCTAGCTGCCAAAATATAAATGTTTTGGCTTTGTTTTTTTACCTCTATTTTATATGCTCCACTTGCCACCTTGCTAAGATAAATATACATGCAATCGAAAGATCTCATGCTTAACAAAATATTGGGATTCAAGTTGAGTTCACTAATTTTATCTAGTGTGGAAAGATAATGACTGAGTAATACGTGTTTATTGAATGATATTATGAGCTGTTTGTGCTGTGTACCAGACACAAAACTTACAGATGGAGAAGGGAGAGGAAGAGGTCTCTCAAACCCTTTCAGAATTGTCATTCTTTTAGTGCACATCTCCTCAATCCTTTAAAGTTTAAACCTTCAAGTAGGCCAATATTGTCGTGTAGCATTACCCCTTGGTTTTGAGTTACAAATATGTAATATGCTAAAAATTATACTAATACTGTGTAGGCCCCCCTACTCAAAAAAATCGTTTTCGAGTTTTCAGACTTTTGACATGGGATTGATTTTGACTCGATTCTCAATTACTCAAACTTATACCTAACTATATTGGGCTATTTGAAATTTATTATTTATAAATTATTCAAATAAATTGTTAATGTCTCTTTATTTCATTATCAATATTCATCCATAGTTGTTTCATTCCTTCTTATATTAGCCTAATTTAAATTAAATTAATTTTTATGAATTAATTCAAAAAAAAATATTGTGTAAAGAAGTGCATATTTATCTATCAGTTGGAAAGTGTGCCTACTGTCTAGTTACTAAATTAGACCACTCCTTAATCTCTTGTTTTCTTCACTCTGTATTGTGCATAGCATTGAGTATTTTGTTATAAAACTGTTGCAGATTGTTGATGTCAAGTGAAGAACTGCGCTTGTTCGATAAAGTCCGTGTATACCTAGACGAGGATTTCTCTTCTGCAGAGAATTTTACCGTAAGCATGTTTTATGTGTAAAAATTTGAACTTTACAGCATCATAATAATTAGGGGTGTGCGAGCACTCGAATTTTCTAGTTCGAGTTTCGAGTTCCCGTTCAAATTTAGCTGAGCTCGCAAATTTCAAGTTCAATTTTTTTGTACTACTTTTTTTGTACAAGTTCTACTTGTATTGTTCGGAATATTAAGCGTGATTTTTTGGAATGCTAGGGTCCCAGGGTCGCTACTGATTTATGCAAATCTTGACCCTAACTTTTTTTCTCAGACTCGAAACTCGCAATCTCTCAAACTCTACTCGAACGCAAATTCTCAAACTCGCACACTCCTAATAATAATATACATTTATTCAAATATGTGTTTAAAATCACAATATTGAAAGAATAGCATATAAACCCAATATATTGCCAAGAGCATCTAGCCTTCATTCGATGTACAAAACAATTGAAAACTATTGGTACCCAGACAAGATTTGATCATAAACAAGAACAGAAACAAAAAAATTGATTCGGCATTTTATCGGACAAATATATTGAAAATTTGGAAATTCCTATATGAATGGCATTGAGGATTTCCAAGTTATAATTTTATCCGATTAAAATGAAATTCGCATATATTGCTAATATTATTCTGGAACATGTTTCTGTCAATTTTAAGAATATAGAAGAACTTCGTTTATAAGTTTCTCGTTTATACATTCACTATATAATCATGTTTTATTTTTTGATCCCACCCATACGCTCCCCATGTTAAATAGGCCTAGTTCCTTAATAAGTTTTTCACATTAATACATTTTTTCAGTCTGGTCCCCTGAAAAACGTACTAAAGAAGTCTCACTGTATTTGGTTTGGTTATTTTGAAGAAAATCAATGTGTATTATACCAGTAGGCCAATTTGTAAAAATAATGAATAGGCCTAAACAGTTTTACATTTTGAGCTGTACGAAGGCAGTAGTACTGACTAAACTGGTTTCAAAATCAAGGTGTGTGTCCACTGGCGTCAGAACCGGGGGGGCAGGGGGGCATTGCCCCCTCTAACCTTTGACCAAGGGGGGGTAAGAAAAAGGTCTTGCAAGACTCAATTTGTCTCGTTATTTCCTGTTGAAACCCACTTCGTTAACATTAGCTGTCATTCTTTTTCACACTGTCACAATCATCGAAATTTGCGCCTCCCAATAATTTATCCTCCTTTAAAAAAATTTGATGTTGACCTACTAATAAACACACAATGAAATATTATTACTTATTATTAGGAATTGTATCACTATACACTGTACTACTTTACACTTTCTTTTTTTATATAATGATTCAATCATCAGATTTCAAAACTACTCGTGAATCGCAAAAATCACTTCAAAAATGACCATATTCCAAAAAAATCACTGCTGGGAATTTTCCCGGGAGAAATCGCGAAAATAACTTTGAAAATGACCATAGTGGTTATATTATAAAAATAACTTTGGTGATGTCTATAGTGATTCAATCATTGGTCTTCAAAACTGCTTGTAAATATAAAAAATCACTTGAAAAATGTAATGAGCCCATTTCGAAAAATTCCCTGCGGGGCTTTGCTGGGATAAATCGCAAAGGTAGACCTATAACTGAGAAAATGGTTGATTCAATTATAAGACTCCGAAATCATTTGTGAATCGCAAAAATCACTTGAAAAAATGTCCATATTTTCAAAAATTCCCTGCTGGGGGACATCCGCCCCCAGACCCCCTTTTCACGCGCAGCAGGTGTCCAGCTGAGTAGTCATTTCATTTATGTAACCTGTGCACCCCCCAAGACACAAATTCCAGCGACGTCACTGTAAAAAAAAAATTAACAGAGATTTCATATTATTCTTGAAATCAGTTTTAACTAAAACCGAAATGATTCTGGAAAACCCCTTGAACAACTCATACTAAAAATATTTGTGGTGCTTTGAAGAGTCTTCCCTCCCTCCCCTGCCCCCACCGTGACCTTATGGTCAGGAATTGGTCGTGCCCCCCCCCCATCTTTCAAAACGTTCCGACGCCCAGGGGCGGATTGGCCATAAGGGCAACCGGGCAAATGCCCGGTGGGCCGGTCGGTCTGGACGTAATTTGGGCCGCTTATAATTTCTTGAAAACTTAAAAATAATTATAATTTCTAAAAATTACGAAAACTTTAGTACAACTGGCAGGCATAATATTTAATAATTGAAGTTATTGTTTTTTCGCCGTCATTGATGAAATTATGATTATTTTTAATACAGCTGAAGGCGAAAAGGCCGCTTAGTGGCCAGTAGGTTTAATTCAAATGGAGGAGCTTAGATGAATTATTCTTTGAATTTGGGCCGCATTATTCGTGTTATTCATCAGGCCGGCCGCCTGTTGTCTGTTAGTAGGCCGCCTTGTGCGGTGGCCTCTTCAACAGAATGATTTACTTGGGAAAAAGTGGCAAAATTGCAATTTTACAAAGTACTAAGGCCACGTTGACAAAAAAATTAATAACAAAATTACACAGAATCGTTGCTCCGAGTAGACGAGTGGATCGCGGGCCACCGACCGGATTCGTTCGGGATGGTTCGGCGAATAACGTTGCTATGCAGAGATATATGGCAGAAATAACAACTAGCCGCAAATAATTTTGTGTCATGGGCAAATGCAATTGGTGATGTTAGCGACGATTCGGAATCGGAGTACGAAACAGTGGTTGTCGACAACGTTTTACCCAATATTCGAGTTCGACGGCGGCGATCTGATTGTAACGAACGCACACCCGACGAAAAAAAGGCAAAAGAAAAGGTATGAACTTGAAGTCCACAACGTTATATTAAATGAAGCGGATGAGAGTATGCAGTCAAGGTTTCAAACAAATGGTGCTTTGTACGCTGACTTTGCCTGTCTAGACCCTAAAAATTTTGAAGACATGATCAATAATTGTCCTAAAAACTCGTTAGAAAAACTAAGTGGTCTCTTAGTTGAATTCGACAGAACAGCTAAACCCACCAATCTTTAAAACGAGCTTCAAAACTAGGCGATAAACTGGAAAAATTTAAAATCAACAGTGCCAGAAACATATGCTTCTGCAGTGAGTTCTGCTAATAATGGCGATGAATTTGACTACGAAAACGATGAAGACGGGATTATTGACAGCAATCGCAACAACGAGAGTGCAGCTGCAAATCGCTCGTGCAGATCGTGTAAAAATTGTGCCCAGTGCGTTTTCCAACTTCTTAGGTGGTATAGTTTATTCATTGAAGCTTATAAGACCATTTTCCTGGCATATAAACTGTTATTCTCACTGTCTTCGATACAAGTAGCATGTGAAAGAAGCTTCTCAACTCTCAAATTTGTAAAAAAAAACGACTTTGCAGCACCTTTACACAAGAACATCTTGAATGAAGCTTTTATGTTGATGGCCAGCGAAAAATCAATATTAACATATTTGGACAACGACAAAATTATTGACAGGATCGCTGCGAAAAGTAGTTTGTTAAGAAAGAAGTTACTTTTATAACTGTGTAAACGTAGGCTACAAACCAGACATAACTTATATTGCATCTTAGATGAAGGCGATTCTTTGAGATTACACTTTATTATGAAAATAATGTTCAGAAAGTAAATTCACTATAAAACCAAGGAATTTGAATAGCAATTACTATTAAAAGTCCATGATAAAACGTTTCTAATTTTTGGTCGAGGTGGGGGGGGGGGGGGGGGGGCGAAATATCAACAAAGAGGCCGATGCAATGTGGGCCGCTTTTGTGCATTTGCCCGGACTGCTTTTTTTCCCCAATCCGCCCCTGCCGACGCCCCTGTGTGTGTATAACTTTCTATTACATTTCATGCAAATATCTTGCTCATCTTGCAAGTTGAAATGCATATGCTGTATTTTCCCAGTACCGGAATATATCCAAAATTTATATTGTATTCTGCATTTTATTCTGAGACAGCATCTGTAGCTACAATAAATTGGAGTCCAACGTTTACTTCAACATGTGGAGAATGATGTTGATACCTTTTTGTATATTTTCAGTATGTTCCCATTTGAAGTTGCTATTGTATTATTATAGACACTATTTTGAACTATCACTGACAACCCAAGGAAATTATAAAGCTGAGTGGTATTTTATGTCGACTGTTTATTACCTTTCATTACTGATTATGTATGTCGTTACTTATGTTCAAGCTATAATAATAGATATTAGACCCTGTTCAAACCCAAGGTCGGCTCAACTTGGACCTCTCACAGTGCTAAGTGGGTAGCTAAACTGTTACCATGAAGGAGTTCTTCCAACATGGTATTTACTAGGCCTACTTGTAGATATGATAACTGTGATGACGATTGTTCTTTGCCTGACAACCCCACTAACAGCCAAGTTATATGGGGGTACAATGAGTAGATATGAAACTGTATGAAGTGGTGATGAATGACAGGTCGTTTAAAAAATGCCATTCCTCACACGGGACTCGAACCCACGTCTAACATAACTTCAGTTTCTAAAGTGGTGCCTCAGGAGACTGAGCTACAGGGGGCAGCAATATGACGACTATGAAATGTGGTGGCCAATTGTTGAAATACGATGATTCTGTCAACGTTCTCTCTTTAATGTTGATTTCTTAGAGGTCCTCCCTGGAATTTTTGTGTGAACTCTCTAATGCCAAAACGGAAAAATTAGATCCGACTTTTTTTTTCAAGAAAATCGGTGAAACCGCTTTTGAGAAAATTGGGGTGAAATTTGAAAAAATATTGGAATAACCACGTACAAAAAATGTACATATTTAAAAAAAGGAAGTGCTTATTGCCACGTTACGTGTACACGTAACTTGGCAGCACTTTTCTTTTTTCACACCAAGTAACTTGGTACCCATTTGCGAAATAGCTACCACGATGTTTCATCTGTCAATGTCAAACTCAACACGTAACTTGGAAGCCATTTTCAAAATAGCTACCACGATGTTTCGTCCGTCCAACTGTTGTGTGTCCCAACTTATGTGTGTGGGGGGCAAATGATGTTCTAAATGTGTAAAATTTCTCTGCATTCCTATAGGTAATCCGAAAAAAATTACAAACTTGTTTTTATGTGCAGTCTAGTTGTAAAACGACGTGATTTGGCTAGGCATACCACAATGGTTTGTGGCGTAGAGGGCCTAAGCTTGAGTAGGCCTAGGACCTAACCGAGATCATTATGTCGGCTAGTACATTATAAGGACACTTTGAAAGAGTTAAGCGATTGTTGGTGAAGGTGTTTAGTGTTATAGAAGCTAGGCCTAGTCTAATACGATTATTTTGCCAGGTTGAGCATGTGATTCGATTAGGCATCCGCCTAGGCCTACCGGTGCTTGTCAAACACATATCGACCGTTTTGAAAGATTTCAAGGATTAAATAACATCACTCGATGTTATAAAAATTATTGTGATGTTCTCAATCAATTCACATCACTCTAATCCTTCCCAAAACGTCATTCATTGTATGTAGCCGTCGCCTGACAAGAACACGGCAAAACAGGCCTAGGCCTAGTACTTGAACTCGAAATGTCACTTGGGCAAATCCATTATAGCTACCAGGTGGTTTCGTAATCGGAGTAGGCCTAGACCTAGTGCCGACTGTTTTGTCTAATTTCCGTAGTAATGATGACATTATTCGATTTCATCATGTTGACCCTTCATTATCCTCAAATTTGATGCCCTATAATCCAAATAATGTCCAAGATATACGAGTCTAAAACAAACGTTACTTGGTTGCCTTTTGCGAAATAATTCCCACGATGTTTCATCTGTAAAACAGTTAGACCTGTGTGTGAAGTGTATTGACTCTTTGACGGTATCGGTAATGAAGAATAAAGTGATGATGTTGTACCTATGTGAGGTTTCCATTCATTCATATTAATTCCAAAATCAGTAATGTGCGGTCTAGTTGTGAAAAATGTTAACGTTACGACCCGTGACCCAGGTTGTCCCTTTTGGACGAAGACCGTGATGGTTTGTGCTCCATGAAGATTGATATTTTCAGTAGGCCTTGGACTGGTACGAGAACCAAGAAAATATGCAAAGATATGTCAGCTACACTTTCAGAGATTTTAATGATTATTCAGTGAAGATTAGGATCATTTATGCATGGTAATAGGCGTAATCAAATGCGTTCATTTTGACAAGGTAGGCCTAATTTGTGATGACTGCTTGTCAAGTCAAACTGATGTCGGCGAACTATCATTAAATATTCCGAGAGTAATAGCAATATCATTCGATTTCATACTAGTTTTCACGATTCGGGTTCTTCATTGTCATACAATTAGATGCCCTAAAAGCCATTCAACGTCGAAGAAAACTAGAGGTCTAGATAGCACGGTACCCACGCCTAGTTTATAGAGGCCCACATGTAACTTGGTTGAAATATGCGAAATAGCTACCACGATGTTTCAGTTGTCAAGACGTTGCTACAATGACGAAATAACTGCTCTAAACTTCGGTGCAACCGCTATGGCCACTGGTTATTATTGTAATTTTGAGAGTTTATAGGAATAAAATAACAATAATACAATAATACTACAATAATATATACAATATTATAACAATAATACTGAACATATGTGAGTTCTTTATTCATATCTGATTATGTTATTTCCTGAATTCCTGAATTTAATGTGAGGTAGAATTGTGAAAAGGCAAAACGTTCCGTGCCGTCACTTTCAGAAAAAGCTAGGCCTACCACGATGGTTTGTGGTAGAGGCAAGTTTAGTGTAAGAAAATAATGTTTTCGGAGGTTAGTTTCACACATTTTTTATTGGACATTCACAGGAAAGGAAATGAACTGACCCTTGATTAGTTCGAAGATGCTCCTAGTCATATAAACTGCATGAATCACAATGCTTATGAAAGCGTATAGATAGGCTGGAGCCCCACTTGTCCCTGGGCCTAACACGTTCATTTCCACGTTTTTTGGGGATATTTAATGTGCTGGGAATTATTTGTGGAATTGGAACGTATTGAAGAATGGATGTAGTCTATTTTGACAATTGAACATGAAAAACATGACGAAATTAGTCGAAACAAAATATTACATCAGTTGACCTTGGAAATATCAATAGGAGCTACCAAGTACTGTGGTAGCAATTATGAAAATAGCTGCCACGTTACTTGGTGGCAAAAATGAAAAATCCAACCAAGTTTTGGTAGTGAATATAGAAAATTCAACCAAGTTACTTGGTAATAAGGTCTGCCCTAAAAAAATATGTCATATTCTTATAGACTTCAATGACATTGGTTTATTTATTTATAAGGTTTTATAATCCAACTAGCGAGTACCCGGCATGCGTTGTTATGCCAGTGAAAGAAAGGAACTGTTTGCGTTCCCCCTCCCCCCCCCTGCCCCCCTCCCAAGTGACCCCCGCACCATCGACCCCTCTATGACCCCCTGACCCCCAGTCCCCCATTCCCCAGTCCCCCATTTCCTGACCCCCAGTCCTCCATTCCCCAACCCCCAGTGTCCCCCCCTGACCTCCCAATCCCCTGCGAAACCTTCACTGGCTCGCGTACAACGCAATTTTGAGTGCCGTCTTGAATATTCCCGAAGTTTCGCAAGTGTACTTGCGCCCCCCGCGCACCATCAACCCTCCATAGCCCCCCGACCCCAGCCCCTCAGTCCCCGACCCCCAGTTACCCCCCCCCCCCCTCCCCGACCCCCCAATCCAGTGCGAAACCTTCGCGGGCTCGCGTACAACAACTCACCAAACTTTTAACCCCCAACCCCGACCCGCTCCCCCCTTGAAACCTTCGCGGGCGCACGTACAACAACCCACCAAAGTGTTGTCGCAATCGCATGAGCGGTATAGGAACGCACAAGGGTCAAACAAACAGACACACAAACATTCATTGTTATATACGTATATAGAATATAGATTAATTTAACAAACAAACAATCATACTTTGATCGGGTTAAACTCCACACAAATTGGATTTAATAGATTTTTTTAGATTAGTAAGGAATGGGTTGGATTCAATGATGTAAGAGTAGGTTATTGTTTAAAGTGGTGCAAAGGTAGTTGAGGCTTTTTGGGTTAGTATATTGGGTCTAATTGGGTAGGTGTGATCAGTGGAATTAAGGGGGAATATTTCAGGGTGGGAGCAAACAAAGGAGCAGGTTACTAGAGTCAGGTTTGAGGTCTTCAGGCCAACGAATTGTTGCCGACATGAGCTGCGTCTAGATATACTGACAATTATGCGTAAGGCACGTTTTTGAAGAATGAAAATTCGATTGGTATGGAGAGAGGCCCCTCAGAGAAGGATATCATAGGATATAAAGGAAGATGAGTATTACGTACCTAGAAAATGTTTCACGTGGATTGATTTTGCCGTACTATCGCGGAACGCAAAAAAAACTTGAGAGACCCAATGGATGTTTTCACTATCTCTCATCCAAATATTGTCCTTGTTTTAGGCACTCGGTAACTTCTACTTCATTCACGAGTCGTTGACCGACGTTTTGATCTGGGACTTTGCTGCAACGAGCTTCGTTCCGGCCGCAGGTAAAGAAGTGCATTCCGGAAACATCGAAGCCGTCACCACGAAAGAAAAAGCTAAATTTCCACAAGATTTCTTTCCAGCTGTGAGTAAAACTATTAGGCTGGCGTATCGTGATTGCAAATTACGATTGTAGGAACTTGAAAGAAGTGTCAGTCCTCTGGTGGTAAAGTAAAACACTGCCGCTTGAAATAGAATGTCCCCAGTATTTGAATAAATAGGCCCAATGTGTATGTTCCAGATGATATCTTTTTAGATCAAGTTGAAAAAAGCTTTTTTTTCTAGTGTAAATGGTCTCGCAAGGGCTTTCTCCGGACACGCTGGAGCCTGGACGGGACTGTATTCGATATGATAAACATTCATCTCTTCCACGATGCATCCAATTTTGTCGCCATGGAAACGGTAAGTTCATGTTTGCTAGAATACTGAAATTTTGAATATGTATTTATTAGGGATAACATCGATTAATCGAGATCTGATGTAAAACGATTCTCAAATCAAAAAATCGCTTTTCAAAAAAAAAAAAAAAAATTTTCTTCTAAATTCTTCACGTCGCAATACGTGCTCATTTCGCTGTCCATATTATTCTGTATTGTTGAGATATTACTATCTGGTCAAAAGCTATCCCTTCGGTTACGTCTGACAGCCGAACGATGACGGAAATACCCAAATGGTACAGTACAGTTCAAAGAAGTCTCTAGCAGTCAGCCTAGCACGTGAACGCCTTGGTAAGATTGAAAAAAAAGTTTCAAATTACACTACTTTTTTGAGAATAAACTTTTTTCCCTTTTTTTTTTTTTTTTTTTTTTTTTCAAAATTGATTCTTAATCGATTCTGGAGCATAGAGAATCGATTCCCGATTTTTAGAATTGATGTCATCCCTAGTATTTATGTAACAATACTATACAGCTAGGCATACAGTTGCGATGCCGCTGTTTATTGATTGATCAATTGACGACTCGCATTTTCCGCCCCACAAATCATAATATCCAATCGACAGGGCTGTTAGAACTGAGGTGAAATTCAAATATCCAATCGTAGTATCTCCAAATCACCACAAATTATATAGATCTGACTGGCCGACTGGTAAAGCCACGCCCATTTTGAGTCGTCAATTGCCTAACGATTATACAGACATTGGATCAGCGTTGATTAGTTATTGATTTTGACCATTATTCACTAGAATAATCATTGTTTTGTAACTCCATTCAAAAGTTGCATGCCTGCTGATGATTGGTTGGCTGTATGCATCAATGTAGCACAGTTCTAGGTACATGTGACAACCATATTTTCACCTCACGTATATTGTGAATGATACTTCATGAATTCAATTATATTTTTATTCTCAGTTTTGCCGAGTGAGTTGAACAAAATGAACTGAAACTGAAACAGTATCAAACATGATCGAGAAACGTGACTTCCAATCTCACATTTTTTCCAATTTAATATTTTCGATTCAATATTTCTGATTTGATTTGATATGAATTGAAAATTCCAAATTTCAATATATTTCGATCAATATTCAATAATGAGATTTCAAATTTTCAATATCGTTTGCAATTTTCATATCGTACACGGCAACTCTAATTTTTAGTCATAAAATTGTCGACCAATAGGCCTATGAAAATTACAATGAATTGATTTTAATTTTCCGCATTGAACGGCAGCCCATAATATACTACATTACAGTATAATTAGATGTAGGCCTACGTATTTTTCGCGTTCACGAAAAATGCGAAAAAAAATCAATACTCTCAAAGACATTTTATTTCATGATTTCTTCATGTTTCATGGTGTTAAGATGCATTTAAAGTGGTTTTCTATTTCACGAACGATCACGAAAAAGATCGTTTTGAACAGTATAAAGCGAATTTATTCTTTCAACGCAAAAAATAGCTACGAAAAGAAAGATAACATTCATTTGTCAGTATAAATAATTTGTTTTCCACGAAACCTGGACAAAAATATCGTAATACTTGGAACACAACCCATTAGTATTGCTATAACCCTAAGGTGTGCTGTCAAGAGCTGTCATCCGGGTAAACCCGCAGGAAAATAGATCCCAATCGCACGTGTTGTTGCTGCACCGAACGCATCAAGCCCTTGGAAATACCTCCCTCCCAACATTGCGTCTGCTGCTAACCTAACAGAGAACCTTTGTTGACGCTTGTGAGTTACTAACAGCTGGTTGTCGGCCCCACGGCACTAGACCACCTTCATCACGATGAAAAGAAAAGCTTGAAAAATAAAATGCTGTACGATGAATATTTTCTTCTCAAGATTGAAAAGTTTGTAGGCTTTGTACTCATATTTTGTAAGGTTGGGCGAACCGGTTCGACTTCGAACCTTTTCGAATCTTGAAATGAGGTTCGAATTTCGAACCGGCTAGGTTCGAAAACAAACTTTTTTCAAACTTCTGAAGAAATTTTTTTTTTATTCATTTGTTCATACCAATCATCACAACACCAATTTCTTGTCTTCATTAATGGTACCTTCATCAAATAAAGTTGAAATACATGAATGACATACATTGTTGCTTATACCCAATGAGATAACAGATAAGATATAATTCAATAAGATATAAAAATAACCTGCAAATGTTTCAAAAGCTGTCAGTGCAGTGCGCAGGACCTATGAGCTGAACTTGCTTTTATCGATTCGAAAGGTCGATCGTCGATCATCGAACAGACCAGAACTTTAGTTCAAGTGTCTCTGTGTCTTGTGTGAAGTAGTTTGGAAATTTGTAATGGAGTTGACCAAACTGTGATGTATTAAATATGAAATCGTTTTCATAATTTTGCATTAATCGACGTGATATTGCTCTTGAACTAGGCCTTCACGTGTTTATATCACCTATTCTAGGTTTCTACACTTGCTTCTGAACTAAAACAAACCCTGAATTCCTTTACTGAAAACTGAAATTATGTCATGAATGGCACAATTTTGTACTGACCCAGTCTGTCTTACGAATCTACAACACAGTTTTACTTTAGGCCTACTACTGAAACTAGGCCTAGTACTTTGGTTGGATGTACTTGGCTTGTATTCTTAGCGGGTCTGTACCGTATTATGACTGAGTTACATTTCTGTTCCATATGGGTTTGAGACCAAATCTGTCTGTTATATTTACAGTAGGTCTGAAAAAAAAGAAAAAAGGTTCGGTTCGAGGTTAGAAAAAACGAACCTTTTTTGAAAGGTTCGGTTCGGTTCGTAGCAAAAATCAAGGTTCGCCCAACCCTAATATTTTGTTATTTCCTCATCTCAACTTGTCATCAAAAGTCCATGTAGGTTTTATTGGCGATTTCTCAACTCCCCCGGTACGTAATACAATTGTTGGTACGCGCCCATATATAGGACGGTGTATTGACGTAGTATCTGGCGCCCCCGCGTGCTCGGGTTACTTCGGTTACGTTCTTACTAGAAACGTTCGGCACTAGCGATCACCTGACTAGACACGGACAACATGCGGGAAGCTATGAACAGCGTTATTTTCGACAATATCAAGAGTGTACTACCCACACTTATATTATTTACCGTACCTCGTTCAATTTGTTAAACATTTTTTGGTGTATTTTGATTTTGCTAATAATGCTGCAAAATATAAATTTTCAAATTTTGAAATCTAAAAAGTCCAAAACAGAATGCTTATTTCACGTACCTCTAAGTATAATTGAACGTAAAATCAGGTTCAACATGATAATTCTTTTACAGTATCCATCAGTCTACTCCAAGAATCGACGACGGGCTTTGCAACATACCTTGGATCGATTCCACACGGACACGTTTGGGACGGCTCCGTTCTTTGTCTTCGGTGACTTCAACTTCCGAACAGACACCAAGGGCGTTGTCTCGGTACGAACATTTCCGTACCATTTGCATGTAACGTTTTTGGCCCACGTTATCTACATCTTCAGCCACTGTTCATACAATTTGACTACCAATATAATTCAAAACAATTAACATTTTCTAAGAACGTGGCCGAATGTGTCGATTGTGAAAACAAATTGTTCCAATCAAGCGGGCTGTTTATTTGTGGTAATTTAAAAAAAAAATGGAATCTTTGAATGCAACAAGATATAGTTAACCGTCCATCGAGTGGCAAAGTACCCGACATGTTGTTTTTTTCGGCGGCCATGACAGAAGAGACTTTGGAGCAAGGCCTTCTATATTATCACATCAATAATGAAGAAAATATATAAAATGCTTTGATAAATTAAAAAATATGTCACTGGTAGAGAAGACCGTGCCTGGACTTTTTCATTCTACTAAATGCATAATCGGAAAAATGCAATATTGACTCTTTTAATATTGACTTCTTTAAAAACTTACGATGAACAAAAATTGGTGTCCGTTATCATAATACGTCAGAAATTAGCACTGATCACGATATTACATCTCTGAACAGTAACAGGTTTGTGAATATTGTGAAAAGTGATCAAAAGTGCTTACCTGTGTAATGTGTTATGATCTAACATATCTGAACAAAATACCAAATATTCACCTTTGATAGTCAACAATGTCTTCTGGCCCTCCTCTGTCATGGCCGACATTAGTTCCTGCTCACACAGTTTGGCAGCGCGCATCACATGGCGATCGCCACTCTATGGCTTACTATTATAGAATCTCGTCATTTAAATGCCCACAAGCTGTAGAGATTTAGGTGGCCTACCAATAAGCCTCTTTTATCAGTAGTAATTGATTAGCGTGTGAACAAGTTCTATCGGGCTAATGAGTAGAGTGTGCTTATACTTTCATAACTTTTGGCAATCAAAAATTGTTTTAAAATATTCCAAATTGAATTTTTTATTCAATAAATCATATTTGTAGAACAGTTTCTATCATGGATAGAGTAACATCTTGTTCTGATGGCATGATTTGTCGTTTAAATATTTTTTATAATATTTCTATTTTCCACAGAAATTAGCGGAAGGCTTAAATGAGCGTCGACTTCAAAGTCAGAAGACCGATTTGACGAAAATGCAGTATCAAGACGACAGCAGCCAAGTAAGAAATCACCATCAATCATAATTATGTCAGCTCGTTATCATTTACAGCCGTGAATTCTTGTAAAGGGTTGCCGATCAATACTATTTTTGTGATTGATAATCGTTAACTCCGGATCGAATAAAAAGAAGAAAATTTCAAATATTCAAGATGACATAGGACAATCAACTTGAAAATGATTGATTATCATATATATCGATGGTTCCTGGTTCTACTTCATTTGATTTTATAGTAGAACCAACTTGAGAAAGTAGGCTTGAAATTAAGAAAAGAAAGTAGAAGTAACTTGAATGCATTTCTATTTATCACTACGAGGAGTGTTGCGTAATCAAGTACAAAATTTGTTTCCGTAATACTTATTTTATTAGTTAGCAGCTCTAATTGAAAATACGTAGTGTTTATATTGATACTAAAAAGTTAAAACACTGTCAATTATCATATAAATCGATGAATATCAAACTATGCCAATTTGTTACATTGAACATCAATTGCAAACCTTTAAAAGCCATGCCATCTTTGAAATGCATCGTAAATAGAAATCACTGCTCAAATTTTCCAGGTGATTCTGTCGTTGGGGAAAAAAGAATTCAGCCATCAAGACCACCAAACTGTCTTCACAGGTGAAGAAGGAAAATGGGTTAGTAAATTATGCCCCTATTCATCAGAAATCTCTTGCGACTACTTACCGTACAACAATCTCCCTTCAGTTAAGTTCTCTGCCTCAATCTGCTTCTTCAGATCTTCTCTCAAAATATTCCTCAACACCAATCCTTTCTACAACATAGTTGAATACAGTGGAACCTCTTTGTTTGGTATGTTTTCTCAGGGGACCAGACAAAAAAAACTTATCTAAGTGAAAAACTTATTGAAAAAACCATTTAATTAAGATCTGGAAGCATATGGATGGGATCAAAAAATAAAGCTTACCAAGGTGATAAATGTACTAAAACTTACTAAAGAGGTTCTACTCTACCTTCCCTAGAACCGGAACCTAATCGACTGACCCTATCATTCTTTTTCTCCTTTGGTTGTTTGTATTTGTCTTCCATGCTTGTGTAGTAGTTGTCTTAATTCAAATAGTTTCTAATTGTAATTCCATGTATTTATTTGTAAATTACCATCTACCGTATTGTCCCGAATATAAGCCGAGGGTATTTCTCGAAATTTTAAGCCCAAAAGTCACCCTCGGCTTATATGCAAATCTCGGCCTATAATCGGTAAAAAATACGTTTTTTGCTCATTTTGGTTGGGCGTGCTACATCGGCACACTCATAACAACGGAATCGACTAGAAACTGCGAGATATTCCACTAAAAGTACGTTTAATAAATGTTTCATCATGAAGAAGCATCATTTCCTAAATTTCCATCATTTTTATTTGACGCGCAATAATAAACATAAGCATGTCGAGCTGTTTGTTTGCCGCATGGTGTGTGTCTTCCTACTACGCGCTACCATGACGTGATCTGACCTTGACGAGCACGAGACTGTTTAGCGTGAAAAAACACTCGTTAGTCGTTTGTCTGACTCGAGACGGCCGAGTGCCAATAGAAACCGGTCGTATGACAATCACTTGAGGCACCTCCCACCGGTTTCTCACAAGTCGTTTCGGCCGGTGACATAGCTTTCTCTTGCGCACAATACAAAATTGACTAAATTCTACCCAGGAAGGCTGATGAGTGGAAAAGGAGAGAAACTCTTTTTTCAATTACTGATCCAAAAGTTTGGAGGGTCGGCTTATATCAATCTGGTAATTGAATGTAAATTATACGGTATATTTGCTGAGTGTTGGTCTACAATGAAAATAGGTGAAATATATTGAATTAGAATGAAATTACTCTGAACCAACTATTTTTTTGTAATTATCATCAACTCAAAGTGTCCAAGCATTGGCTTACTTTTGAGATGAGGTCTAATGTTTGTTTTCTCATTTCTAGTTGAAAGAGTTTGACCGGGAGCTGGAATCGTTTGCTGGCAGCCTCTTCGAGTACCCGATCACGTTCGGGCCGAGTTACCCGTACGAGGAGAACGAGAATGGGGCCAAGAGCTACATGAAGACGAGGTGTCCGTCGTGGTGTGATCGCGTGGTCTTGTCCAACACTGCAACCTCTCTAGTCAATAATGTATGTGAACGATAGTTGTATCCACGAGAGAGGAAGGCTGTCTACCAATATAAAAAAACACAAATATCACTGTTCAGTTCATATAGCTGTAGTATTTTTAGGCTATTGCGACTTTTTTAAGACAGGGTTTACGATGAGAAATGTAACTGCATCTTTCAAAAGCGTTAAATCCGTGAATTTGCAGCAAGATTATGAAATCAATCGGGTTACTAATATTATTGCCTACATTTATTCTGTGTGAAATTATTTTCTCATAATTGGTTTACCCGATTGCGCCTCAAAACTATCCAGTTGGATGTGTGTTTTTTTTTTCAGTACGGTAATATTGAGTCTTCACTTCGCTTTTCCAATTGAAGGTCTACTGTGTTGCAGTGAAATGCCAATCAAAGTGAAACGTGTCTTTTGAAATTTCTTGTCAAAAAACTTTATTTGTACTTTGTACACTATCAGTTGTGGAATTACTAATTTTCTTGTTGCTTTATATATTTGTTATATTTTCCAGTTCTCAAATCAAAGTGGAATCGAATACGGTGTAATGGGCGCCAGTACTTGCATGGGAGACCACAAGGTAATTATCAAACATTATTCATTAATAAATAATAATGATATTACAGTAAGTGGTGAACCAACATAGTGATTTTGTACACATAATATGGATTCTGTGTGTTGATTGTTTCATAAAACCAACACTAAACAGTAACATTATTTATAATTCTTTGCACTTTTTACTTGATATTATAAAAGAGATTGTTCTCAAGCTTTCTGACTCAATTATTTTCAAGTTTTCTTCAATCTCAATCTCACTTTTCAAGGATTGGAAATGTCTGAAGTAGAGAAGTGGTAAAGAACTATAAATAGTCAGTAGTGCACGTGTGTTTACTACACCTTGCAGTACTATAATTCTTAGTAGCCAAATTATTTCATTTTTATATAGCTGCTTGCCTTGTGATGATTCTTGGATTATAGCTATCGTACCAATGAATAGGCAACAGCGTACCAGAGCTGTGCAACCAGCTACATGATAAAAACGAAAAATGTGCTGTTTAAATTACACTAATTAGTAATTAGTAATTTCTTCTATACATTGCACTGTGCGTTCAGTGTTTAGTTTCAATTACAGTGTATGTTTTTAACCTTTACATAGGCCTACATGGAAAATAGAAAAGTGAAATTATGTGTTCATGTAGCTTTTCCGTGGAGCATTTCTGCTGTCTACATTGAAGTCTTCTTTGTGAAACATATGACGCACAAATTGGAAAAATTGTACATTAGACAATCAAGCTAACGTCGAAGATCACAATAATCCGATTAACAATATATAATTTGAGCTTCAATCACCACTCAAACCAAAAATATCAAACAGCTCTCCCTCATGTTTCTCAGCTTTGAAGAGAGTCTACATTGGGAATAACTGAATAAGCATGGGTTGCTCATCCATATTGCTATAATCCAAGGGGAATTATAGACCTATTAATAATGAAACACAGTCTTGTTTATGAGGAGCGGCTAGCAGGCTGCTAATTTCTTTTTTGTCACCACGGCGAATGCTTGAGTAGATCTAGAGACTCTGTCCTGGTATGCCAGACCATGGCACTATCTGAACCGCTTCGTTATCGTAATAAGCATCAGTTTGGCAATATTGAAGCTGTAAGGATTTGCAATGAACTGTCTTGTAGTGATAACAAAGATAGCACTTGGAGCTGTATGAGACCATCAAGTGGGGGCCGGCAGACCCAGTGTTGTTTCCAAGCTAAGGCCCGGCATTCCATGGCAAAGTCTGGCGAACGAGTCGAGCATTACCTGAAATATGGTAGTAAATAAATAAATGAAAATAGTCATGATTAATTGATGATTCAATATGATTAGATCATGCATTGAATAAAATGGAATGAAAAATGATTATTGTTATTGGTACCTAGGTAGGCCTATTTAGCTCGTGGAAACGAGTTGGAAACTTTGAGAATTTGTTATTACTTCACTATAATTTTCACATTAAGCTGGCTTTTCATGAACATTTTCGATGCAATATCGCAACCGCATGCGGGAGCGTTATCGGCCATTTTGAATTATTGACCAGTCAGCGAAGACTGCGTGATGGTGCGTGGTTTTGTCGCACAAGTTCGGCTCTACTCAACTTTTGGCTCGCAACGCAGCAAGTCGCATGCGGAATGGCCGGATGTAGCTTGGGTTCAGGTAAAATCCGCTTGAGGTCGCCGTCGTACTGCTTCCCCCAAAACAGCTGTGTCAATTTCAGCATGAATTGTTTTAAAATAATTCCTTAAGTGATCAATTTATCCACGTGGATACGACTTATACTATGAGATTTTGTTTTTATATACCGAAGTTATTATTATGATTGAAAAGACACCTGCAATGTCAACAAAATTACAGCAAACAGTCAACGTACTTGAGTCATGCCACGAAAAGCGCGGGACACTATATACACGCTCATCTCTCTGACAAACTTGCTTGAATTGCTACTAGGCAGCAGCACTTTTGTTTAATCGCGTCGCACCGTCCCATTCGTTCGTGATTTTCGATATTGCATCAAAAATGTTCATGTAAGGCCAGCTTTATGTTACACAGTAGGTCTACTAGGCAGGCCTGCTGTGAACATCTGCACTTTTTTTTCTAAATAAAACATATTTTTTAAACAGTGCCTTGACTTTATTTTATATTATTATTTGTATTTAAGAGTTTGCTATTTTATGACCTGGATTATACATGTGTATGTGAAAATATCGATGAATAACAGTAGGACCTAATATCAACGGTTGCATTTTTTATTGCTGTCAAAGTGTGGATGGCTTTTAGCGTTTTTGAGTCGTGAATGAATCATGATTTTTGTGTTTGAATAGGTCAGATTAGTGTGTTATCTACTGTTCTACATACCGTGTTTTCACATAAAAAGAAAGTTGGAAGAAAATCAAAAGTACATTTTCAATTCCACCTTTCCAAATAATCTGTAGTTTGCCGTAATCATTTTAATTATACACTTCCACTTCACAAAATACTGAAGCCTGGTTTTACAAACGTCTTACTTTTTATGTGGAAACATGAACAGGTAATTAAGTTCAGCAAAGGTTAGTCTAAACCATGCTACTGTTTTCAATATAAGCCTACTGTAGACCTACTTCAACATGCTAAAGATTTTGTGATGAAGTGTGCTTTTTATTGCTTATAACTCGGAATACTAGTAATTTTCTATCTTTCTTTGATCAGAATGGCTTTAAAGTTTAAAATATTACAAATATTTTGTTGCTGTTGAAAAGAAAAATAGTATTCAAAATATAAACCCAGAAAAACGTGAAATTATCCATTTTGGGTTTCAGTTTAAGTAGTTTGGTCAGATAAAAGTACGTAATATGTTGCCAAAGAGTTCACTCACCTTGCTGCAACATAGAGCGTTCTTTAAGTATGTATTATGATGTGTGTTTGTTTGGTGGTATCTTTACGAGTTTATGTGTCTCACTCCTTCACACATGCAGCCTGTGTACCTGGCTTTGCAATTGACACTCAGTGGAAACTAACAGGTAGATAAATCACTTGTACATAACACAGCCGTTGTCTCATAGCCTAGTTGCTTGCAATCCATAGCATTATTTTATTTGCCTTTGATTGTTGGTACAATGAAAGCTCTATGCATCGCTCCTGGATCCAACACTACATACTCAATGCCGGATCCATCATTTTCCTTCTTGTACCATTCATTTTTTCTCACCCCACTCCTATATAAACAATGTTAATTTTCCTGGGCGGATCATTTTACTGTGTCGATCATTTTATTTTCCTGGTCTCTTGAAAAACGATGGGTAGAGGTTTCACTGTATTGTCAATGATAGTTGTTGATTGCTTGAAATTGTAGGTCTACCTGGTACCTACACATAATATGTATAGATTCATGTTTCATTTGTTGTCAAAAAGCATTTGCTTTGTTTTTTTTCATTAAAAGTCTTCGTTTGCATTTCAAGCTACATAAATGTGTCAACATACTATCAAGTGAATGATGGCCTACCGGTCAATATGTTCGATAATTTGCCACATTTATTTTGGTACCCTAATCCTTGGTCAGCTGTTTCTACATAGACAAACCAACTGTGGGCATCATTGGAGAAATTCTGAGCGCGTCACATTTATCGCTCCATAAATATAGAGCATAGTAGTCAAAACTCGAGGGTTGCCAATTTTGCACATTAAACATATATTTAAATAACGTAAATGAAGCGTAAATTATTTCAACAATTTTTCTCGTAATGCAAGATAATCGAAATGTAGACCCCGTCAGAAAATGGAAAAAATGATGCCATAGATAATGGATGGACATTGAAAATGTATGTTTGAGTTCTTAAATTTGATCCCTCAATTGTAATTATTTATATTTTGCATTTGAATATTTGAATTATGGCAACCCTGGTTATAAGATGATACAAAGTAGTTCTCAGGTATATAACGAAAGATTTCTTGTCTATTTCCAGCCCGTCTTCTTGAGGGTGGAGTTGCTGTCTAACCAAGGTAGCATGTCTTGTTGCGCCGCCAGTAGAGGCGCCAACGTAGCCACGCCTGTTTGCTTGAATGGCCTGTCTCGCACGCCAATCCTCGACACCTTGACTTTACCTCGTGCTTCTTACGTGCATGACGAGCCTTACACACCCGAAAGCATGGACACACCGTCTCCATTACCCTCACCAATACCCTCCGACATGAAAGACGCGCAAAAAACCTTCACCGATTCCGTTAGCGCTCGGCTCCGGGAACAATCTGATGCCGTTCTAGACGAATGCGCGTTCACGGGAACTAGCGAGGATAATCGATCCTTATGTTTCAATCGAGGTAGTGATAAAATAGAATCTCCTTTCGACTTTTCTTACTCGGCAAAAAACAATCAGGCCAAATCAGTGAATTTATTACAATGTCTGGAATATTCTCGTACAATTGAAGAAGATAAGGAAAAGGGTGTTAATAGTGATCCTGGCGTTGTACGAAACCTTGGCAGCCCAAAGGTGTTGGTAACACAATATGCTCAGATTGATGTAACTAATCCAATGATTGAGGTAGACTTTATGAAACAAACAAAATCAGACAGTTCTGATAAAGTTATCGGTAAATGTGAAGATGCTGAAGTTAGCGATCACCCAAAGATTGTTTTTGGTACAAATTCCCCTGAATCGGCATCAGTTTTGTATAAACAGGTGTCGCAAAATCTTGAGCTTGATATTTCGGTTTCCAGTAAGGATCATGTTGGGAGTAACATTGTTTTTGAATCTCAAGACAGTTTACCAGAGAGCGATCAAAACTTTTCGGATGTTCAATCGCGTAGTTTTTACGAGAATCGCATTCAGTCGCAATCAGCTGTAGAGATGACCGTCTCTTCTCCTGACCACATGAACGCTGATATTCATAATACCTTGTACAATGACGATTCGATTTCACCGTTGCTAAGAACTAATCGATGTTTTAGTGACGCTTCGTCATTGAAACGAAATGTGGTGAACAAACCTTTGTCTCGAGTACGATTAATTTCAAATAGCGATTCATTGGCCAGAATTCAGAGTCATCACAGTTCATCGGACGAAGATTGGTTTGAGGAGGTTTTAGAATCCGAAAGTGACACACCTCAAAAATTTGATAGCACTTCCAAAACGAACTGTGACACACAGGCAGTAAGCTCGTTTATTAACGAAGGTGATAGTAACTGTGCAATGGAGAATAGAAATAACGTAACAGTTTTATGTGGCCCTCCCTTTGAAATTCACAGTTCTCTCAGTTACGGCATTGCAAGTAATATGTCTGGTAAGGTAATTCCTCAATTTAGCGATGACAGTATTTGCGTGGTAGGAGACAGTTCAAGTGTAATAAGCCCGGGAGAAACGTCTCTGAAAGAAAGTTATGAAGTACTTAAACTTTACAGCAAAAAATCGAAAGATTTAAATTCTAGCTGTTCGCAGGATTGTGGTGGGAATAACTCTGATATTAATATAGATAATTTAGATGAAAATCCAAGTGGGCCACAGAAAGAAAAAGACAACACTAATGAATCTGGATGCTTTCAATGTGGTCGTTGCTCAATATTATGATCTGCAGTAATTCATAGAGATGAAAAGTGATTGGTGGTTGGTTGGTTAAACTTAATTGATTGAAGATAAATGATTGTCTTTTAATAATCTGTATCATAGGCTTAATGTAGCCAATTGAGCATTCTGACTTGAAAAACATTGAATAATGATTATGAACAACGTAATTACAAACAAACGACTGTGTTCGGAATACACATGAAAAATATAAATAATCCTCATGTTCTATCCATCCATTGCTACTGCAACCGCCCAAGAATGTGTTTTATTTTTGAGCCTGCCATTTTGTTGTTTTGCATTTTATTTTTGTAATTAGGGCCTATACTCTCTATGATTTAAGTTGCTGCTTTGCATTATAATACCGGTATGTCTACTGTTACCTTTTAATTTTTTGTTTAATGAGTATTCGTGTATGTTATATAGCATATTATTAAACAAAATGTTTCTGCACATTATAATTTTTTCTATTTTTCTCCTTGTTTGACCTTTGCTTTCCTGTTTATAGTGTATAAATAAATGTACTGTATACACTTTGAATAATTTCAATGGTGGGTATTTAGTTGCTGTCTCATATTCTTCTTTTTTTCTGTAAAGCTGGTTTTGCATTGTTTATTTTCTGCTGACATGCAAGTGTGGAGCAGTGTTGTAAAATAGTACTCTATTTTTGACTGTAGCAAGCAAGAAGCATGATCGTTTGCAAATGTAAGTAGATGAATGAACTAAGATTGTATTACTGATGAAGAACTGCGAATCTCCCAAAAAGTAACTAACAAAGCGTGCTGCTTTAGAATTGAAATTATTTTACCATATTCTGAAACGATTTCTTACACTGTGAAGCAAATGAATTACAGTAATAGGTATGTTGTGGCTTCTGAATAAGATTTCTCGAGTGTTTGTAAACTAATGAACAAAAGTTTAGTTTAAGTGACTGAAATCAAGTAAACAAGTAAGCCTATTGTTTTGTGAATATTTTTACTTCATGAATTTTCAGTTTCTTCAAATTTAAAAGAGTATTACGGTCTTTTAAAACATTGCTTCTAACAGTTCGGATTGCGTTATCTTTGTATTTTCAAATTTTTAGTTGGCAGTGTCTTTTTGTGGATGATGTATCAGAAAACATTTTCAACAACATTTCTACCAATGAGGGGGTGTAATATTACATTTGTATACTGTCATAAAACTTGTGTGTTGGGTTTTTAATGTTGGGATAGGCTCTGCCAACATGCAGCTTTCATATTCCACATTGTCATCAACAACAGGGTATTCACGCCTAGACAACCAAGGCAGCTGCCTAGGGCGGCATTTCCTAAATGTTTTAAAAACTATGTATTTTCTATATTTGCACAAACATCTGCAAATCGAAAAAAAATTGAATACATCATTGACTTATTGCGAGAAATGAGTTCAACGATGGGAGAAGCCAGCCTTAACGCACTTTCCGTATTGTACATAGAATCCGACTTACTTCGTAGAATAGATTACGATGGGACTATTGACAACTTTGCTGCGAGGAAAGTGCGACGTCAGCAGTTTTATAATAAATAAATAAATAAAACAGACTTTACTTTTGAGGTATAGCATTATGGATACATAATATGGTTTCAGAGGCCTATACTTCCAAGTGAGTTAACCCCACTGACTAGGGTAATTGCTACGTAATAAAGGGGGGAGGGGGGCATAAATTATTTGCCTTAATTATACGGCCCTGACCACTAGGGAATGTGATAGAAAAAATGTCTACTGATGAATGAACCATTGGAGAGTTCTTGATTTCTCACATGTTTGTTTAGAAATGTTTTTATAAAAAGTGATATTTTCTTTAGGTTCAACTTCGTTGGAAGATAGGAAAAACGCAAATTCAACAAACATTCACCACTCGTCCGACGTAGATGCAACAACTATTACACGTTATGTCCATTTCAAACATGCCGATTCACCCACTCTTATATTTAAAGAAACTACCGTATAAGTGTTGAATGTATTCATACCTCATTCCTGTAAGGTGGTACCAGTAATGAGTTTATTGAGATGAAAGATTATTTTGGTGATGTTTGACTTTTTTCTGTTAACTTGAGGACAAAAGAACAACTAGTTTTGGCAAAATCTCAGTGTACGTTCTGCAGTAATTTTGTTTTAACATAATTTCTCAATATGTCACTATTGATTATTTATTTAATATATACAGTGAAACCTCAATGCATCACTCCCTGACCCATAATTTTCTTGCCATTCATTTTGTCCCACTCTACTCCCATAACCAATCTTGAATTCTACTTGAAGGATCATTTTCTTGCAAGGAGGTTTTTCCTTGTCCTGTGTACAATGTTAGAGGTGTCACTGTATTTAATTGTAGGGCATATAGGCCCATATATATATATATATATATATATATATATATATATATATATATATATATATATATATATATATACACAGTAGAATCTCTTAGAACGTCCTTCAATACAGCGATCATCGCGATATATCATCGTTGTGAGATAGTCCTGGCCAATTCCCATAAGACCATGTGTATTTTTTCTTTGTCAATACGTCCCTTAATTTAACGACCATCGCCGGAAAACAACGCTTTTTTGGTTCCCTTCCAAGAGAAACCATCAATACTACGACGAAACGACTGAAAAATTGTTATTGTTTGTACCGTTTTGTCCTGAATATAAGCTGAGGGTTTTTCTCGAAATTTCAAGCCCTATAAAGTCACCCTCAGCTTACTTGCAAATCTCGGGCTATAATCGGTCCAAAATACGTTTTTTGCTCATTTTAATTGGGCATACAACACCCGCACACTCATAACAACGGAATCAACTTGAAACTGCGAGATATTCCACTGAAAAAACATTTAGTGAATGTTTCATCATAAACAAGCATGATTTTCTCAATTCCCAGCATTTTTATTTGATGCGCAATAATAAACATAACCACTTTGAGCTGTTGGCTGTATGGTGTGCATCATCCTACTGCCTAGTGCTGACTGCGTTTAGTCTGACCTTGTCTGACATTGACATGCACGAGACTGTTTAGCGTTTAGCGGCCGGCAATTGCACCGTCGCCTCGCGTGCTAGTTAGGCGGTCGATGTGGTCTCAACTCCGGTAGACAATTCCCGTCGCGCTCGGTGCATTTTACGCGATTAACTACCAGTTGTCTAATGATACTTTTAATGTTTCAATGTTCTTACGTATGTACAAATACTTAGAGACACTATACGGTGGTATTATTTTCATATTATATACCCTTCCAAAATAAAGCAAAATGTATAGGCCTCCTTCTACACATCACGATTGGCACCATGTCTGTTCAATGTCAGACGTGCTGCTTGACTACAACTGACGGGTGGAGAAATATGATACAGTTGAACACTTCAGACACTTGAAATCACACAGTAAATTGCAGGAGGGAGGTGGAAGGGGGGGATATTTCATTAAAGCATCAATTCAGACTGAAAACATGAACCTAATGTCAAAATATTATTACACAGCATTATTATACAGTGTCGTACTATAAATGTATACGTACCACATGGCAGGCTATCAGTGATCGAACTCCGCCCTATGCTATAATATTGACGACTGACAGTATTTTATGTATGCCTTGTAAAACAAACACAAAGTTTTATTGTGAATTTTATTGAAACATTTGGTTGAACGACCATCGTAATATAACGACGATTAGCTCATCTCCCCTCAAGGTCGCACTAAAGAGATTGTACTGTATATATATATATATATATGTGTGTGTGTGTGTGTAGGCCTATATATGCTCTTGTGCCCTATTAAAAAAAAATGGTTGTAACAATTTTAAAGGGGCGTTTTCATGGCTCGCGGCAGACGGTTAAAAAACCGCCTGCGCTATTTGCAAAGTTGAGTTTTTTCTCATCCACTTCGAGATTTGACTTATTTATAAAAATATACAATTCTTGTCCAATTTAGGCGGTCAAGTGTTTTTTAGTATCGTATTATGTGGCACGCAAAAACAATTGTGGTGCATATTTGAAAAGTACTGTTTTAGAAGTAATATTCCGACATAACCCTACCACTTGTATGAGTGAGGGTATTTAACTGCCGCATTTTTTTCCAAACTTGAATTCATTCTATGTCTCACGGCACCATTGATTTTGTAAATTCAATGACGGCACAGAGCAACAAGTGCAAGTGGTAGGAATCTCACCCATTCTGATTGGCCAGGAAAAACGCCTGCTGCCTACCGCGAGCCTTGAAAATGGGCCTTAACAAAATCATATTTCTTGCACTAATATATTCTAATATGTATTATGAAACCATCTTGAAAAACAGATTTAATATCTCATTCCCAGGTAACCAAAGTAATAGGGTCAGGAAGAGTCTTCCGATTAATCAAAAGAAGTATCTTGCCATTTGCATGCACACTATATAGTACCCCCAAGTCATACCTAGAGAAATTGTATTTATTTGCTTGTTTGCAGATTGAAATGTCCTGCTTATGCTCAGAATGAACTCTGACATAATGTGTACTTAATTTAAAATTTGTTCAAAAGGGGTGATTTCTCATTCTCATTTCTTATCAAATGTTGGACTGTCAAATATTTTATACAATATAGACATAGAAGATTACCCACAAGATTACTTAATGATTGTTGGTTGTCAATTACGTCTCTGAAAACGAGGTAGCTAATTATATTATATTTTAATTGTTTGGAAATGAGTGGGCATTATTTCAGCTCTTATTTTATATTTTTTTACCAATTCTAATAATGTAATGAAAGTATGAACATAGATTTCTGATTTCTTCATAATTTTGCATGAAAATTATCATAAAATCAGTGACAATAGTATTGTATTCAAGCGTTATGAAAGTACAGTGAGAGTATTGGTACTTGGACAGTTTTAAAAATGAAAGGTAAATGAGTACATTTTTTTCATACTGTAATTTTAACTACAGATGGAGGGGATCATTACTTAGAACTAATTGAAGCAGGCCATATTGATAATCAGATTTATGATGTTATGTTCATAGTCAAGGTATACTTTACCAACCTTTACCAACCTTGGTTGGTAGTTTGTAAAGGTTTAGGTTGGTAAAGGTTAGTACTGGTACTACTACAACAAGGTTAGTATATACTATTTACATAATAGTATCAGGCTTGAAAATGAAATAGCTCTTGCAGAACTCTGTCCGTTGACCACAAAATATAGTTTAAGATTAAGCAGCACATACCTACAATTATTACTTATAACTATTTTAATTAATTGTTGTTTTTTAATCAAAACCACTGAAAATAACAGTTCATTGCTCAGTGAAATGCTAATTTAACAAACTATAAGTACCAAGATCTTTTGAAAATAAAACTGTACGTAGGCTAATGATCCCCAGTAGGCTAGTAGTAATATTACTTAATTTTTTTTCTGGTAATTCGACTAATTTCCTACCATTTTTTTTCAAACCCGAAGTATAGAAAACATAAAATCGACCCTTGTACTTATATGCATAATTATATAAATAATGTCTTAATGTATATGTATGATTGTTGTGTTTGATAAATGTATTATGGGCCCCCCAATACAGTACAATTTTAGTCTTACTGTGGCTTACTTAAGAGGAGGTGATACATAACTTATGTGGTGGTATTATGTAAAAGTTACCAATCTTAGTTGTGAGGTGAAGAAGAGCCAGAAAAATAATGTTCCAGATGTATGCTGTACTGAATACTGAATATGAACAAAAGAATTGTCTTAGAATGAAATCCATCTAGCTAAGAAATGTTTGGTTGTCTACATTTTCTTCTACATTAAAATGTGCACTTTGAGCATAATAATCAGGTTCATGTACTGTTTATCTAAACAGTGAAACCTCTTTAGTAAGTACGTTTCTCAGGGGACCAGACAAAAGAAACTTACTAAAGTGAAAAACTTACTAAAGAAACTATTCAACATGTGGGAGCATATAGATGGGATCAAAGAATAAAACCTACAAAGGTGAAAAATGTACTAACAAGAAACTTACTAAAGAGATTCTACCGTACCTGTATTATGAAACAGAATTTGGTATACCTAGTTTATTGTAGGTATGATAAAGGTAGCCTGCAGATGGGCAATAATAAGTAATGACATTTAAATTGTTGTACAACTGTTTAAAAACACCAATCTCATTACTCTCACAGTATCTATGTTTTTGCCAATCTTACATGTACATATCTGAATAACTAAATATAAAGATGTCGGGACCATTATTCATACATGTTGCACACCAAAATGCAAAATTGAAAATGTGTCCCTTTGCACGGTATCGAGTTGCTAGAAACAAGTTGTACGGAAGAGGAGTCAAAGAAAAGTGTGTTTGTAAGAATGTCACAGAAATATTCACCCCGTGTTTCAGGAAATTCCCTATTACCATTTACCAGTGTGTCGTGTTTCGACGTTGTATAATCAATATTTTTGACGTAAGCTGTTGTATGCCTATTGCGTATATGTAATGAACCCAACCATTCGGTAATTTATTTCATGTTTTGTAACATGTTAGCAAGTCAAGCATTGTCAGTAGTTTGAATTGGATGGCAACAGTGAAACCTCAATTGCTGTTCAAGGTCCTAGGAAAAATCAACCATGTAGGAAAATTGAACATTGGTTAGTTGGCAGTAGGGTGGGAAAATAGAACGATAGAAGCAGGAAAATGATTGCATGATCAAGAACTATACATCGAGGTTTCACTGCAGTAACTTTTTCTATCATATTATTCAGGTAAAGTCAAAAATATCAATGTGTTTACTGTTTACCATTGTTCTCATAGGATATATGTATCATACGTCCGCATCCAATAGTTGGAAGTATTATATCATTTCAATATTATTTTGCTAAACATATTCAATGTTCATAACATTCCTAAGATATTTATTGTATATTTAAATAATATTATTGTATTGATGTTAATCATGATTGTGTTATACTATATGTACGGTACGTCGATGCACCTACCACCCCCCTACCACCCTCATTATTTAGTTATGATATATAATCATGTCTATAGCTAGGTAACACCTGAATACACTCGAAAACTTGCCTTTTTTTTAGATCAGTCAATTTTTGAAAAATCCAAATTTCAATCAGGAAAACTTCAAGCAATCACAGTAATAAAAGTATAATTAATTATTAAAATTGAAGTCTCAAATACTACAATGACTTCAATAATATATACTGCCAAAATTGAAATTGACATTATATTTGGCTCAACTGTTCTCATTTTGGTGTTTTACATGTGATGTGTTAGGGCTTGGGTACTTATATCTAGATGTCAAACATTGTCGTTTTGAACGATGTTCATACCCAAATTTTGTCGTTGGCCAGTTATAGTCTTTCCATTACATTTCAAATCTTTCCATAGAATAATTCATCAAAATGATATTGGTACACTTTTGAAACTGAATTTTGTAAAAAAGTCAAATATTCACTTTTTTTATTAATATATTTATATACAAATTTTGAAGTATGTTATACACCAAAAGTTATGCTGACATTACTTATTCTGTTCAACATTTTGATATACCAATATATACACAATATAAATTGAAGAAATATCTTGTCTATCACTATTTGCAAATGAAGCTGTAACCAAATATTATATTTGCTATATCCAAAAATAAAAATGTTATGTGTACTTGAAACATCGTATGTCTTTTTATTCTGAAAAATTTGTCATGTTTCAATATAATTATTGAAATTTACGTCAAAAATAAGCCTACCGGTACAGTATTTACAGTGTTATAAATACATCGTCCCTACTTCGTCACTTTTCCAACTTCCTTTGCCTTAATTAATTTCTGAATTTTCAGTTGTGAAAATCTTTTGTATTGCATATTATTATTATTATTTTTGTAATAATGTGATTTATGAGATCATGAGTTAATGATGAGAATGATATTGCCTATTCAACTTCCATCCTTTTTATCAATATAAAGAATTCCCCCATCTCGGATCATATCTTTTTACATACCGCAGTCATTGACTTTAAACTCAACACTGTAAACTCAATGCCGCAGTACACCTGTACAGAGACACTGCTAGTAAGCTATATTTGGTAGTGCCTTTAATGTTGGCATATCCTAATTCATTATTCCTTAATCTCAACCAATAGGCCTACCTAGTTGCCTCAACGAATAGTTATATAATAATTTATTTCACGCGTTATTTTATATTATTCATTTTATTTGAGTGTTTTTATTTTTTTGTGATATTTTGTTGTTCAATTTATTATTCTTTATATTGGGTACTTCTAGTTGGTTTCCATACATATATTTAATATAAATATACATCAATAGAATGAGAAATAAATGGGTTCCTTCATCTAATAAGCGGGTAGATTAAAAGGTATACCTTGTCATATGTGTTCACACTGTGTCATATGTAATGTACAATTAATGGGAATAAAACTTGACTTACCTTGAAAAAAACTTGACTTCAAAAAATGTGCCTAAAATTTGCAAGATTTCAGCTGGCTATTGGCAGCACTGCAATTCCAATTATAATGGCCGAAAATATTGCAGACTGCAGAGGCCAAGAAGTTTAGTGGGGTTTGACATGGCAAAGTTTATTCTGGCGCTTAGGCCTACAACGTATTATTATAATAATATGGTATTTATACGGTACACAGGAAAAAAAGAATAGATCGCACTTAGATCTCAGTGTCATATTTGAAAATGGCAACTATGGAAAAGCTTGTCAAGGCTCTTGAGGCATTAAAAATTCAACAAGTAGGCTTAACACCTAGTTTGACAGATGAATCTTCAGTGAGGTATGTAAGCCTAAGCTTATAATAAAGTAAATTCACTAAAGGTTTCGATGTATGCCATTCTAGCTCTGGAAAATCTGACCTTAATAGTTTTCTCTTTATATCTTAGTAGTCAGTATAGCTTGTCAAGGTGAATAATTTTTGACGCTTAGGTTATGTACGTTTAGCGCTAGCATTGACGCTAGTCATTTGTTTCTGCGATAGGTCCTTGGCATAGCCAAAGTAGTGTATTATGAAGTCAATGGCGTAGCCCAGATCTACTTGTGTGCATGTAAATCTGGCATCTTCCAGAGCAACCATGAAATATTTGGTCAATGTCGTGGTATTTTGCCCCAGCCGTCCCCATCCAATCCAAGCACTTTGTATTTTTTTCTCAATGCATGCTTGAGTGTGAACAGTTGAAAATTGTCTATTACCCTTCTATCAATTGTATGACTTTTAAAGCTATAGTTACAACTATCTCAGATACATCTCAACAATATGCTCAACTTTTTGTAACTAGTGCCTTTGTCTATTCATTGACATACCTACGGATAAGAGCCAATCAGTCTAATATGTAAATTAATATTACATAGATGTATAGTAGGCGTATAATATTATGTTATTCCATAATATTGTATGGTTTTGGAGTTTGCTATCTACATGGTATATTTATTTACAGAAAGAAAGAAAGAATAAGTTATTGCTTAACTATTGCTGATGCAATGTGCTACTCAGGAGTACGCAGTTCTTCAAACTTCCTACACCTGTTGAGTGTTGCAATTGAACTTCTACTACAACTGTGTGATGATCAACATTCTGATGTTCGAATGATAGCTGATGAGAGTCTGAACAGAATAATAAGGGTATGCTTGTGCATGGACACCTTCATTAAAAATATAATTAATCAATAGATTTAATCTAACGTCAGTGTTGAGTAAATAAAACCAACAATATTCTCATTATCATGTAAAATTTAAGATATGTAGGCTCTACTATAGGAGGTAACCTACTGTAACAAATTATCTGCTAGACATCTGGGAACAAAATTCGTAACATAGATTTCCAACATTACCGTTTTGGTAGGCCTATATAAATTTATAATTTCATAATTTCATATCGTTCATATTTCCACAATGATCACTAATAAATAGTTCTTCTGTTAAATATGCAGGCTTTATCAGACAGCAATGTTGTCAAAATCCAGGTTGAGCTTCACAAAGAGATCAAAAAGAATGGCAAGGCTCGTACACTACGAGCTGCTCTGTGGCGATTTGCTGAGCTTTGTCATTTAATACGGTAAATTGAAACATGTTCATTTTATATTTGTTGAATTTTGAAACTCTTGATTTGAACTCTTTCAAGAGCATTTGAGTATAACTTTAGAACTTTTGTGTAATCAGTAATTATTTTGAATATTCTAGAATTATTGACGTTCAACTTAGTGTGTCAACATATTTCATTCACAGACCTCAAAAGTGCAAGCCGTATGTTTTGAATCTGATGCCGTGCATAATTCACATTGCTCGCCGCTCCGAAGAGTCTGTGCTGGAGACACTAGCGGCAGCAATGCCAAAGATTTTCAAAGCCCTGGGGAATTTCACGACTGATAACGATATAAAAGGACTTCTGAAAGCTTTCTTACAGAATCTGTCAGCTAATTCTGCGGTTATTCGGCGCACCGCCACGTCAAGCATCATGACTGTTTGCATGAATTGTCGCAAACCTCAAGTATTTGTTACCTATATAC
The DNA here is from genome assembly GCA_964007535.1 of Brachyptera risi. Classification (NCBI taxonomy): domain Eukaryota; kingdom Metazoa; phylum Arthropoda; class Insecta; order Plecoptera; family Taeniopterygidae; genus Brachyptera; species Brachyptera risi. The sequence continues at coordinate 18,636,664 of OZ023331.1, read as the reverse complement.
TCAATACATTATTAGGTAAGTAAAAATATTTCTGAGCTAGCAGGTTTATGTACTTTGATTATCAGCTTTTATTATTATATATTATATTTTAGCTGCTCTTTATAGCTCAGTCAGCTAAAGCACCACTTGAGAAACTGAAGTCATCCTTGGACGTACGTTCAAATCTCGCATAGGGTTTTGTAAACGTCCTTTCATTTTCACTCATTGAAATTGAAAATGACACCTCGTTGTTTCATTATCACCTGCTCATTTGTACCCCCAAAAAATCTAGCCGTTGGTGGGTTCATTAAGAAAGTAGTTATCATCAAATAATGATCGTTATTATATTTCATTTATGGCTCACTTAACTATCGCACTGTGTTAGGAACAGAACTTAGCTTGGGTGTGGATTCGAGTCCCGCATAAGGAGTGAGTTTTTCAAAACGTTCCTTCACCTATCATCATCTATTATTACTCGCTCATTCGTACCTCCGTATAACCTAGCTGTTGGTGGAGTCGTTGAGCAGCATTAAAAAAAAAATCCATATGTATATATTTCATGTATTATTTTAGTGAAGATGGTTTGCTAGGCTGATACAGTCGAAGGCCTTTAGTACGATTCACACTTATGCAATTTTGACAAATGAATGTAATCTAGGGGTTCCATCCATTCTCCATTACGTGTTAATTTCTTTCTGTTATGTGTTTCACTCATTGAGAGTTGTTTATTGTTCATGTTATGCGATTTACTGATAACATGAACAAAAAATATCAAATATTATCAATATTATTTATATTACTGTTAATTAGTGTTGCTTTACAGTCTGTTTGGACAATAAACCCTATGTTTTAACATTGACAATCGAAATTATCACGCAATATTTTTTGTAGTTTATCACAAAATAAATACAGAATTCAAAAAGTATAAAAAAAAACATGGCGGGGCATTTATACGATTATGTATTTGTTCCCTTAATCCCCTTAAATTCTTATAATAAACGCTAAACAGATGCTAAATGTAAATTCCATACCTCATTTTCACTGTGATTTCAGACAGCGTAGTACCTCTTCGCGAGAACCAATCAGTAGCTAATGTCCTTGGCGTTTTGGGTTGCCTCCGCAACATTCTCCCCCATGTGGCTTCGGTTGATAATACCGAGGAAATGCGTGGCAGTTTTGGTGTTCGCCGCCGCCACCAGGCCTCGCCTCTAGCTGTCGATAGAATGATACAAGTCTACGAGCTGTGTCTCCACTTCACGCGTCATCCAGATCATAACGTCGTGAACGCCGCATTGGAAACGCTTGGACAGTTGCTGCAATCACCACCGGCAGACCTGGTGCCAATATTGACTGTGGCAGGCGGAATTACAAGAAGTAGGATTCATGTTGGAGAAACTCCAGAGAAATTGACGAGAAGGACCCTCAGTAAGTTCACTTGTATCCAAGTCTGTATTCAAGTTGATTAAAATAATTACTTTATAGGCCTATCTGGTATCACTATAATTATAAACTGCAGATGTTTATTCAGAGTGATTTAAGTACCTAACATAAAGACCTAAAATTTTGATGGTTCTAAGTTTATATTCACTTTCTAAAGGTTATTTTCAAAAATTCTATATATAATCAAATGCAATCTTATTCACTAGGTCAAATGAGCGTAGCGATGTCACTTGCCCCAGGCGACGAGGATTCTCTTCTGGACCCCGATACGGAGATCATAACCTCCGTAAATCTGCCGTCTATCAAAGCCTGGGTGGACAATATCAAACCGTCTGTCGCATTGACAACAGATGGTGCCACTAATACGAGTCCTCAGGAAGAAGAAGGCGGCAGTCTCTCTTCCATACTGGAAGATCGTTCTGAATATTCAAACATCATGATAGGGAAAATCGACGGTATGTTGGTTTAGTGATATAAATTGTTTTAATTAAGCGGGCCCCGTGGCTCGGTCAACTATCGCTAGCGAGAGAAATTCAAGTCACGTTGGTCGTGAGTTCGAGTCCCGCATAATGTATGGGTTTTTGTAAATGTCCTTTCACCTATCATCACTTCATCGTTTCATTATCACCCGCTCATTCGTACCCCCGTGTAACCTAGCTTTTAAGCAGCATTAAAATGAAGAAAAGAAAAGAAACACTGAGAAGTTACCATTGAGAGAAGTTGAGCCCTACTTCGACACTTTTATAACACGAATATTTCCTCATTGTACAAATACAAAAAAATCCTTGTTCATAACGATATTTGTATTACAGACAACGAGGCAGAAATGCTAAGTCTTACAGATGTTGGTAGCCCTGCAAGACCACCTCCATTGTCAGTGCAATCATCAGAACAAAGCGACGAGGTCAAAGAGGAGAATTCGCCTTCGCCAACTGCCAACACTCCAGCTAATATTCTGTATAAGGTATGTCGTCAAGACTGTTGAAGAACATGCAATAATCAACATTTTAAATTGTTTCTGTTTAGCTTTATTAGCTTTGAATGATTGACTCTTAATAAAGACCTTTTGCAGGACGTTAATGTTGGCTTGTTGACGGATCCAGACGTAGCACTGGTTTTCTGCGCCCGCCACATTGCGTCAATGTTCCTGTTGACTGGTGTACCGGGATACACTATTCCGGATAAGAACGTGCGGGTCAGTGTAAAAGCGCTGGGATTGACGTGCTTAGCAAATATATTACGTTTGTATCCCAACGTCTTCCATTCGACACTGGATAAATCCCAGGAGAATACACCTGGTGAGTAGAAATCTTTTAAATAAAATGGATTGTTTTCATTTCCTCAACTATTTGATCAGCAGATAAGAAGATTTGGCCAACGTGCAGGAATAGGCCTGAATATTATATACAGGCCTATGATATTTTAGAACAATTTTTCATTCTATTATTTCAATTTGTTATCGAACTGGAATATTTGATAGGTTCAATATCAAAAAGGTGATCGACATTGATTTAAAAAATTGTGTTCAACTGAAATGAGAAATAGTCAAGTAATGACAACTCCGTAGTAAGTAGAATCATAATTTCTAAAACAATAATTGTCATTAGCCCTTTAATTGTCAATTGTTTTACTTCTGAGACAGATGCTTCAGTGTCTGAGCTTGGTAAAGGGAAGAGATTGATCTTACCCACGGCTCAAAATAAGCTACAGGCGTATATGTCGACGCGCCTTAAACCCAAAATATTCATTCATTCTTGATCGAATGTGCAACGTTCACTTAACACGACTTGTAATAAATGGTCAAGACTAATGACATCCAATCTCGCATTTTTATTGATTCAAAATTTCAAGTTCGACTTATTTCTATCAATAGTCGATATTATTGTTTCAATTTTTATATCGATCGACCACCCCAAAATAATTTATTGCACTCTGATAACTTATATGCTTGCAAACGTTGACTATATGAAAATAAATAATTATAACAAGGATATTCTGGAGATGCTTTGATGATTGTATTCATAGTGGTACATACTATTTGTCTGCCAAGTGAATAATTGTAAAAAATTCCTAATCATAATCCTAATACATAATCTTGCTTCAACCTAGAAGATTTGACACTTTTGAAAGATGCGGTTGCATTCCTCATCGTGTACCTAGTCCTTGAATATTATAATAACTTGAAAATACCATGGCCATAAAAATATAACAGTTATACATATTTGTGTTTTTTTTATGTTAGTATCAACCTTCTTCTAGTGGATACAAGTGTAACGACAAACACACATTATACTTGGAAGTTCAGGTTTTGTTACGTTTGTTGCGTTTGTTATTTTGTTATCTCCTAAATATTTATAAATATATTTTTTTAAATTTTATGTCTGTCAGCATAAGGTGTATAAATGATTGGTGAAATGATCATAGGTGTACAATTGATGATAAGTCTGGTGACCTTCAGTTCTGTTGAAGTAATTGACAATGATAGACCTACACATAACTTATGTATTAGATCCATTCATTGCCGATAAGTTGAAAAAAAAAATGCCGACTTCTAGTATTTATTTTGATTTTTTTTCTAAAGGTCTGCATACCCCATCTAGCGAGCGGCGTGACGTCACCGAGGCGCTCACCACTCGTACACTTGTATGCTGCTTGCCCGCGTTATCCCATCTGACAGCTCAACTATTTCTTCTAAACAAGTTGGACGAATATTTTGGGTATTTTTTGAAGGGTAGGGAGGGGGAGAGTTAATTTAAGACATAGGCATAAATATGAGTTACCGGTACTGGGAAATTCCAACTTACTGACACAATAAGACAAGAAAATACACGCAACAGTAACGCACTCCTCACATTGTTCTACGATAGAACAAGACGTTTATTACTAGTTTTTCAATAAAAGTAGAGAGTACTTTATATCTCAATATTCAATAATACGCATTTAAAGTTTAAACACACATTTAAAAACACACTTCTCACTTGTTTACCCAACCACAAGTGTCAATGAACTAACCGTCCTTCTTTGACTGCTATAGCGGGCGGCCGACAGCCAGCATACCTACCCTTACGGAACGCCTCGGTGACGTGGCGCTCATTTGGCGCGGTTCGCTGTAAAAAATTCAAAATAAATATGAGGATTTTTTTTTTTAAATTTGTATGTTACATGTGGTATTTTAACATTAATATCTATCGATAAAACAATATGTATGTGTATCATGTTCCCGTACTTTAATCACTTATTATTTCCAAGCTTTTGGAAGCTGGAAGACTTTTATCTGCAGTGGAAAAGTATGGCCACAGACAGCGCAGACCTGGTGTTGAAGTTCGTTGCTTTTGAATGAAAATGATCGAAATGGGGTGGTAAGATTGCCCTTATGGTGCCCTGTCCAAACGATCCTACTTTCATCCATAGCCTTAATTAGGGAACAATGATTTTGTATCACGTTTCGATGTTGATAAAAAAAAATGCACTCTAGGCCCTACATGTTCGGTAGGCCATATCAATACTTGATGAACTTAAACTGTAGGCCTAGTGGCCAATATTAAAATTCATTAGGCATATATAGAATCTACTATTACTATTTAATAACGTACTAGCTCATCAATTGAAACTGTCGTTGCACCTGTCTCAGAGGTTGGCAGTCAATTGCTATCCGACGTACTGCTCTTCGCGAAACACGCAGACCCTCAGCTACGAGGCATCACCGGTACGTTGGTTGGCGCACTCATCCAATCTGGATTGCAGCAAACAGAAGGAAACCTTACTGATTGGCTGAGCAGTGGGCCAATCACGTTACACGACCTGATTCAGCTCTTGTTGAAGGTACGATAGTAGCTGTGCTGAAAGTTGATTTGAAGAATGATATTACAATTTACAAACTAATAGAACATCTCCATTTTAATGTTCTATTTATTGACCGTGGTACAATAGTACCAAACTTGAATGATGTGTTATTTCTGTTAATGTTATATTCTTCATTTTATTCATTCAGTCATATTTATTTATGTAGCATATTTAGTTTTAGTTATACTCTTCATTGGTATGCTATATTGTTTATGTTATATTTGTTACTGTTTCTGTTATATTCTACTATTTCATTATTTCCACATTAATATCTTGTTCAATATCTGTTTAATATCTTCACCTGAGATGGATAGATCAGTTGCTGGTGCGTTGAACCGTCACTCAGGAGAAAGGGGCTCTATTCCCGGCATGATTAACCTTCTGGCAGAGGCTTTTTATGATTCCTTCTGTAGTTGACATGAATACTGGGATGGCTCCGTAATATGCGGCCATGGCTGCTTTTTTCCTCTGTCCGAAACACCTAGTAAAATGACCTTTCTTCTCATTCATTATTCACACCAACACCAACTACT
>OZ023331.1:18586918-18619418 GCA_964007535.1 Brachyptera risi | reverse complement strand
AAAAAAATTAACAAAAAAAGTTCATTGTCAAAAAAGTTGTATAATTTTAAACTTTTTTTTTCAACTTCCCAAGGCGTTCACGTGAAAAATAGCTGCTAGAAACTTCTTTGAACTGTACTGTACCATTCGGGTATTTCTGTCAACGTTCGGCTGTTAGACGTAACCGAAGAGATGGTTTGTGTCCAGATAGTGAAATCTCAACAATACAGAATAATATGGACAACGAAATGAGCACGTATAGCGACGTGAAGAAGTACAGCAAAAATTTTTTTTTTTTGTAAAATCGATTTTTTTACCGCAGAATCGTTTTACATCAGAATCGATTCTCAATTAATCGATGTTATCCCTAATTGTTTTCTCGCATTACCAAGTTACTTTCTATTTGTATGGGTGATTTATTTGAAATGAATCGACGTAATTATAGCCAGGCTAAATATTTTCTTGTACATAGACATGTATATACTAAACCTGTTTACTCTTCTCTTTATGTTTAGTGTATAATAATTCTTGCCGATGTGCGTGATGCACGGTGGTAAGATACTCTTTATACCTTCATTTTATCTGTCTATACTTATTATATTTATGGAAATCTTCAATTCTCTTCAGAATTCTTCTTTTTTCCTCAATTTAATTCCAGTCCCTTGTGATTCTCTGAATGCCATTCTTTCCCACATCTGTATGCACCCACTCCGCTTCCAATCCGTCTCCTCTCCTCCCCCAGTAACTTCTTCTTTGCAATTCATTCGGTACTATAGGCGTACTATATTGTGCAGTACTTTTACATCCAGTACAGTTGTTTCTTGCCTTGAAGAAATTACTTACCGGTAGTTCATCTATCCTTTCTTCGCTCCTCCAGAGTTACCAATGCCAGTTCTGCGATCATTTTGATGGCCATTCTGGTCCTTTCTTCACCACTCATCTCTAGTCGCCAATATCTCTTTTGTGGAACCCTCTGAACATTCTCTAGAGCACTAAGTGAATTCCTCACCTTTTTTTATCAGCCAACAGGGTGGTGATGTGGTAGAGATACCAGCGAGTCCATCGTCAGGTCTAGTTGCCACGGCGATAGCGTTGATGACGTCGTCGCCAATCTCTCTCGACCTTAGCTGTCAACTTTGGCTTATCAAGCTAACTAGCAATCTTACGTCAGGTATAACTAGATAATATACAGTGAAACTTTTATGCATTGTTCCCAGATCTATCGTTTTCCTGCTTGTATCATTCATTTTTTCTTGCCCCACTCCCATATAATCAATGTTAAATTTTCATGGATGGATGCTTTTCCCGGATGGATGATTTTATTTTCCTGATCCCTTGAAAAACGATGGCTAGAGGTTTTACTGTAATGTATACGGATGACTAGTTAGAGTTTATTTTCTTATTTTGATTGATATGTTCTTGTATTTTTTTAGGGTTGGCAATTTGTTGTCTACGACCAGTAGAAATAATAATTCCTGCAGGTGTTGAATCGCAAAAACAAATGTGGAATATTTTCAAAGATAAACAGGTGAGTACACCAAACATTAAAATATGTGTGGTTTTTATGTTGAGTACATGAAAGTAGTTTGGCAAACTAGCCAGTAGAGCTTGTTATTTGTGATTTCTTTATGGCCCATTCACAATGCAACGCTAACATCAACATGTAACACTAACATTAACGCGAGAAATGTTTGCCTTATGGAGCTATGGGATGTCGTTGGTCCATTCACAACCACCACGCTAAGATGAACATGAAACCTTGTAAGCTCCTAGCTTTCATGTTTGCGTTAGTGTCGAAACATAAGAATCGACCAATCAAAATCCTTCAATTTCCGAATAAAAACGACTAGTAAGTGGCTAAGTACGACGAAGCCATCTCAATGTTGTTCGGAACTTGTCCCTCCACCTTGTTTCGACTTTTGGCGAGAGTCCCTAGCCTATTTTAATGTTGGGTTATGTTTCCCCTTTCCTTTTCAAACATTTTTAATTGAGCCCAGATCTCTGACTTCTAGGTCCAGGACAACAGTTTGAAATATAGGTATAGCCCATAAAAACTCCAAACATACAATACTAAAAAGCAAAAGCATCTGAATCCATTTTCGAATAGGCCTATCTGTCAAACTCGAGTCAATGTCAGACAAATACACACAGCTGCCTAGATGCTAGGCATCTAGGCGTGTGGAGGTCGTGTGAGATGGCAGTAGAATTGGCGCGAAAAATCTAGACTTCTGATTGGCTGTTGGTTATTGTTTACATTGATGTTCTTTCCTATTATGAACAGACAGTTGTTTCATGTTCGTGTTCATGGTGGTGTTCATGTTAATGTTAATGTTGGCGTTGCATTGTGAATGAGCCTTTATTCTGTCGTGATTATAGTTTATCAATATTAATATAATTAAGCCGCTTCTATTTTTCTCTTTCCCAGCTGTCCGTTAAAGCTGAGCAACTGCTAATCCACACGCTTCGGATGTTGAACATTCTAGTTCACGTAATGGAAGAAAATACACCGAGCATACCGACTCCCAAACCAACCCTTCCCAACCTCCCCACGCTCCCCACTTCGCACGTCCTCTCGCCCGTCAAACGCAAAGAAAAGTCCGATATCACGCGATCGCTCAAGGGCGCGCTCGACAAGGACGATAAATCCGACGAGCGTAAAACAAGCCGTGGTAACACGATGGGGTTCTTTGCTGGCATCGCTCACTATATGAAGATCTACGAGCTTGTGAAGAGCGCATACACGAATTACAAGACGACGTTGGATTCGGGCGCCAGCGAGAAGTTTGTTTGTTTGCTGAGTGCCGTTCTGGAATCGCTGGCGCAGCTTTTGGAAGTGGCAACGCTGCACGAGGCAGGACGTATCGCAGACGAGATTCTCGCTTATTTGCGTGTGACGATGGCGGTTGATCCGACCACTACTGTACAGTGCGTGCAACAGGTTGGTAGACCTGGTTTGATTGTTGGATTATGGTTTGCCTAATGACCTCCCCCACAGCTAGCTTATATGGGTTGCGATTGAGCAGATGATAGATACTGAAATTATGGAGCTATAACAAGTGAAAGGACGCTCACAAAAACCCATGCCTTATGCAGTACACGAACCCACACCCAACTGTTACTCCAGTTTCTAATGTAGTGCCTGAATTGACTGAGCTACGGAGGGTAGTTTGGTAGATCTGGTCACAAAAAAAAATCATAGAAATAATATTTTAGCGTCTCTGGTTGATGGACATGACTTGACTGTGACAGTCACTAATGTGTATCATTATACATAGGCCTAGTAGTTATTCACACATTAACACACATTACAAATACCAGTACTCAGAAATCGAATCTCAATTTGTGAAACAAATTATAAGTTCTCAGCCAAATCATGATTCCTGATTCAACTACTGGTAAGTTCGTCAACTTGACCTAACCCAATTTAATCTCTCTGCCGTCCGTTTGGCTCGGACAGTCGAGGCATTTCTATGAAATCTGAAGGCAGACAAGCGCGGGTTCAAATCCCACTGTAGGCATGGATTTTGTAAACGTCCTTTTCTATATCATACCTTCATCGTTTCATTATCACCTACTCATTCTCACCCACATTTAACCTAGCTGTTCACTGGGGTCGTTAAACACTATTGAAAAAAATGTAATAGTCCAACTTGATACCATCTTGCCTATAGCATATGTTTTTCTGGTCTGGCATCACCTCAATCAAGTCAGCTGTTCATATTCTGATATTCTTGTGAATACTACTCCTGTTTTTAGTTATTGAAATGCTTATTCGGGACAAACTTGAGTGGGCAATGGGAGGAACCGGAAGAGAAGAAGCACGCGTCAGTTACCGAACCGACGCCTATTATTGGTCATCAAGGTTTCTACAGCGAGTGCTTCCAAACACCTTACAGGCGACTACAAGAATACATCAATACTCCGACTGAGGCGAGAGATAAGGACGAGGGCTCAGTGTAAGTGGAACACTCAGATTATTTACAGAGAACGTAGTAGTAGGCCAATCCAAAGACATTTGTGTGTTCAATTCCTAGTCTTGAAACATTTATTTGGTAGGCTTGGGCCTACTTGTCAAAAAAAAAAAAATGAAAAAATGTATAAAAGATGTTGGGGCCTATATTAAAAATAGAGTGTGGTATAGTAGGTCTCATATATGAAATTTGAATTTATAAATAGGCTGATAGATTATTTATTGACCTTTTTTACATTCTTTCACATGCATTTACTCAATTTAATATACTCATTACAGTAATTAGTAGGGTTGCCGTTCGATTTCGATTGATTTTCGATTATAGGTTTACGATTCGATTTCGATATGTACTTATCGATTTTCGATTCGATCGATATCAAAAAGTTTTCGAAGATCGAAAGCATACAACAGTATAAGAGTAGCGCGAGACGTCACGAGTAACGTGCTCGCTTCCATTGACGCCCATCGTTCCGAGATTTTCGAACGGTTGGTTGTCTCGAGTTAATACTTGTTCCGCTACACGTGCATCTAGTCCTTATCTAGTCCTTTTGACGTGAAGTGTGGTTTTGACTTTCGACAAGTGTGAAGTGATTGATTGGAAATATCTATTATGACATATGAAATGAAATCATACATCGGAGGAGTTTGGTTTGGAAAAAGTCGAAAAACTATGTGCATCACGTAGATGATAAAAACTTATTCTTAGATGAAAATAGTGTTTCCAGTCTAAGAGAAATCTAAGAGAAAAAAGCAAACTAAAATATTAAAAATTGTCCGGAATATAAGCCGAGGGTTTTTCTCGAAATTTCGAGCCTAAAATTCACCCTAGGCTTAAGCGAATCACGGCCTATAATCGGTAAAAACTAGGTGTTTTGCTCATTTTGATTGGGCGTACTGAACCCGCGCACTCATGACAACGAACTCAACTCGAAACTGCGAGATATTCCACTAAAAACACGTTTAATGAATGTTTTATCATGAAGAAGCATTATTTTCCCAATTTCGATCATTTTTATTTGAAGCGTAATTCCTACTGCGCAACGAACTTCTGCTGTGTGTGCTCCGCCATTGTCTGACCTTGACGAGCCACAAGACAAGTCAAGACTATAGCGTGAGAAAACACTCGAGACGGCCGAGCGCCAATAGAATCGCAATACGAAATTTACTGAATTCTACCTCGGACATGATGATTTACGTCATTATTTTTAGTCGATTCAATGACTCTGAAGATAGAACGTAATTGTGTTTATGGTAACATTATACTTATATATAACGCGTGCGGGGTCCCTGTATGAACATGATATTTTGTTATCTAATACGTTCTTTTTCGATTCGATTTCGGTTCGTCAATTCGATCGATTTTCAATGAAAATTCAATCGATTTGATCGATTTTTGATATTGTACACTTCCATTTCGATCACGATTTTTTGATCAAACGGCAACCCTAGTAATTAGTAATTACATGTGATAGTGAATGAATATCAGAGGCTAGAAGTCTATATTAAGGGCACCCGGACGCGCCTATACTAGCCATGTTAAATTGGACAACTTTGATGTACCTTTTCAGGAGAACAGGCAATGATAGCTCAATAATATCCATTGCTGTTATTAGTGTGACTGTTTTGAACAAACGCAGCTCGCAAAAAAAGATATATTTTTTGAAAATTTGTCAAACATAAAAATTTTGGAAACTAGCACCAAAAAACATAGGCCTACATTATTGAATACAAATGAATTAATTTTAATGTTCCTAACTGATTTTTCAATTATTTTTTGCGCTGCGTTTTTGTGAAACTGAATTCTGAAGCCAGTTTTGAGAAAAGGTACATTGAATGCATAAATTTGTGGTTCTGAGATAATTCAAGTTGAATATGGACCTTGTTAAAATTAAAACTAGGGCTACCTTGGGCAATTCCAGCATCATGTGTGGGTCAACCTCATTACTTTTAGTATCCTCTATTGAAAGTTTGAAAAGTAAAAAAAAAATGAAAAAAAATGGAAAAAAGGGGGGGGGGGGGGGGGGTAAAGTATAAAAGTTTCTACTCGAAAAAAATCACCTTACTTTCTACGCAAAGGTGGTTTGAGTAATTAATTGCGAAATAACTATTGATTCGATTTCAAAGTTATTGGTACTGGTACAAAGCCGACATTGGTAAGTTATTGGATTAAACATCGGATGTTGAATTTTTTTATTAACAATGAAAAAAATGAAATAAACTTGAAAAATCGTGTCCAGGCGCCCTTAAAGGACAAATCCTGAAACTAGATTTTAACGAATAGGCCTAATAACAATTTTTATTTCCATAATTTTAGAGAAATGTAAAAATCATCATCTCAATTTCAGAAATTATGATAAATTTATTTGTCCTCCAGGACCTGGTCTTTTTTTCGAGTTGTGACGTAGACGTTACTCGATTCTGTTTGTTTCTGTACAGAATCGGTAATGCTTCATGATCTCTGGAGGCCAAAAAATTATTTATAATTCCTAAAATTGAGATCATGCTTCCTTGTTTTCTCTAGAATTGGAAAAGTCTATTGTCATTATTCATTAAAAAGTAGTTTCAGGGTTGTGCTGTCCTTTCAAGAATAGGCGATTAGGAGTTTTGCTACGAAACTCTTGAAAAGATTCAAGCGTATCACTAGTAGTAATTTAGTTTATTGAGTATTGATAGATGATTGATTGTATTGAATAGATGATGAAAATGAGAGTCAGCTATGCAGCTCAAGTGATAACTAGTTTTTCGCTGTTTATTGTTAGTTCACAATTTTCATAGGACTCAAATACATTGTATAAATCAGGTCAAAATACAAAAATTAAAATTAAAGTTGAAATATTTTATATCTAATTTATGTCAATGTTGAAATATTCGTCAATATTATAATGGCATTCCATCATTAGGTGATGCTTGGCTGCTATCTTGAATTGAGTCAACTCTAGTGATTTTATTGCAGCTAGTAGGTGATTGTATAATTGTCTGCGCATGACTGCAAGATGCCGTTTGACGTCAGCTTAAAGCGGCAGACCTCGTGGGCAATGTCTGTTGCATTCCTGATATTGTAGCAATGGTGACTGTTATCGTTGAAGAGTGCTGCATTAATCTTGGTGAAAATACAAATAGCTTGAATGTACGGGCATGGAAAGGGAAGAATGTTTTGCTCCTTGAACGCTGATCTGCAAGATTCTCTTGAGCTTATTGATAGCATCAAACGTATCACTCGCTCCTGGGATCGGAAGACCTTGATGCTTTGTGAAGCCGAGCCCTACCATAACAATTGCTGTATCATTATTAATGTTTTTTCAATATATGTTGACAGGTGGATGAATTATTTACGCCGGAAGGGAGAAAGAAAAGCTTCGTCAGTTTTCAAAAGTTTCAATCGTGGCGCTGACAAAGCATCGCTGGCATCATATATACGCCTGTTTGAACCAATGGTCATAAAAGCACTAAAGGTAAGAGTGTCAAACATATTGTTATGAATTGACGATAAATTACTTGAAGTCAATTTATCAAAACATCAGTTCTTTAGGGATGCTTTTCGAACAGTGTAAGATATCATAATTCTGATGCAGCAAAAACACAGATATATTTAATATGTTTAAGATGAAGTAAAAACTGTTCAACTATATATTGCATTATTTTATCAATTTTTTAGCTGTTTACATGTGAGAATGTTGGAATCTAAGATTAATGATTCTACTTTTACATCATTTTGGAAGTATTAAAGCAATCAGTGTTTATTGTTTTAGAATTTTGGTATCTCATACTGTTCGAAAGCTATCACTAAAAAACTGATGTTTCCAATCAAATCCCATGTGCACTTTGACCATTTAATAAACCATTGTTATTCGTTGAGATACTCATTGGAGACTGAATCAGTCATTCTCATGACAGTCAATCATGCGCTTGGCTCAAGGCGTCTATTACATACAAATTCAGTATCGACGTAAACGTATCTTTTTACCGGTACTTCAGTAACAAAATGGAAAAATGAATTTGTTATTTGAAAAACTACATCAACTTGATGGCGTTAGAGCTTATGGACTGAACAGATGCCTGCAGCTTCTTAGGCAACATATACGAGCTAACAACTTAATTTGTCTTCCAAAATCAAATACTTGACATGATTTCACTTACCTTATTTCAAACAGTGCAATTGGAAAGTCATCAATGAAAGTCAGTACTGTAATGCAAACAATTGAATTTATTCTATGTAGTATTTTTATTTTGCTCTTGATTGAATTTCAACATGTCAAAAGTGGAAACTTGAAATTTTCCTGTAATTACAATTTTTCGATTTTTTGGAGAAACAAGTAAAAAGTTTACGGTTTGTAGATTGCTGAGTCTGTGATTTGTTTCTAGCAATACACGGTGACTAGCGACGTCAAGCTGCAGTGCCGAGTCTTATTGCTTCTGAGTCAGCTAGTTCAGCTGCGAGTAAACTATTGTCTTCTTGATTCCGATCAAATCTTCATCGGCTTCGTACTCAAACAGTTCGAGTTCATCGAAGAGGGACAAATACCGTACGTTCACATCGTATTATATAATTCATGCAATTATGTACAGTAATCTTATATCTACTCCCATATAATCAATGTTGAATTTTCATGGATGAATTGTTTTCCTGCATTTCCTGGTCCCTCGAAAAACAATAGATAAGAGGTTTCACTGCATTATAAAACATTTGAAAATGTAAAAATATTAATTCTTTTAAAGCCTCCTCAAATAGTCAACTGATCCATTTTTGTGCCCTATCAAATTATTACCAAGCAAATTTTCACAATGTCTATAAGTTCATTTTCCCCATAATTTGTTGTTGTTGTTGTTTTTATTGACATATTCATGGAGAAGTAACATGTTTTCTACACAAGAGCCCACAAAGCCTATTTGGCTTGTCATGTGAAAACATTTATATAGGCCTGTCATAAAACAAACGTGATCACAAAATCACTTTCAAATATTAATTCCAATTCCTCTACTCTACTGTGGCCAAGGCAATAACCGAAACGTCAGAATCGCATGTGTACTTTTAATTACATCTCTGTGTTCTATCTACGGGCTCTCCACTATGAGTAGGTCTTTACTCATATATCTTGGTAAGCTGCCGTTCTTTCTTACCCTTCCACCCAATTCATAAACCCCAATTTCTCGTTTACCACGCAGCGATCCGCAAGAACTGATACCGAACATCTTCTACTTCCTCGTCCACCTGTCGTACGAGAAGCACCACTCGAAGAGCATCATCAGCGTGCCGAAAGTGATCCAGCTGTGCGACGGACTGATGGCGAGCGGTCAGTCGCCGATCACGCACTGCATACCCGCGCTCGTGCCCGTCGTAGAGGACGTTTTCCTTGTGCGCGGCGTCGGCAGCAGCGGCACCGATCTCAAGGAGCTCGAGACGCAGAGAGAGGTGCTGGTGGCAATGCTGTTGAGACTCGTCGAATACCACCAGGTGGGGAATTCCATGAACGATCTAGTCTCGAAAATTGAAATATGATATGTTAATATCATCTAGTATCATCAACTGTTATTCATCTCTTCTATCATCCATCACAAATTGATATTTTTAAATCTGATATCAAGATTTGTTGAGAGTGCATAGGAGTCAATTTAGCAAAATACTAGTTTTAATGGTAATAACTTTTGATCAATATAATATAACTCTTATACAGATCTCTTGAATATGGTACCTTTAGAATGAAATATATAGTTATTGATCTTGGATTCTAATTTCTTCAAAGTAATAGGCCTACAGCTAATAAAATTGTTTTTTCAGCTGTACACCCGTGAAAATTGAAGTGGAAAAAAGTGTGGTTTGCACAAAAAGAAGTGCTAGCAGCTGACTAGCATTGTTTCAACTCAATTGTGAACAATAAAAATGTTTGTGTTAGTCTCAGCCCTGATCGTAGTCTCAGTTCTTAGCATTAGCTGTCGTCGTGAGGCCGTTTTTACTAATCTATATTAATCTAACGACGCACTGTACTGATGATTAAGATCTATTGGCATTGGTGAATGATAATTTGAGATGGTGAGTTGACATTATATTTTATTAGGTGTTTTTGGATAGTGGGAAGGAATCGGTCATTCCCTGTTGATAAGGAGCCATCCCCAGTATTGATTTGAACGACAGAGGGTGCCAAATTACCACGAAAAACCTCTTGTCAGGATGGTCGGCTATGAAGGGAATAGTCTATGAATGACAGTTCAGTGCATCAGCCGCTCGATCACTCGCCTCAGTATTGTGAGACCGTCTCAATGAAACACTAACCAATAAATCGTCGTCTGTCATAGGTACTGGAGCTACTGAGCGTGGTCCTGTGCGAGGCCCAGAGCCAGGTGGACGGCGAAGAGAGATGGCGCCGGTGGTCGCGGCAAGTGCTGGACACGCTGCTGCCACTGCTGGCTCAAGGTCGGGTCCGCCTTGAGTCTCGGCCAGCTCAGCTCGCCCTGCAGAGGCTACTGAACTCGGCGGCTCCGAGCGTCCTCCGGCCATGCGACCAGCTGCTCAAGATACTCTTCTCCGAGTCGCCACACTCGGTCAGTCCCGCTCTAGTCGCCTCGAACGTTTCTTACTATGACTGTCATTTGAAATCACTTGTTAGCTAGCTAGCTCCTAAAGACTAGGACTTCGATTGGATGACCACTAGATAACCAGGTTACGAAATCACTAATACCGTTATTTTCTGGTTATATCACATAGATACTTGTGTTCAGATAGCCTTTCATTAGGCCTACATTAATAGTGGACACAAATAGTTTCATTGTATTGATTGATTGTTGTACTTGATATGTTGAACAATAAATTTGCCGATATCACTTTCATTTAGCATTCAAAGCGTCGTCAATTTGACACACATATCCTTGAATGAGGTTTTGGAATAACAGCTGACTGTATTATATCATTTTTCAATACATTAGTGTAGTCTATCGGCCCCAAAAAATTAACACTAATTTCTCAATCCATCTTCTAGATGTCAGTACAAGTCCCATTCCAATTGGACATATTGCTGTTGAGATATTAAATGCAGCGTATTGGAAAGTGTAAGAACGCACATATGCGCCCACGGCCTCTCAGCGTAAGGAATGCTGAGAGTAAAGCTCTCATTGTAAAGAGCATTATTTGAAAATATTTCATTGCTAATAAAAATGAATCAAGTTGTGGATTTTTACTGACTTTTGAGTAATTTTGATATGAAAAAACCCACAATTTGCTGTGATGAATAGAAAAATGTGCATTTATTTAATGTTGCGATGTAAAAATGACAGATTTGAAGATTGACTTGTATGATTCATGCTCATATTATGGAAAAACATGCTAACAATATATTGCGATTTTGCGCATCACCTTATAATTGGAGCCCTAGGTACTGTATAGGTAAGTTACGGTATCAATATTCTAATATGAGGGAAATACAGGTATTTTTAATACCTTGAAGACAACATGAGTTAAAACTATTTAATTCGCATCGCAATTATTGTCGAAGCCATACACTGAAAAAGAAACTTACAGCTGTATATCTCTGACAGTCATGTAATATAAGATGAATACGGTAGTTTTCACTTATATCATCTAGGAGGTATACAAAAATATTTGTATTTCCCTCGTATTAGAATCTGTATATCTTATACCTTTTGAAATATATTACTATCAAACTGATATTTCACTAAATCGACTCCTATGATTTATAAAATCATTATAAAAAAAATGATTGTATATAAAGATTTTGATTCTCACTGAAGGACATCACAACCCTGAAACTAGATTTTTGTGAACAATGAGAATATTCATTTCCCCAATTTTAGAGAAAACTAGAAATCTTCATCTCAATCTCAGAAATTATAAATCAACTTTACTGTCCTTTGGCGACCTTGAGTCATGACTTGGCATTACCGATGCTGTATAGAAAGTAGAAACATAAACAGAATCGAGTAATGTTTACGTAACGACTCATAAAAAGGGCCGGGTCCTGGGGGACAAATATAAATGAAAAATAATTTCTTTGATTTAGATCTAGATTTCTAGTTTTTTTCTCGAAGTGAGAAAATGAAAAACATCATTATTCGTTAAAATGTAGTGTCAGGGTTGTGATGTCCTTTGAAAAAAAATGATCTAATTATTTTTGGCTATTCCAGGAGAGCTCGCTGGTCACCACCGAACGTTGGCTGGGCATGGTGCTGGCAATGTTCCTACACCTGATGACGTACTGCAAGGAAGATGTCCTGCTGGCACGCCTCGAGGAGCTCGACCTGACCCTGCCGCCGCTCGGCTCGTTCGAAGCGCTCGACCCGCTGAACGTCAGCGCAGCCATGCAGCACGCCGGACAGTTCCCGCCCGAACAGATCATGGCTAGGTTCCTGTTGCGCGTCGTCGGTCTCATCAGCAGCCATCTTTATTACAGCGTGTTCGCGACAGTCAGCACCGACAGCTGGCACTATCTGCACGAACAGTTCTCGCACTTTTTGCTTTACTGCATTCACATGTTCGAATCTGGTGAGTGCAGGCACACACGACTTTTATCGAATATTGAGTACTGTAAAAAAAATGAGGTCTCGAGACGAATTCTTTGCCGCCCCTGTTGCTCAGTTAACTGTCGCATTGCGTTAGGAAGTGAAGTCAGGTCGGACATGGGTTCGAGTCCTACATAAGGCATGGGTTTTTGTAAACGTTCTTTCACCTATCATCATTTCATTGTTTCATTATCATGCGCTCATTTTTACCCCGTATAATCTAGCTGTAGGTAAGGTCGTTGAGCAGCTTAAAAAAAATAATTAATTTGGCCGTTTGCGTATTCAGTCACGAGCCAAGTTCAGCACGTGTATTTTATTGAAATTCTGTATTGGCAGTGTCTTGTTGTCAGCATCACTGACTGACAGCTAGGCCACAGCTGACTGAGGGAGTAGGTGGACTGAGGCAGGTGGTGGCTGGGAGATGAAGGAAGGAGAGAAATTGTGAAGACCTCTTGTAGAAATATAGAAAGAAAAGACAAGTCCATGTATGTCCATGTTTATTCAGCAACTATCCCTATCAAATGCATTAGCCATGAACATCACAAGCTTGAACGTTGTTAATTCTTTTACAACGTAATGAATCAAATCAATTTTATATTGTGAAAACTACGGTCGTGAGATCTTGCGACGGTTGAAAGCTTGCATCCCTAGGTTTCTAATACTAAAGCTAGCATGTGAACAAAACTAAACCAATCATTCATTTGTATGATTAATCACCCTGTATTGGCATAAATCTAGCTAATTTCTGTTGGAGACAAAATTACTCGAAAATATTATCTCAATGTTTCGAAAACAATGGTCATTAGAGTTCACAATTATGTATAAAGTGTAAAACATTCAAGGGAGCGGGAATCCTGTCTTATTATTTTTCGTGTTTTCTTCCGTCACTGAACCACCAATTCTTTCCCACCTTTGCCCAATAAGTTTAAGAGACGTCAAAGAATCATCTCTTTTTTAAAGTACGGTAATAATAAGTTTCTAGCGGACCGACAATCTTCAATCGTGTATTGTTTCTTTACCAGGCAATTACCAACGAGTGTTTTCCTCGGCCGTCCACCTTGTCCAAGGTGACGAGGCCGACGACCTCCCGACCTCTGACCTGAACACCTTGTTCTCCGAACTGGCAGTCAAGTGTCCGTTGATCACTTTCCAGTGGTGCTATCTGTTGACGTTGCTTGGATATAATGACCAGAACTTCTGGGCTAAGATATTGCTCACGCAGCCGTCGATACTGCACGAGTAAGTATTTATATTCTTCCTAATTATTTAGGTAAACGTATTCATTAGGACGGGGGAGTGTCAGGGGGTTTCATCACACATAAGTGAGCACATCGATTTAAAATCGCAAGGTACGACATTTAAGAACCTTCATCTAATACAGTGAAGACATCGAATGACCACTCGAGTTTTGGGGCGAGTATCACTAGGGTCAGTCAATAGTCGTCAATTGTATAAAATACTAATGAATCAAATCAAGTTGAAACGCGTGTGGAAAGATCACATCTTTAGTATAGTAAAGCTACATGTTTTACCAAATATTTTTGCCTCTATATTACATGTAACCTAATGTGAATGTTAATTGGATCGAATAAATCTTTATTTACTTGGAATACATACATAGAGGTACGTGAAATAAGTATTCTGTTTTGGACTTTTTAGATTTCAAAATTTGAAAATTTGTATTTTGTAGCATTTTTAGCAAAATACTCAAAAATAATGTTGAATTTACGAAAAATTGAACGAATTACTGTAAATACCATCACTGTGGGTAGTACACTCTTAATATTGTTGAAATAACGCTCTTCATAGCTTCCCGTGTATTGTCCGTGTCTAGTCGGGTGATCGCTAGTGCCAAACGTAACTGAAGTCACCCGAGCACGCTGATACTACGTCAATACACCGTCCTATATATGGGCGCGTACCAACAATTTTATTACGCACCTTGGGAGTTGAGAAATCGCCAATAAAACCTACATGGACTTTAGATGACAGGTTGAGATGAGGAAATAACAAAATCCAAGTTTGAAACCAACACATTTTTCAATCTTGAGAAGAAAATATTCCTGGTACAGCATTTCATTCTTTCAAGCTTTTGTTTTCAATGTGATAAGGGTGGTCTAGTGCCGTGGGGCCGTCGACGAGCTGCTCGCAACTCGCAAGCGACAACAAAGGTTCTCTGTTGGGACTTGGCAACAGTAACGGATGCAATGTCGGGAGGGAGGTATTTCCAAGCGTTTGATGCGTTCGGTGCAGCAACAGCACGTGCGATTGGGATCTATTTTCCTGGGGGTTTACCCGGATAAGACAGCTCTTGACAGCACGTCTTGAGTTTATAACAAAACTAATGAGTTGTGTTCCGGGTATTACGATATTTTTGTCAAGGTTTCGTGGAAAACAAATTATTTATACTGAAAAATGAATGTTATCTTTCTTTTCGTGGCCATTTCGTTGAATAGAATGAATTCGCTTTACACTGTTCAAAATGAACTTTTTCGTGATCATTCGTGAAATAGAAAACCACTTTGAAGTTTAAACGCATCCTAACACTATGAAACATGAAGAAATCATGAAATAAAATGTCTTTGGGAGTATTCATTTTTCTTCGCATTTCTCGTCAATGCAAAAACATGTACCTCTATACATACATTAAAGACAGTTTTTGAAGATTTTTCTCTATTTTTTAAAATTCTTAAAAATTGAATAGTAACAATTCAAATTGAAATGATGCTATTAATTCCAGCCTCCAAGTATGTTACATATGTGCAGGGCCGTGCATTCCAGGTATGCGGGGTATGCGGCGCATACCCAATCATAATTACACATTACACATCTAATTGAATTGTGTTCTCTGAGATTATCTAGTGAATTGTTTTCGAAATTGCGGGTCAATATTTTCTGTTAAGAGTATAGTTTTGCTACCTGCAAGCGCAAGAATCGTGTTGGGTATGCCGTGAAAACATCGCATCGCCAGGGTAGCGAAGGAGTGGATTACACGCGCAGATTTACCCTTCTAGCGGGGGAGACATCGCGAAAAGGTAGGCTTGGTATGCGATGAAATGATCGCATGCCGTGGATTTTTCTCTAGGACACATCACGTACAGCAGTCTTAGGCCAGGCCTAGTCACGTGTGAACTTGAGCAAGTGTTTAGGTATTGTATTTGTAGGTTATAAATGAGAGTAATCATAAATGTAAACGTATGAAGTTTGGTGATTCATGAACAAGTGAGCTAAGTTCATATTGAACACTGAACAGATTGTAATAAATTAATCATCATTAAATTCAGTGTTTTTCAATTCTCCTATTAGTATGGAAGTAACCGCCGACTACATAGAGGTGACCCCAGTTACTGTGGCTAATCTCTAGCTAGCCACTACTACATTGATGAAAATAATAATCAACGTTATGACGTGTAAATCAAAACAAAACAGTGTATCAAAAACAGTAACACTTGCGAGACCGAACACGCGCGAAAGGCTAGCTCGCTAGGCCTACCACTATACGCTACCGGTGAGATTGGAAATAGAAGCACAAAATCACATTCACAGTGAGTGAGTCTCTTGGTCACTTTTAATTTTATCATGTGTTGTGACGGCAATTAAATAAAGATGTGTTTCGTAGCGAAATTAACATTATGTCAAAGCGCAAAGCAACCATGCAATAATGAATGTCGATTATTTCAGGAAAAGTGGAGAAATATGTACTTTTTTTTACCTACTTCCAGGGCAAATCGGTCTGTTGTTAGTGATATTGCATTTAAAAAAATTAAAATACTCTGAGCAAAAGTCTACCATAAAAAATGTATTTTTTTTCCCTTTGTTTTTCCATCTGGATCCATTCATACACGTTCCATCAAAGGTCAACAGAATACACCTAAAATTATGGTTTGAAAAACATTTCCCTGCGGGGCTAAAATGGGGGGCCATGCCCCCCAAACCCCCCGCGGGTCACCGGCTTCGCACATACTACCCTGTAAGTGCTAATCGTTCTTCTTCAGAGTAGCATACCCAGCAAAATAATCACCGCACGCCGCTGCATATGTGTATTCCATTGATTTGTCATTGTTTTATTACGAACATAATGTAATTATTTCCATTCGAAATGAGCCAATTGTTATTTAGAGAAATATTTCATCAGGTTCTGATTATTATTGTTCATGCACTGGCCAAAGAGACTAACCAGCGTACAGTAATCCAGAAACTACCTCCGAATAAATGAATAATTGTCACAACTAACAATTTAATCCAATGATTCTCAGGTCGATCGAGAAGAAAGATAGTTGTCCGTCACCGTGTATCAGCCTGGAAGTGGTGCGCAAGGGCGGCACGATCCTCTACTGCGACTTTGTCTGCGAGAATGCCGGCGACGCCGAAGTGCTGACGTGGCTGTTGGTGAACCACATGGAGGAAGTGGTCAGCCTGTCGCTCGAGTCGCCCGTGCAAGAACTGATCGCAGCCGTGCACAGGAATCCGGCCGCTAGCGGGCTGCTGGTGCAAGCCATCGCGTCCAGGTGTACCAATCTCACCAAGGTATGGTGAAATCTTTATCGGTTTACAAGTGAACAGGGGGTCTTTTTGTCACTTCACTTGGCGATTGATACCTCGTGAAAAAATATTAAACAACTAGAAGGACCCGTCATTTCAAAAGTGACCTTGAAAGACGTGAAAAAGAGTATGTAGACACTGACGTATGAGGGACAGAATGAAGCAGCACATTGACGTACTATTACCACGATATAGTGACGCCAACCTATTTTATTATAATTTGAGGAAGGTGACCCAACTCCCATCCCAACTCCCATAACATGGAAGGCATTTGTAGTTTCTTGCGATCAGTTCAGAGCCGAAGGTCTCGATTGCCTGTCACGATTTAGTGGATTTCCTTGTTAACTAGATGTAGATAAGATTGGGTACGGTACCGGTGGCATTGTTGAACTAACAAAATCTATAATTCTCGTAAAAACAATTGCACAACTGCTAACATTATAATTCTACTGGGCCGTGTATAGCATTGTTGAGCATTGTTGTTTTAAATAGTTTGATATAAAAGCAATAGTTACGCTACAGGCAATCGGGGCGCTGGACTCAGATTCTGACCCCGGAAATATTTCACTTTCAAGACCTGAGTTGCGTCACCTCCTTTATATTATGATAAAATAGGTTGGTATCACTACATCGTGCTATTACTACTATTACTGCTAGCATTTTTATTATCGCTGTTACTATCACCTTACTTTTAATTAGTAAACATAATCCCGTACTTCTTCAACTACTTTAACTAATAAATAATAATCACTTGACATTGCTGAATGATTATATGCAGTCCTCCGCTGTTTGACAGTGAACAATAAATGAACACAAAACAAGCAGTTCTAATAATAGTGCCTCTTGCATGTCAACTGTCAGCTGTGAGGTGGTAAGAGGGGTGGGAGTGAGGTGGGGAGTGAGGAACGGGAAGCCAGCAGAGGCCTTACGCCGACCCGCGGCAGCGCCCGCGTGCAAGCGTTACCAGAAGATCGACGGATGGGGAGTCAGACAGACAGAAGCACAGATCTAGAAGACTCTCTCTATAAATATAATATTTGAACCACATACTCTTCAGCCACCAGAGGCCTACATTATAAATGTAGGCATATAATATAACCATTAGGGGTGTGCGAATCCAATTTTTTTTATTTCGATCCAAACCCGAACCGAACCATCAAAATTACCAAATTCGAACCCGAATCTGAATCTTTTCAACATGCATTGTGAAGCGTAATAATGGGACAAACGACACTGCGTTACACTGCGTTACACTGCGTTACACTTGATCCAGGAAGTGAAAATCTTACCTCTCAGCATTCTCATAATTACCCCTACATAAAATATTTTATGCAGCACAAGTCTAACCGTTACAACAATTGTTCTCGAGAATGGAGAATGCAATGTTATTCAGTTTTTGGTGCCAAGATTCAAAATTTTCGAATCTTTCATGCTAGACCAAATCCGAATTTGAAAGTGGATTCGGTTTCGGATTCGATTCTATAAATATGGATATGCACACTCATAATGACCATAAATGATGTAATATGCTCCAAAGTTGAAAATAATTTCTAATTCAATGATTCTACTTTTACAGCCGAGTTTTGTGTCGCGCATCTTGCGTTGCCTCTGGCTGGTCCACCCGTCTCAATCGGGCGCTCTGCTGATGCTGCTGGTGCCGCGACTCATAGGCTTGAAGCAGTTGGCGCTGGCGCGGCAAGCTGGCGCACTCGCCTGCCGAAGGGCCGAACTGCTACTGACCTTGACCCAAGAGGAGGTCACCAAACAGTTGTCGGAAGACAACATCGTCGCGATTTTGGAGACCTTGTACACAGAAAGACTGGCTAAAAAGTAAGGCAATCAGATTGGGAGCTGCAGCGCTCGAATATGCCTTACGCTTTCTGGTATCAGATTAGAACATATAGTTTAGTTGATATGGAATGTTCAACGTTGGTCGTTTTCTAGTGGTCATCTAGCTCATGATCAACTAAACTTTATGATTCACTTCCACCTAGATATTTGGTGAACTCCTCAAAATCCTTGTGAATAATATATTTATTCCTACCTGATCCGATGATGAGTGACTTAACCAATAGGGCCTAATTAGTGAATGAACTTGTTTTCATCTTTGGATACCAACTAAATGACCTCGCTGTCGATGCACCTTAAAACCCTAATATTCATTCATTCAAAGTTATTTTTGTACCTCGAGTAAAAAATAGCTAATTACTGTAATACCTAATTATCAGTTGGTAAAACTACTTCATAATAATTCACAACAATTCAAACATAATTGTAAAATTTCAATTGGCTTAAAAACTAGGGTTGCTGTTTTACAGAAAAATCGCAAACGATACAAAAATTTTAATTCAGAAAAATTGATCGAAATATGTAGCAATTTTCAATCGATATGGAAAATAATTACAATTATGATTATAAAACAAAATGGTGCCGTACAAATAAATATAGCTACTAGCTTATAACATATGTAATCGGGAATTTGGTTACTCTGTGTCAGTCGTTGGACTGATTTTCTTGCATGCAAAATGATCAAATCAACGGCAAGTCTACAAAAAAACTAACACACATACTTTATCGGTAACCTAACTGTTTCTGTATCATTGAAATTGAAAAAAATTTCAATACAGCAGAATCAAAATGTAGCTACCATTAGATCTATGGTACTAACTATTTTTTTCTTTATCAAGAGAAAGTTCAGTGGAGAAGGATTATTTCAGTGGATTATTGTTATATTATTTCAGGCACGCTGGCTTGGTGAGTCTTCTCAACAAGCTCGGTAGCCAGTGCTACAACATGATCCCATTCGAACTGGAACAGAATAAAAACGTTGATCCGGAGAGCATCCGATCGATAACCGTTGACAAGGCGTGGTTCTTGTTGCAAGTCAAACAACGGTGAGTACTCTACGTGTTATAAATAAATGGAGATGACAATCTGTCGCTCATCAACACATGGGCGTTATCAACACTCGTGTGTTGATAAGACACAAATTAGAAGTCGTTTGATGATAAGATACTGAAAATAAGTCAAATAGGTACTTGGAAATTAATAGTTATAATAGTTACAGTAGTTAAATTAGTAGTTGTTAGTAATAAGTTCCCGAGACGGATGCTAGCGTGCTGAACCAATATTCAAGAAACAGGGGCTGATTTCTGCCATGGGCGACCTTCCTGACAGATGTCTTTCGTGGTTTCCTTTTGCCGTTGAAATTACTACTGAGGAGGTTTCTTAGAAGAGGCCTGATTGGTTCCTTCTCATTGTTTAAAAAAAAAAAAAAAAAAAACGTTTCATCTTGTCTTCTCGTTACCTCATTTATCGTTCGCCGACACCAATGAATCTTACTTCTAAGTGAGCAGTTGACCTAATATAAATAAAATAAATTATTGGAAGTTTTTTATATTCTGTTCAAGTTGTTGCCAGCGAGACGCATCGGGTGCGGAAACGGCCCAGTTGCTGAATCGGTTACCGTACAACGATATTGTTAGTTTGCTGTCTAGTCCCAGTTGTAACGTACTGATACTACAAGACTGCATTCAACTCGGCACGCAGTTGACACTCCAGGTAAACTTCACTTCAAATAGTTCTGACGGCACTTGAATTTCATTGGAAAAGATTCACATGTGTTCGTACTTTGTAGAAACTTTTAGAAATTTGAGAAATTTGTGATTTATGATTTTTTTTTTCAAATATTATATTGGATATTGCTTATCTGATAGTTAATACAATCGGTCCTTCTTTGTCAGTGTTGATAAAAATGAGTTTCAGTTGCCTTTTCCTCTTTTCAGGCTTTCCAGAAACAACCACCTCGCAAAATTGGCTACGATTCTTCAAATTTAATAACAGACGAGGAACTGTCTAATCTCGAGTCGCCATTGTATACGGCATCTCAATTGTGTTTGTTGAATAACATACAGAACATTCGATCTTTATTACCGCGGCCGCATCAGGTAAAGTAAAAAGTAAAATTCAATCAATTTTTGTGGAATACCTATATTTGCGATATAAATTTAGAATTGCATCGCATTTTGAAATTACGCATCATAGTTGGAACTTCGATAATAATAATACCTAATACCTTTCTATTCATCTGTTCACATTTAATGATTTGTTTTGCACAGTACCCTATGACAAAATTGAAGGGGGTGGGGGGTGGGGGATAGATTTGGAAGTAAATTGTCGGTAGATAGCTGTCAGACCAAACATAGGCACTTGGTCAGGACTTTACGAAAACCATTTCATGACGTAAGTCAGCGGTGAATTCATACTTCACATAGATCACAATACTTATTTTGCAATTTCAATATAACAAAATATTTGTACAACTTGAAATAACAATAACTAGGTTTAGTAATGTACAATAACTACAGTGTCTTCTTGTGGTTTTACAGTACTATTGAAAACCCAGGTGTATTCAAACGCTGATAATTTAATTTTTCTGTTATTCGAACAATAGATGTAAGCCTAATGAAACAGAGTTTGGGCGTACAGAGTTCATGCCCTTATGCTTGATGTTGATTATTTTGATATTTCAAACTATGACATTTCAAAATAATTCTTAAATCCATCAAATTTTTGAATTTTAGAGGGTTTACTGTAGATGGCAAAGTGCCCTGAGATACCGCATTTTTCCCTCGTCATATACTGTTGATTTTTTAAAACCAGACATATCAGTTCATTATCAGTAATCTTACGAGTTCCATGTCACTTTCTCAAGTATTTAGTCACAGTTTACTGAAGTCTTATTTTACTCATTTGTTAATTCAAATTTAAATTTTTGTCTGTAGGTATTCAATCCGTTGGATCGCGAACCATCGGCTAAAGAATCCAAGTTCAGTAAGCGGCTCGACCAGCTGTTCACTGACGAGACCTTCTGGAACAGCGTGTTCGAAATAGCGCCGGCCGTTTCCTGCTACCTCGACTCGTTGCCGAAACTTGCGAGGGGTGGTGTTTGGCCAGGGGTGCCACCGCAAGAATTCTGGCAGAGCTTAGCCAAGTTTGGAATTTTGTGCTTGGAGGTAAGACTTCTGATTGAGGCGAACCCATTATCTCGAGACACAAAAGTTCCCGTCAGGCAGGATAGTGTTACAGCTATATATTATACATTTAGTTACCCAGTTCTGTATGTGTGTGTGTCACCTAATGCCGGCCTATGCAAACTGGGTAATTCCTACTTTGAGTAATTCCCACAGAACTGGGAAATCCCCAATTCTAGACATCATAAGTAGGCCTATGTCTTCTGATTTTGCCGATTAGGTCTACTTTATGAATCATTTGCAATCACAAATGGGCTATTTGTTGAAATAATAGTAGGCCTACGTAATTGTGTTTATTGACTTCTTGCCATCAGATATCGTTATTTACTTTTCTCTATGCAATGTCATGTTTTACTTGATGTTTTCACATGTGTCACATGAAAAACATACTTACGTTCGTAACAATCTATCAAAAGTAACAAAATTGCAAACAAACGAACAAAAAACTTACTATTCATTCTCGGTCATGTTTCACATGTCTCTCTAGTATATATATATATATATATATATATATATATATATATATATATATATATATATATATATATATATATATATATATATATATATATATATACTAGGGATAACATCGATTCTATAAATTCAGAATCGATTCTGTACTTCCCAGAATCGATTAAGAATCGATTTTTTTTTCAAATTTGAAAAAAAAATGTCTGTGTACATTTACATGTTTAAATATTCCCGCGCTGTTTTCATGTAGCTAAAACTGTTGCACATCGTGTTATATCAACTGTACCGCTCTGTCGAAGTGGCGCCTTCAAGGTCATGAACGAAGCTTTCTCCCCTCCATGATACACACACACACATTCTTCCCCACTACGCTGAACCACACCCTTTGTCGTGTAAATGATCCAATGGCGTTTGTCTCATTACGAAAACTCTCAACCGGACTTGGCGGGAGGGGAAGGTAAAAG
Organism: Brachyptera risi; assembly: GCA_964007535.1. Taxonomy (NCBI): domain Eukaryota; kingdom Metazoa; phylum Arthropoda; class Insecta; order Plecoptera; family Taeniopterygidae; genus Brachyptera; species Brachyptera risi. Next base: position 18,596,451 of record OZ023331.1, on the reverse strand, counting down.
ATGGGAGGGGCTACAAAAAACATGTGCGAGCGATGGTACACGTGCGTCAGTCGACCTAAATGCTACAAATGTGTACAGTTTCGATCAAAAAAAAAATGGCAAAAAAATCGATTCTCGATTTTTAGAATCGTTTGGCACTAGAATCGATTCTGAATCGATTCTCGATTAATCGATGTTATCCCTAATATATACATACATATAGGCCCAACATTCAACCTATTTGCCAATATTGATTACTGATCAACAGTATTTTACACTTCGAAGATTCTTCTCCGAGTTATATGAAGCTATTTCACTTTAATACATTTAACAGAAGGTTGTTACAATGGTTTATGGTATGATGACTCTGAAAATTTTACGACTTGGGTAGGTTGCCCCTTAACCCGTGAAGTCACATTTTCAACCAATTATTCTCTGACATACTTGAATATAACTAAATATCAATTCTCCGTCTGAAATTGCTACTCATTTGCACATAATTTTTTTATTGCAGGCAGTATCTTGGATAGTTCTCACACAGCCCACAGCGCAACCCCAATGCCTCGAGTTTGGCTTACGTTGCGCGGACCTAATCTTGCGTGACGCCAATCTCTCGGCCGTGATTGGTCAAGCTAGCAATGCTTCATACCTCGGTTCAGCCAGTACGGCCATAACTCGGATCGTGCTGCTGCTATTGGAGGGAGAACAGTTGCCAGCTCTGCCTCCGTCAGGTACAGTAAACCCTCAGTAATCCGAAATTCAAGGGACCTCAAAAAGTGATTTTGATTTATAAAAATTTGGATTAACCAAAAAACTCCTTTTCCACAAAAATCATCACACTTCCCGGTTAGAATTGAAGCAATTTCGTATTGAGCGCAAGAGAAAGCTAGATTCGGCTATCTTCGACAGCAAACGAACGTTAGATGGCCAGCTTCCATTGGCGCTCGGCCGTTCCGAGTGATTGAGTGTTCCGAGCTTACCGCTCGTCAAGTCAAGGACAGACAGAGCGACCAAAGACCTTAGTATCTAACCCAACGAAGTTAGATACTAAGGTCTTTGGAGCGGCCCGAGCGCACTCGGAGTCGGATGACGTATTCAGTGGCAGCGAACAGCTGAGCTGGCTTCGGCCTATTGTTACGCGTCAAATAAAAAGGATGGAATTTACTAAAATAATGATCAATTCTAGGAATTCACTCGATCTATTTCGGATTATCCAATCCGAAATCAGTGCTAAAGCAATTGAGGGGTCGAAATATTAGTTCGAATTACGGATTAGCTGGAATTCGGGTTAACCATATTCATTAACATTGAAATGCCTATACCTTCAGCCGGGGACTGACTTCAAGTTCGAAATATGTCAAATTTTGGATTAATCGAGTTTGGATTAACGAGGGTTTACTGTAGTGAACGCTTCAACTTTATTTAGAAAATGCTTTGTCATAGTTTAGGCTTTGAAGTAAAGCTTACATGTTATTGAAAAAACACTTACTTTGCAAAATATTCAACTATGTATTGATAAACCATACTCTATGAATATAATCATTGTTCTCCAAGCTACAATGAAATAATAAGCATGTATTGATATATTTATTAAGTAATGAAGTGAGACGTTTTGAGGAGCTTCAACGATGAGGCTATTTGTTTTTTGCAGTAGATATTACTCTGGAGAAATATTGTGATTGCAGCCTTTTTAATTCAAAATTCAAAACCCCCAAAATACCCAGTTTGAATGATAAAAGTTTGAATTACTTATTACAAATATTCTACATTAAACTTATTGGTCAAACTACAGCAAAATTTGAACTTCCAGAGCTTGAATTAAAGAGGGTCCCTAGGGAGCATTCATAGGAGTAGGTCTATAGTTACAGTTTACAAGAAAATGCCACCATAAAGTAAGTATAATATGCCTATATTGGTTGGTCAAGCAATTCAATTGAGGCAAGTCAATTATCTGTTTGGAATGTAAATCCGACCATTGCCGAGCCTGTGTACCTAACGTCAGCTAGGATCTGGACAGCTCAACCACTTTGGATTCATTCTTTACAACGAGCTACCAGAAACCATGAAATCACTGAAACCTCCTGCTTTCAAAAAAGAAATGAAGAAAGAACTACTCAACAAAGATCTGAGAAAATGTTTCAATTCTGAGAAGACTTGGTGTAGATGCACCGTTCAACCATTTTCAAAACAGTGTTCCCTATACAACCCGATATGCCTATGCAGGCGTCGTCCATACCCTAGACAGTGTTCCTACTATACACAAGATGAACGTTGATCTTCCTATCATATTTCTTAATACCATATCATATTTTTACTTTTTGCCTCTCTTATATATTTGTTATATTCGTGTTTTATTTTACCTATTCAGTGTGTTTTTTTTTGTTTTGTTTTTTCTGTTCTGTGTTTTTCTTGTTTTTTCATTGTTTTATATTTAGGTTTATATTTAAAGCATGTCCTATAAAGAGTTGGTAACTCATGGAATTTTCATGCTGAACCCAATAAATACAATAGCTTGGCCACTGGTTGTGTTTGGCTATTGAAATGCTGGTTAGCAATTTGTTTTTCATTTGATTGGCTAGTGACAAGTTCAAATTTGCAGCCCTTATAGTCCCCATATGATGTCACATGGTTTGCTCAGGAAATGAACACCCCATACCCTGATCAAGACAATCTTGTAAGCATTTTAATAACCTTGTAAATTTGCTGATTGTGTGTTGTCGGATAAATGTAAATGACTACGGTACTATTTAGTTTCAAAATGGCAAACCTGAGTACATAGTTTGACTATCCCAATTTCATACAAAACTTCAATCGCTTGTTATGTTCTTCTAATTCCTTTATTGTCAGATTGTTTTTACTTCTATACATTTCATTCTATTTCTTGCGTTCTACTAGTTTACGAGTCTTGAAAATAGTAATCTTATATTTAAACAATTTTTTTTTACATAGGTTTGGCTGCGGCTTTGGAAGACGCCGACACTGTCTGTGCTGCTCATTCCTGCCACCAGATGGCTATACTCGTGTTGTGGCTGGAAAAAACCCATCTGAAACAAGCGAACATTCCAACATTCTTATATAAACCAATCAAAAGCCTCATTGTCAGTCTAGCTCGAATGCCATTGGTCAACTCATATGTCGCCACACCTCCAGAAGTTTGGCGACAGGGGTGGTGCTGCGAACTGGTTGGAATTGCCAAAACTACTGTCCCTCCGTTGCCTGTTGAATATCTTCAAGACATAGAATTACTTCAGCAGCTGATATTCAGGTACGGCTTAGCTATCTAATTAATAGAGATGTCAATCGATAGATTATCAGATATCAGATCAGCCAGTAATCGAATAGTGATTGTCATGCATTTTTATTATTCATCGGTGTATTTAAATTCCATTGAAAAGTTGTATGATGCTTCCATTGCAAATGATTGGAGAATGGTGTTACGGCGTAGTTCGTAGGTCTCACGTAATTGTTTGGATACAGATTGTGAATAATATTTGTTTACTGTACTTATCTTTTTTGTTGTTATTTTTGATAATTATTATTTCTTATTTCAAGGCCGCCTTTCGTAGCTCAGTCAACTAAGGCACTGCTTTAGAAACTAAAGTCACTATTGGGCCTGGGTTCGAGTCCTACATAAGGCATGGATTTTTGTAAATGCCTTTTCACTTGTCATAATTTCATAGAATCATTATCACCTGCTCATTCATACCCCCAAATAACGTAGCTGGTGATGGGGTTGTTGAGCAAACAATAATTAATCTCCACCTAGGTCTAAATACTCAATTCAAAGACTAGGTATTATCGGTTAATCATTTCTTCGGTCGTACAAATTCAATCATTGAAATAAAATTTTCCGATGTCACTTTTTGACAATGAACAGCAACTCTAGTGTAATTGTTGCTTCCGATTTTATATCACAATGAAACCTCTATCCATCGTTTTTCAAGGGACCAGGAAAATAAAACCATCCATACAGGAAAACGATTCATCCAGGAAAATTTAACATTGATTACATGGGAGTGGGGTGAGAAAAAATTAATGGTACAAGCAGGAAAACAATGGATCCGGGAGCTATGCATAGAGGTTTCACTGTATATATGTGACTTGTCCTTGATTAGTGTTATTTATTTGTCATGTATCCACATTGTATCAATCTTGCTCTAGGCCTAAATTATGTAATGTGTCCCAGTTTTATATTTGTCAGGAAAAAAGTAAAACTAGATGATATTCCCAGGTTATAAATGTGTAAATTTGTTTTCCAAGGGCAACACTTCTCGGGTGGACCAGTCGTCAACAGTTCGAAGAAACTTGGATGTCATTTCTAAGTCTTCTAAATTCAAATCCCCAAGATAACATGGGTCCCGACGAGATGGCCCTCATGATCCACGCCAGTTCTTTAGCGATCGAAGCGATAACCGCTCTACTGATTCAGACGCTTCTTCTCCCTATCCCCGGCAACCCGAACACAAGCCGTCTCATTCATCAGCCGAGAGAAAGAACACTCGTCGGCGTAACAGAGCCGAGTAAATTGAAGGCAGTTCACGAGTTTCTCAGCTGGAAATTGATTGATTTGCCGGTGACGAGGCATAAATTCGGAAGTATATTCTACAGAGCTAACATGGAGCGAATAAATAATAGATGTCGGTATGGGTACAGTCAAGTTTCGTTGGAATATTTATGGACTGCTACAAGAATTATGATGGAAGGAGAAAATGAGAAGGGCTTAGGTTTGTATAATCTTTGCTTAGATGTAACATTATTTTCATTATTACGTGTCAACTAAGTGTTCATATTAATTGTAATGTTTTGATTCCTTTTTCAGTTTCTGGATTATGCTTGGCAAGAGAGCAGTGCCTAGCAGCCAGTGGTCTCGATTTACATTCCTGCTTACATTTCCTATTAGATTTATATTCACAGTGGCTACAACCTAATTCCGGTACTCCGTTACGGCTCGTAAACGAAGCGATTACTTCCGTTTTGGCCATCTCCGACTTGTTTACGGAGAAAGCCCAATTCCAGTGGCTGTTATCTACGTGTCTAGAACTAGGCAAAACGCACCCGATTGAAGACGAATTGATCCATCAAAACTTGGTTCTCGGCGCCTGCAAAGCAGCTGCGGTCATTCGTCCCGATCCGGAAACTTTCGAACGAATTCGAAAACTAGTCGAATCTAGCTTGAAGAGCGCTTTCTTACCGGCTCGAATAGCCGGTCTCCACGGCATTCTTTATCTTCTGCAAAACAACACGGAACAGAAAAACGAAGAGGTGGTTCAGATTTTGCCGTTGGCAATAGAATATATTCAGAAACATATTGACAATAGCGGTAATCAAAGTGAAGAGCATAATTTATTGATGTGGGGTCTCGTATTTTATTTGATGGAGACTGTTGAAGAAACGGTGATGGAGACCGAACTGAGTCCAGTTGTTTTACAACTAGCATTAACGTTAACTACTTCCAATAATCTTCCAGATAGTCTGCATCTTGCTTTGCTAAACGGTAAGTCAGGAATTATTAATTTCAAGAATGTGTTTATGGTATTTAATTCTGACAATTCATAATGGGTATAATTGGAAAAAAGTAGTTTTCTATCATTAACGAGTTCAATTACCACTTTGCTCATACAAACTCAATATCATTATCCATTACAATAGGCCTAACTAAGAACAAAATAGTTTTGATATGTCAGTTTACAACAACAACAAAAATCCTAAATCTACAAGATGGGTATTTTATTTTAATTGTTATTAAATTGAGAATGGAAAAAATATGTATCCGTATGATTTCTTCATTATGTTCACTAAGGGGACTATGGTGCAAAACTCCAATTTGTGTAGTTTGTATTCTATTTGAGAATATTTTTCTGGAAGGCTGTTGAAGATACATAGGCCTACTTGAAATTTTATGGGCGCCACGTTATTTGTAGGTTGTATGAGACAAATAACGAAAACTCATAATTCGTAAATAATAGGGAGTTGAATAACGTAAACAAGACGAGAATACGAGATCAATCTAAGGAGGCTATAATATAGGTATAATGCAATGATAAATACACTTTACAAATGAACTTAAATACACTCTAGCTCACTGTGCAATCGTGAGATATGTCGATCGTCATCAACACACTCCCCTAAATAACTCTAACTAAATATATAATATTAACATTATGTATACACCGGTTGATAAACAAATCAAAGAAACGTAAATTGTCGGGCTAGTGATCAAATTGAATTAGGCAGCCCCAACCACGAGATAGCGATCTCTTTAGCTAGCAGCCTTCCAACTACTCCTGTTACTCATAGTAGGCCTACGGTATTCTACTCATAATTACATTCATAATAATATAATCTTACACGTTCAACTGCAAGTTTGTAGGCAATAAAAATATAAGTTGAACAAGAAACAAAAACAAATGAGACACTGAACCAATAATGTAAATAGAAAATTAAAATGATATGCGAACCAACGTCATACGCTTCTCCGCCCTTGTGTCCGTGGGTTTTCGATGATCTTCTCGAAGTCGTACTCAATGATGCGCCGAGCCGGGGCGGGGCAAGGGGGAGGGGGTATGTCGTCGTAGATTTGGACCACACGATATGGATAATGTTCGTTGCTTTCTTGAAGAAAAACTAATAAGCTTCACTTTCGGAAGTTAATCCCGGCTGATAAACGGGCTAACAATGTCAGGTGCGGCCTCAGCTACTAAGCCGCGTATTCACAAGCGAACACCCTTGTTATTACGATATTTACGAAAAACTGGAATACTCCACTTCAATATTTAAATAAAATACAAGTTTCCAGGATAGATCCTATGGCAGTATCAAAGCTTTCACCAACAACTGGCAATCACAAATATTTCCTGGCTTATCAATCTAGTACTCCGGCTCTGCCGTTAAACTCCAAAAAAACACAACAACTCTCCTAGCTTGATCTCGTCTCTCGCGACCCCAAGAATAGAGCTGACCCACTCGGTACTCGAATACAGGTCTCTCTCCTCCCAACCCTCACGGCCGAATTCTCAACTAAATATTCACAGCATAGTGGCGTAGGTTCAGGGGTAGGGACAGTGGGTAAATGATGGGTTACACAATCTATTGGCGTCGGTGAATGATGAATGAGATGATGGGATGATGAGATGAAAGGTTATTCCATTAGGTGTTTTGGATGGTGGGAAGGAGTCGGTCGTGGCCTGTTGTTAAGGAACCATCCCAGTATTAACCTGAACGAAAGAGGGAAACCACGAAAAACCCCTGTCAGGATGGTCGACCATGGTGGGAATCGATCCCCGGTCTCCCGAATGACGGTTCAGTGTGTTACCACTCGGCCACGCGTCTCGGTTTCACCTCTCTTGTGATTATAAGTTCTCTCATATTTATGTTGCTCATTTGCTTAAATGTTTTCTGTATTGTCTAGGCTTAGAACGGTTGATTGTGACGAAAGCTATCGTCGGTAAAGTCTCCGAGCAAGTAACCAAGTTGGCGGTTGATCGATTGAGACATCCGAACTCAGACGTGTGCATACCTGGACTCCAGCTATTGCTCACCTGCATGTATACTGGTGAGCAAAAGAAATATTGTTCGGACAATTTTTCGAGAAATATATCTCTCTGTTGTGATATTTGATATTTCATAGAATAAGCCAAAAAAGATTTTTTGTGCACTTTAGTATTTTAGGCCCATAAAAATTACCTAAAATGTAGTTCCTCTCTTACATTTTTTAAATTTCAGCCTAATTAAGTTCCTATGTTATTAACTTATTATATATTATTATTATTTAATATTTATTATTCTATTTCACATAAATGTCAAGACTTGGTAGGCCTAAATGGATTGCTAATAATAAACGCCTTGTTGAAAGTTTACTGACCTCACTTTCAAAAAGTCGGTGATGTTTCGTGGAATTTGTCGATGAAATTGGTTCAGCTGGCCTTTTCACTAGTTGTCAATTACTACAGCCAAAATGAGCTGTAAGTCTAAACAAAGGTTATATTTTAGGTTATTTTTTATACAAAATATTATAGAATATTCTTTTAGATGCCTGAAGTTCTGCTAATTTTGACTGCTTTGTATAAATGACTTCACATCTACTACTAGTATCAGGTTTACTTCAAATTAACCTCAATTGCAATACTTTTTTGATGACACCAACTTATAATAATGAACTTTTCATCATTTCTCATAAATATTTGACATGTGACACTAGTGTTCCCAATTAAGATCATTGACCAAGGATGACAGGTTGGGATCATTATGCCGAAGCACCACAAAAGTAATCTTATCACATACAAAAAATTGTACATGTAAGATGTAAATAGGTAATAGTACTAGTAGCCTATAGGCCTGCTATATGACTTATTGTGAATGCATATTTTCTCTTCTCAGACATTGACTTTGGATCTACATAGGGCAGCAAAGTAGGCTGTGGCGCAGAAGGATAGGGTTCTAATGTAGGTTCATTCTTATGGGTAATAGCACGCACATGATTTTAAAACTGTCATAACTTCTAAACTAGTAATACTACAGCTAAACCAGTTAGCCTACAATGTTCAGTAAACTGTTATCTTTGCGATGAGACACATACATTGTATCAAACGCCTGGTAAATTTAAACAATTGGATGATAAAAAACATGTTGTAATTGCAACGTCGAAAACTAACGATAGCCGTGCGCGTAGGAGTGCACCTGCATGACGGTCTAAGCTTAATGTTGCAACATCTGTTTTGCGATGATGCCAAGCGATACCTAGCAAGCAGCTAGCAAGTTTCTTGAGAACACGGCCACTGTGAGAATTCCGATGCAACTATCTCTCTCTTTCATTCGCTTGGCGATATCGCAATTACAGCATGTTTTTTATCATCCAATTGTTTAAATTTACCAGGCGTTTGATACAATGTATGTGTATCATCGTAAAGATAACAGTTTACTGAACATTGTAGGCTAACTGGTTTAGCCGTAGTATTAATAGTTTAGAAGTTATGACAGTTTTAAAATCATGTACGTGCTATTACCCATAAGAATGAACCTACATTAGAACCCTATCCTTCCGCGCCACAGCCTACTTTGCTGCCCTATTAAAATTACATGAATGAAATATCAAAAGACACCAAATTAGGCTGCATAAAAAGCATATAAAAATTCAAATTACATGAATTGAATATGATAGGCCTATTAGATTAATTAAATATTAAATTAAATCAATTTAATATCAAATTCAAAATACATGAATGAAATATCAAAGTATATAAATTGAATATATTTTTTCTCAGGTGATGAAGGTGGTATAGTTAAAGATCCTGAGCAGTTGATTGAAGCGATGGAAAAGACGTCGGCGCTGTTCGATCGAATTAAACGTGGCTATCCGTCTGAAGTGGAACTGCTCTGCGGCGTTCTACCGCACTTGTTGACTGACTTCTTCCCGCCGTCAGAGATACTGACGAAAGTCATCGGCGAGTTTCTGTCGCCGCAGCAACCGCATCCGAGGCAGTTGGCGGCAGTAGTGTTCCAAGTGAGATAAGACTTGATTTGAGTTATCTATGATAGCTGTGCAGTTGGATGACATG
>OZ023331.1:18506918-18581918 GCA_964007535.1 Brachyptera risi | reverse complement strand
CAAAAAACCCATATGAATAAGCCAGGCGGAAAAAAAGACAAAGTGAATGTTCTCCGAAATTTTTCAAATTTTCACAGAACTCGAACAACATAATAATACACATTATTCCGAACTTTTACTCAAATCGGATCAGTCGTTTTGATGTAAAAAAATATATAATGTTATTTGTGTCAATCATTCAAAGCTATTATTAAGATACCTATTAAATCAAAGCAACAAGTGTCACCACTTGATTGTAAACGATTAAAACAAAGCCTTCTTTATTATCATATAAATTATTAATGGCAAATAAGATGGCAGTGATGTAATGGTTCGGATCTCAAGGTGTATATATATATAATAACCAATCCAAAGATAAGTTGATATGTTCCAGCTCATTCATCAACGCGGAAACACATAACGCGTTTGCCTAGTGATACTTTCAAGAGTGTAGCCTGTTCGAATTCTCAGCACAAAATGTTATTTGACGAGCAAGAGGTGCGAAAATATGAATACTTCAACCCTAGATGGGGGGGGGGGGGGGTAGCAAATTGGAAAATTCTCAAAAAGGGGAATTCGTAATAAGACAATAATTAGGGAGACAGCATTCAAGAGTTGAATGATCCAATTATTGAGTGCTGGCTCAGTCTGGGATCTTGCCTACAGTATCAGTTTGATTGAAGAAGTAGATCTTACACACCTTCGAAGTTGTGTAACACGGGCTCGTTCCTTGTTACAATGGAAGACCTGATCTATGAGATTGCAGCAAATGCATCTATCTGTTGATGGAGGCAGTGATAGATAGTGCAAGCTGCAAGTGCAAGCTAGCTATTGCATTATAGAAGTTCCACAAACCACAAAGTTTTTCTCAATAGTTAAGTGAATTTTTTGTTGTGATCATATCTCTACTTGTGATGTTTTCTCTAATTGGATGAGCGAAGCGAAGACTCAATTACACTATACCGAAAAAAAAGTGCCTGTTTTTTTTTGTTCGCGCTCCACAGGTCGGACAAAAATTCAAAATCAGTTGAAACTTGGCACACACATGAACCCCTATCTGACTTGATGCTGTATAGTTTTGAGGCACGATCGGTTGAACAACTTCTGAGAAAACTCATTCCAAAGTTTTCAAAAATCCCATTAGAATAAGCCAGAGGAAAACATTCGTGAAAAATTTTTCATCTGAGAGGATTCAAATTCTCAGAGAACTTCAATCTGATAATGATACACATTATTCCGAACTTTTACTCAAATCGGATCAGCCGTTTCGATGTAAAAAAATATATAATGTTATTTGTGTCAATTATTCAAAGCTATTAAGATACCTATTAAATCAAAGCAACAAGTGTCACCACTTGACTGTAAACGATTAAAACAAAGCCTTCTTTATTATTATATAAATTATTAATGGAAAATAAGATGGCAGTGATGTAATGGTTTGGATCCCAAGGTGTATATATATATAATAACCAATCCAAAGATAAGTTGATATGTTCCAGCTCATCCATCAACGCGGCAACACATAACGCGTTTGCCTAGTACCTAGTGAACGAAAGCAAAATATTGAAAGAATCCACCCCAAATTATAATTTTACCGCGTTAAATTTAGTATCTTAAAAGCGAAGGATCAAAAACGCTTGAAAGTTGAAACCTAGAAGGCTATGAATGACGTCAGCGATGTCGTAAGTGGGCGGAAGCTGAAGGGGGTTTGGCTACTTGCCAGCCAGAGTCGACTCGATTTGACTGCCGAGCCGATTATCAGTCTGATTGGCAGTGACCACTTGGTTTGTTGGCTCGGTTCGTGATTAAAATTTTTCACTTTTAATTATTTCTCCATTATGGCGGGTGTTGCCCAACGTTGCTCTCGAGCACTGAATGTTTTGGTTCCCCAAGTTACGAGAACAGCGTCAAGAACATATTTCACCTACAGTCCTGAACCATCACAGCCTATTCCAAACAAGGAACCGACATGGGTAGAAAATGCGCAGGACGCCTTCGAATGCATGAAATCCGGTAATTAAATATAGGATTCACTATAGAGATCTATAGTAGGGCCTCTGCTAGGATTTAAGACAAACGTAGGCTAAGGCTAGGCCTAGTACACCTCAAAAGAAGACATGGGTCTAACCTAGACCTAGGCCATTGAGATTGTAATGTTAGAACATTACAATCTCAATGCCTAGGCAGATGGGAATTTGAGGGTTAGACTGGTCTTCAAGGTCAGCCATGAATTTGTCAAGCTAGGCCTACCTAGGTTTGGCCCACGATCTAGAATAGAGAGGTCTTGTATCGAAGCCATTTTTGCTGATACCAACAGTGCTGCTAGTTCCACCAAAATCTGTGTGGAACGCTTTTGAAAAGAGGCCAGTGGGCCGAACGCTCTATGCATGCGTACACCGAATATACATCATTGTTGGCGGCAAGACGTCAGCGGTCAAACATCAACTGGATCACGTGACTGGCCTCTACACCTAGCGTTCCGCACGGATTTTGCTGGAACTAGTACCATTGTTTGTATCAACCAAAATAGCTTCGATACAAGACCTCTAGGTAGCTTGACATTTATGGCTGACCTTGAAGTTCAGTCTAACCTTCGGATTCACATCTGCATATGCTGGAATCTATACATCGTGGCAGAACCATGATGCCGAGATTCACAGCTTTCTAGATTCGACAGTATTTGTATTTTTGTATTTAACCTATGACTATCAATAACGTAACGGGATAAGCAACATGGCGGTTTCCTTTCGCACCATGCGTGTATCAAAGGGATGCCGCCTCACAAATGTTATGATGATTTGCTGGTATTATTGTGTGTTGATCTATACAAGTAATAGATGTAATGCAATCTGTGAATCCAGCTCTTTCCAACTGCATTAAACAATATCGGGATAAATTTCATTTGAATTAGCCAATCTAAATTTAAAATACGTCTGTAAAAGCATTTAGACCCCTAGTCAAGAGCCCTACTGCTATATTTACCATTTGATAACTGGATAATTACTCATCATCTACAAGAAAGATTAAAATCAATGCAATTGTACAACTATGTACTATATATTGAAATACGAGCCTAATACGTACGATTTGATTTGAAATTGCGAATCTCACAAATGTACACGAAAGCGCGCTGATTCCACCATGGTGAAAACGGCCTAATGTTAAAAGGATAGGACTTATGACGTGTTGCTTATCCCGTTACGTTATCGATAGTCATAGATTTAACTTACTCATTACAGATTGTTTTTAGAACAGGTGGTAATGATTACTATCATGAAATCAAAGGTAAACAAACAAACATAGCCTACTTGATAAAATTATACATTGTTATTTTTTCTCAGCTCTCTTAAATCACTTATCTTCGTTATATTCTTCAACTCTTCATCCAATTAATTCCATTCCCGCGTCGTTCTCTGGGTGGATCCATATTTCCCTACTTTTCTATCCACTCTCTCCACTTCCATTCTTACCCCTCCCCTTGTACTTCTTTGTAATCCCTTTCCAAATCTATTGCTCAATTCCTCCCAACCTGTATATTCATTCTTGACTGTAACAAAATTGCACATTCTTTCTATTTGTCTTCGTTTTGCCAAATTTTCCCATCCATCCCATTTCCTCAATCATTTTACTAGGTCTTTCTATAACGTTTTCCACCACATCCTTATCGTTCCTGATAATCTTCCAGCGCTTCTCTCTCCCCAATACCCTTCTTGCAGCAACCCTTTGGACATTCTCCACAGCCTTTATTAGTCCAACTTCATGCGGATCCCAGACTGCAAACTAGCATACTCAAGCATTGGCCAAATCAGACTCATGTATGCCTTCTCTTTTATTTGCCTCCCTGTTCCCTTCCACTGCCTCATAATGAAATTCAAGGATCGTATTCCCTTTTTTGAGACATTTCTAACATGATCCCCCCACCCTAAATTTTTATTTATGTAAAGCCCAAGATATTTATACGCTTCTACTTCCTCAAGCTTGGAATCTCCCATTTTACAAACTTTATTTTCTTTTTTTTTGTTACTGCTGGTAGAGAAGTGCACCACTTTACATTTTCCAACATTCAGTCCGAAGTGTATTTTATACGAGTCAAGGTGTGTAGGGTTTTCGATCAAATACTTTATGTTGATTTCTTGCTCATCTTACAACGCAAATGCTGCATTTGCCTAGTGATAAAAATCTGGACCTAAATTTGAAATTGTTGAAAAAATCCTACTGACTGGAAGTAACCGTACTGCGTACTGTATTGTTCTTGCTGGTACATACAGTTTGAACCAAAAGTGAAAAATCATTTTTCCATCTGGTAAAACATCATATTAACTTTGCAATATTTTGTAGGATTCAACAGGTATCAGATGAAAAGAAAATGAACTTTACTTTTGGTTCAAGGTGTAGGCCAAGATGCTTTGAGGGTTGCGTTTGCCCGTTGGAGATGGTGACTTCACTTCTTATCCCTCCCAGGTTGAAAATGTGTAGCGGTACCAATTTACTGGTCACATCTTCATTACCAACGATCGTGCTTAGTGTAGTGGTGATAAAAGGAACTAACTTTGTTCACAAATACATGCGAAATGACATTCACTTTTGCTCAGTTGTCTGAAACAGTCTCTCAAGAAGTAAAACTGAGATAGTGAGGTTAAATTGTCTGTCATTCAAATTGTGACTTCAGTAATTCATATCTAGGCCTAATAACGCAAGTTATATTGCTAGTAACTTACATCTGGACGATCTATATGGAAACGGAATCGTGTGAGAAGTCTGCATACCCCAAACAAATAAGTATTCATATTTAATTTAATTGCATCATCAGTAAATAACTACCGTCGAACCCACATATAACGAACTCGGTTTTAACGAAATTTCGGTTTTTACGAATTAATTACCATCCCCCTTCAAATCTCCTATCCTTACAATGTTAAATAAAGACCTATAACGAAGTGATTTATATTTCAAAATTCGGTTATTACGAATTTTTTGTCACTTTTCAGCATATTTTTCTCATTATTTTCAGCTATTTCCAACAAAATGTTCGAAAATCGGAGCATTTTGCGTGAATTTATTTTCAGGTTACATTTATTTTGAACGGACTGTACATCGTAGCAGCTGGTGACGTGTACAGCACGTGGTCATAACTCTTGCTGCACCCCCCTCCCTCAAGGGGCAAGCACAGTGGAACGGCCCATAAACAAACATTCGCTCAACGCGCACTAAATAATAACGTGATGGTGACATCTTCAATGACTTTGTTTATCTATTTTTTGTTTACATTCCTTCATTTCCATTCGTGATAGTGTCCTGTAACCTAGGAAATAAAACACGAGAAGTGGGGAGTTGTGGTGTCATGTGATAGCAGATGATAAGTTCTTTATGACAGGACATTGTTGTTTTCTATTACTTTCTACAAACATACTAAGTGATGATACGATGCGATGATAATATGTCACCTAATACAGTACTATACTAGGGCCTAAGTCGTAAATGTAGGCCTATCTTTATAAATCTCTAAAATTCAAGTGCTATTATGAAAAAAAGCAATACATCTCTATAACGAAATTCTGTTTTTACGAACAGATTTTCATTCCCCTTGAAATTCGTAATATGCGTGTCCGACTGTAAATATCCTTTCTTATTAGATGAGCGATAGCAAAGACTCCATCCCACTCTTATAGAGCTTTGTCTGTGTGCTTTTTTTGTGGGCACTGCACAGGTCGCACAGTTTGACTGATCGACATGAAACTTTTTTATACACGCAAACTTATCCAACTAAGAACTGTACCGTATAGTTTTTGACTTTTCTGGAATTAATTGGTTGGACCAATTTTGAGAAATATCATCTCAAAGTTTCTAAAAACCCCCATAGGATTAGGCTGGGCAAGAAAATTTGAAAAATAAAATCTCTCCAATAATAATCATCCGTCCCTGGTTCCAACTGAAACATTGGGTCAGGGGGTGGGTATTTCCACCAGCACTAGGGCCGCAGGACTCCTGGAAACCGGTTGGCCACACCTGGCATTTCCTTCTCATCTTCCTCCTCCTCTTCTTCCACTACCAATTGTTCCACCAATTCCTTCCATTTTATTCTGTCCTCCCACTGACGTTCTGCCTCTAACTGCTTCCACCTTCCTCCTCTCATCAGTACATCCTCCTTGATCAGTCCAATCCACCTCTCTCTCGGTCGTCCCACGCTCCGTGCTCCCACTGTAGCCGCCTCGAATACCCGTCTTGGTATTCTCTCGGTTTCCATCCTCTTCATATGACCGAACCACCTAAGCCTCTCTCTTCCCAGTTTGAACCCTAATCTCTACTCCTAGCTCACTTCTTATCTGCTTACTTCGAACTTTATCCATTCTCGTAATCCCCTTCACACTCCTCAAGAACTTCATCTCAGCTGCCTGTAGCTGGTTCAATTCCATAAAACCCGCCGACCACGTTACTGCCCCGTACGTTAGAATTGGCAGGAAATACATCTTGTACATCATCAATTTACAGACTTTTGGAAATCTTTCATTCCACAACAACTTCCTCACTGCCTGATAAAATGACTGCTTTCTTTCTCCTTTCCCGTACTTCTCTATCTACTTTGGCCTTATTGGTGAGTAGGCTTCCGAGGTACTTGAACTCTTCCACCTCTTTCAACCATCCGTCTCTAAGCTTTATCCGAGCATTACCATTATTTATTCACATTACATACACATAGCATTACATTATTCTTCTTCCTTTCCATTGTCATTGCTTCACTCTTCTCTTCACTAATTTCAAACCCATCCTCTCCATCTCTTCACTCCACTTATCAATGTTGCACTGCACTTCCTCTCTCGTTTCTCCCCAAACCACCACATCATCCGCATAAATCAAAGTACAAGTATCACCAGTCTCATTAGGCTCCACTTTTTGCAGCAGGTTGTCCATCACTATGACAAACAGCATCGGTGACAATACACTGCCTTGTCGTAGCCCTTCACTTAGGCCTATTTTAAACCATTCCGATCTCCCCACCCCCGACTGCACACAACTCACACTATTCCGGTACATACTATTGATTCGCTCAACCAAGTCCTTGCCTATTTCTCTCTTTACCAAACACTCCAACACTCTTTCTCTTGGCAACCTATCATGTGCCTTCTCCAAGTCCAAGAAAGCCATATGCATCACCTGACCTCTCTCCCACTGCTGCTCCATCAACTGTCGCATGGTGATAATTGCGTCTATTGTCGAACGTCCTCTTCTAAATCCATACTGTTCTTCCCGCAATCTCTCTTCCACGTAATTCTTCAATCTCCACTCCACTATCTTCTCAAACAACTTCGCACACTGGCAGAGTAACGTCATTCCTCTATAATTACTACACTTCCTACGATCTCCTTTCTTGAAAAGGGGGACAATTATCCTCTTTTCCCAATCTCCTGGAACCTTCTTCTGTTCCCACATCGCTTTGATTACTCTACCAAGCCATCTCCTACCACAATCCCCTGCCGCTTTCACCATTTCTCCAAATAGAATAAAAATTTTCTTTGAATGTGCACACATAAAAATACACATTATCACCGTTTTGTATGCAATTCAAACCAGCTGTTTTGAAAAAAAAAATTAAATCAACTGTTTTTATTCATCAAATAGCCCGTTCAGACGAGGCACGATCGTGCCAATCCTTCGTTGTTGAGCAATGAAACACCCCGTGTGAACGCGTCAAGGTCAACACTGAGCGCCTGAATCACGTCGAATTTCGGAGAGACAGGAGTTCTATATTTCAATCCTATCGTGTTGGTTTATACATGACTGACCAATAGGAGAACGGTATTTTCGATTCGAGTGATCGATAATCACAACAAAGCAAATTGATTGAATATGGCCGCCTAGACAGAATTTTCTATTGGTCCATTTGTCACGTGACTGTGAATTTCCAGCAACACGATGCGCGGTGTCAAACTTGTGTCTGAATGCCCCAAAGCTCGCATCGTATTGCTCGACAACATAGGGTAGGCACGATCGTGCCTCGTCTGAACAGGCCAAAATAGGCCTATATAGAAATAATAGCAGAATTATGGTGTCGAGATTCACTGCTTTCTAGATTCGATATTTGCCTAGCAATGAAGTATTTTCTATATGCGTCAAGGTGTGTAGAATACCAGAGTCGATGAAGTAGCAGAGGTAGGACTACTTTAACGACTGTTATTCAGATATCTTGCTCATCTTACAATGCGTAGGGGGGGGGGGGGGTGCTGCTGCGTTTGCCTAGCGAGCCTAGCGCATTTGTTTCTTTCCACCGCATCTTGGATGCCAATATGCACTGCACCTTAGATGCCAATATTTTAAGTAGGCCTATATATAGAAGGCATGATATCAAGTTTCTACAAAACACTAGATAGAGCAGCGATCGTTGTTTCTGAGAAAAGTACTCAGGAAATGGAACTACCGTAGGTAGTTTTAAAGTTGAGTGAAGTCACCATCTCCAACAGGCAAACGCAACCTCGATGCATCTTGGTGTAGGCCCATGTACTTTTGCTAATGCTTTTGATTTTAAGAAGATTTTTGATTTTAGAAAATCAATAATGAAAAAGTAGGCCTAGGCCCACCTCATAGGCTCACATAATAATTAGTGTGAGTGCAAATCAGGAAGAACAATCCTTATTGGATGAGCGAAGCGAAGACTCAATTTCGCCATACCGGTACCCGAAAAAAAAGTGCCGTTTTTTTTTTTTTTCGCGCTCCACAGGTCAGAAGAAAATTCAAAATCAGTAGAAACTTGGCATACACAAGTAACCTTATCCAATTCGATACTGTATAGTTTTGAGGCGCGATCGGTTGAACCACTTCTGAGAAAACTCATTCCAAAGTTTGCAAAAATCGCATTAGAATAACCCAGAGGAAAAAATTCGTGAAAAATATTTCATGGGAGAGGATTCAAATTCTCAGGGAATTTCAATCTAATAATGATACACATTATTCCGAAGTTTCACTTGAATCGGATCAGCCGTTTCGATGTACAAAAATATATAATGTAATTTGTGTTAATTATTCAAAGCTATTAAGATACCTATTAAATCAAAGCAACAAGTGTCACCACTTGATTGCAAATGATTAAAACAAAGCCTTCTTTATTATCATATTAATTAATAATGGAAAATAAGATGGCAGTGATGTAATGGTTTGGATCTCAAGGTGTATATATATTTATAATAACCAATCCAAAGATAAGTTGATATGTTCCAGCTCATCCATCAACGCGTTTGCCTAGTTTTGAATGAATGAATGAATACTAGGGTTTTAAGGCGCATCGACAGCGAGGTCATTTAGTTTTAAAAATGATCTAGATAAAAGTATGTACCGGTAGGTACTTCTTGAAATTTTTTTTAGGTATAGGACACAAAATTTCATCGAGTTACTACAAACTCTTGTAGATGCCCTATACGTATTTACTAGGCAAACACAGTATATGCGTTGTAAGATGCGGAGATATCTGAATAAGGTTTGAAAGTCGTTTAAGTAGTTCTATCCTTTTGCTACTTTATCGACTCTGGTATTCTACACACCTCGACGTGTATACAAAAATCCTTAATTGTTGGGCAAATATCGAATCTAGAAAGCAGTGAATCTTGGCAACCTAAATCTGCCTTTATTTCTATATAATATATTTGATGAATGAAAACAGTTAATTCAATTATTTTCTTCAAAACGGATGGTTAGAATTGCATACCGGTACAAAATCGTGATAATGTGTATCATTCCTGTGTACCGGTATACATTTAGAGAAAATTCTATATTATTTGGAGAGATTTTATTTTTCAAATTTTCTTGCCCAGCCCAATCTTATAGGGTTTTTAGAAACTTTGAGATGATATTTCTCAAAATCGGTTTGACCGATTTATTTCAAAAACTATGCAGTTCTAAGTTGGATAAGTTTGCGTGTACAAAAAAAGTTTCATGTTGATCAGTCAACCCTTGCAACCTGTGCAGTGCCCACAAAAAAAAAAAACACCGTCAAAGCCCTATAAGAGAGGAATGGAGTCTTTGCTCATGCTCATCTAACAAACATGTTATTTACTGGTAAGAGTGTTGATTCATTTTTAAGATAATAAATGATTTGCCTATCACTCTACTTTTAATCTTTAGTAGGTAAACACATACAATAAAAAGTGGGTTGATGTCAGTATGAAGTTACCATAGGTCTGCCTATATTTGAACCATGTGAGCTCTTATCATTAATTACACTACATTTTGCTATACATTAGATAGGCTATAAGTAGCACCACTTTATGGATATTTGCATCCTTCTAGGATAAGCCTACTTAGTAACAGTTACATTAATTGATGGCATTGACCTAATTAGATGAGCGTAGCAAAGATTCCATCCCACTCTTATAGAGCTTTGTCTGTGTTTTTTTTTTTTGTAAGCACTGCACAGGTCACATGGGTAAACTCATCAACATGAAACTTTTTCTGTAAGGGCCAACCTTTACAACTTAGAACTGTATAGTTTTTGGAATGAATCGGTTGGATAGATTTTGAGAAATATCATGTCAAAGTTTTTAAAAACCCCATAAGATTAGGCTGGGTAAGAAAATTTGAAAAAATGTAGCCTCTCCGAAAAAAAATAAACTTTCTCTGAGTATTCAAACATAAATGATACACATAACCACCATTTTGTAAGCAATTCAAACCAGCCGTTTCGAAGAAAAAATTCAAATAACTGTTTTTATTCATCAAATATATGGAAATGAGCCAAGATTCACTGCTTCCTAGATTCGATATTTGCCCAAGAATTTCCTATAGGGTGTTCGCACGTAACAAACGACAAACAATCGTTACTATAGCAATACAGCGAACTGGTGGACTACCAAATATTCTGATTGGTCAATTCCAACTGGTGCACATTGTTGTCTCTCTCTTTCAACAATGGGTGACGTCAGTTGAGAATATCCTATTCTTTATATTCGTCAAGGTGTGTAGAATACCAGAGAAGATGAAGTAGCAATTAAATGAAGGACAAAGTGTGTAGAATACCAGAGTCGATAAAGTAGCAAATGTAGGACTGTTATTAAACCTTATTCAGATATCTCGCTCATCTTACAACGCATATTTCGCGTTTGCCTAGTTAGTATCACACTCTCATCATCATCGCTCATCATTACATTTTAACTACAAATTTGAGCTAGATTGCATTAATTAGCCTAATTCTATCAATGCATAAATCTTCAGTGCATGTAGCGGGTTACCGTACTCCCCTGTGCCTAGATGCTTTGAAAAAATTCTATATTTGCTCCTGAGTATTCTGTAGATATGTCAGATCATAATATACATGAGTTCAAGGTTCAACAGTCCAGTGAAAAACAAACAGTCTAGGCCCATATCACAAGCTCACACCATGCTGCATGAATGTTATTACCAAATCAAACATTCAAACTAGCATGTATCAGGTAGAATAAAAACTAATGTATTTCTGTTATTATAAGCCTTGCTGATGGCAAATCATCAAGTTCCATAACGTGTAAGAGTGCTATTTCTGCAACTGACTATTTTTAAGGGTACGGTATTTAAAGAATTGTAGGCCTACCATACTGCTGGTCAAGTTGTTAAGTTCATAGTGTTTCAGTAGGCTCTAACACAAATATTTATGAGGACTTGAAATTTTCAATGAACTTCTCTGCCTCTGCTATAAAATCTGTTTATCACATAGTCTTGATAAACACATACCCCACCTAGACATCAGGATGTAGTTTGAATTGGATTTGAGTGATGTGACAGTTGTCAGCTCAATTAGTTCAACAGTTTAACCTTGCTGTGGCCATGAAAAATAATATTATAGAATGGATCTATAAATAGCACATTCATAATAAGCAAAATGAGCAAAAAAAAAATAAGTTTGCTAATATTGCAGTAATTGCCAGTAATTGTTTTGATTGGGATAGGCCTAGGCCTACATGTACAATTATGCATAGTTACAAGTTATATATAGGCCCTAAGCAAATTTACCAGAGATATACTTTTACTTCGAGTGGCTTATTTTAAAGTACGGTACCGGTACTTTTAAGTGTACCGGCATCAAATTGGTACAAAAATCTACTGTATATACAATGTCAAATTTACTATTCTATACACTAAGACTGTATATAATATGCTATGACTTATTCAGTTTTTCTATACACAGATTGAACTTACATATTAATAAACTTTTGAAGATCCTTTTTTCTATTCAATGGACCTATAATAATAATAAATAATATACCCCTAATATGCTAGTCCTAACAATGGCACCTGCTGTAGGCCTATACTCTACATGTAATATTACTATGGAACGATAAGAGTCGTACAGATGCTTGTGAAACCCATGAGGTACAAAAAAAGGCCTATATGATGTATGAATTATTACTTAGGGTTATTATATTATACATGTAACATATATATATATATATATATATATATATATATATATATATATATATATATATATATATATATATATATATATATATATATATATATATATATATATATATATATATATATATATATATATATATATATATATATATATATATATATATATATATAATATATATATATATATATATATATATATATATATATATATATATATATATATATATATATATATATATATATATATATATATATATATATATATATATATATATATATATATATATATATATATATATATATATATAATATATATATAATATATATATATATATATATATATAATATATATATATATATATATATATATATATATATATATATAATATATATATATATATATATATATATATATATATATATATATATATATATATATATATATATATATATATATATATATATATATATATATATATATATATATATATATATATATATATATATATATATATATATATATATATATATATATATATATATATATATATATATATATATATATATATATATATATATATATATATATATATATATATATATATATATATATATATATATATATATATATATATATATATATATATATATATATATATATATATATATATATATATATATATATATATATATATATATATATATATATATATATATATATATATATATATATATATATATATATATATATATATATATATATATATATATATATATATATATATATATATATATATATATATATATATATATATATATATATATATATATATATATATATATATATATATATATATATATATATATATATATATATATATATATATATATATATATATATATATATATATATATATATATATATATATATATATATATATATATATATATATATATATATATATATATATATATATATATATATATATATATATATATATATATATATATATATATATATATATATATATATATATATATATATATATATATATATATATATATATATATATATATATATATATATATATATATATATATATATATATATATATATATATATATATATATATATATATATATATATATATATATATATATATATATATATATATATATATATATATATATATATATATATATATATATATATATATATATATATATATATATATATATATATATATATATATATATATATATATATATATATATATATATATATATATATATATATATATATATATATATATATATATATATATATATATTCATATATACGGTATATATCCAAGTGACCTGGAGGTGAGGGTGTTTCGTGGTTTCTTTCTGTAGTGTAAAAACATTCCGAGATGATTTTCTTAAAATATAGGCCACAACCACTTCCTTACCTCCCTTCCCACTATCTTTATCATTACCAAAGAAACCTTCATCTCCTCAACTTATCCAATGGCAGTAGATCTCAGTTATCATTACAGTGCATCTATAAACCCAATATAATGATTATAATACTGGTAGAGCATACTATCACGTACTGTCGAGCTACGTTCTCTTCATTGCCGTACTGTTTACCACCTCATTTGAAGTGATTATGATGATTATTGCTTGCTTCACGACCCCACCAACAGCTAGGCTATACGGGGTACGAATGAGCTGGTGATTATGAATGTATGAAGTGATGATAAGTGAGAGGACATTTACAAAAACCCATGCCTTATGCGGCATTCGAACTCACGCCCAACGGTGACTTCAGTTTCTGAAGCGGTGCCTCAGCTGACCGAGCTACCGAGGGTGGCTCTCATTTGAAGTGATCGTGTGATATGATCACGTCACATTGAAATATTTTCCGAACATAATGTACCAACATTTTACACTAAAACCAGCAGACAATGTACGTACTCACACCGCTGAGATTGTGTGAAAAAAATAAAATCAGCAATAAAATGTGCATAGGCCTACATTTCATTTAAATTTAAATTTTGGAAAAATCCATTTTATGTGACCGCAAGTGTACTTCTAATTTTTAACTCCGCAATTGATTTTCTTCCTCAGATGACACGGTATTTGTGCAGGGTGCGGCCGCCACCCCCATCGAGCTTGTCAAGGGCATGACTTGTCAAGGAAAAGCGGAGAAATTGAAAAACATCCAAGTTGTGCACATGCACACGGAGGGTGACGCCCCCTACACTCATCCAGAATGTGAGGGTAAGTGAAGATAAGACACACCTGATGGCTTTTGCTACAGGACCGTTGCAGTTTTATTTGTTAGTTGCCATGTGAAGAGATGGAAACAATAATAGTTTATTTAATTATAAATGCTTTACAGGCCTATTGTAAAATCTAGACTGTTAGTAATTCATAGTATTGTCTATTGAGTATTGTATAGATCTGGAATATATACAGTATTCAAAGTTCAAACTAAAGTATGCACGTCACATTCTTTCCAATCTCAGAATTCTGTACATGTGAATATTCAAAATTGTCAAATTTCACTACTGTCACTACTATTCAAAAATTGAATTTACCTCCATGAACTATTCGGTTTTTAGAAGTATTTACTACGCTCGAATATTGTGCTAAAATATAGGTTGGCTCTTTGATAATATTTCCTATAATGCCAATGTGCTACTTGTACTCTGAATTCTGATTTAAGATGGAATTACCGGTATGTGAAATTAATCATTGTGAATTAGTTTATCAAGTAACCTAATTATTGATTATGAATTTATTAGGCTACAGATAATTACACTAGATTGCAAATTTTCTCCAATATCATTGCCAATACAAAAATATATACCTCTCAATGTTGCATTGAATATTGAAACATTTTTTGCTATTATTCATTGATAGGCCTATATTTATTATTTAGGCATATTGAAGTATTTGATATTCAGGAATATTATGTGCAACTATTTGATTGTCTTGGATGGCTAATGTGCATCCAATCAATACTAGCCCCCTAATACTAGGGCTGCTAGAAATGCTAATGTTGTGAAGCAAGTTCTTATGTAAAGTAATTTGACTAGGAATATTGTAGGAGTATCGAGTCGTGTATGGAAAACTGAATTTATTTTGAATTGCCTTTGCAAACAGTGCTTTCGTTTGTTATTGTGTGCATCTTTAAAACAGCTATAACATTGCAATGTACTAACGAGCGGCGCCATGACACTGCTGTGATAATTTTGTTTAATTTCATATTTTCTCTACCAAATTCGTGAGCGTAACTTACCTTTTAAAGGTACCGTAAAAAGTTAATGTAGGCCTACTGATGATACCTTTACATAGAGTAAAAGCTCATTCACGATTAAACTTAACCTTGAACTTATTCCCTTAACTTATGGCTTTAAACTTACGATTTTAATTTTCTCACTCACGACACACTTCCACGTTCTAAGTTTAGCCAATAGGATTGCGACTTTTCATTTCGATAATGACGTCATGAAAGATCGATACTGCTGAAATACACAGCTGATTTGTTTGTTGACAGTACAACATAACCTAACCTATAATTATATCTATTACCATTGCCATGTTATTTACTCAATGCCATTGCTAATTATTGCTTTAATGAAATAAAAATCAAGAATTCTCTCATCAAATTCGATGCGTATGATTGATAACTAGAGATGATAAAATATGAGAGGTTATAAATTAAGACGAATTTTCAAGGAATCTTCTGAAAATGACGGAACGGCTGCAGGTCTGAAATCGATGTGTCTAACGCGTCATAGGTTTGGAGCAGCGCTGATTGGTCAATTCCTACGTTCGACGTAAACTTAAGAAACCAAGTTTGGAGTTTGCAAACTTCTACGTTACTGCTACTGTTAAGGACTAAGTTTAATGTTGTCGTGAACAGTAACGAGAAATACCGTATAACAAACAATTTGTAAGTTCCTAAGTTTACGGTTAAGTTTAATCGTGAATGGGCCTTAATAACACTCATCTTTAATCTCAACTGTACTACAAGCCCATGTTCCATCGTAGTATGATTGAAATGTCAACATTCTTTCCCTGCAGGAATATTCCGCTCCAATTCATTGTTTATGGCTGCAAATGTACGCAAACCAGTAGCGGAAGGTCGCAGTGATTGTATCCCGATCTTTCTCTCCGAAATTCCATTGCTCTTCAAACGAAAAATTATTAAACCAGATATCGCGTTAGTTCAGGTAATACTATGTTGTTTGTGTGCTTATATCTAGGGTGGTCATTGGATAGAATAATTGCAAATGAAACTGAAATTTCAAGATCGGAAATTAATATAAACATATTCACTGCTTTCTGCCTTTGTTCTAATCGATTTGATAAGCCTAGAATTTCTTGCACGTAATACAAAATACTGGCAGCTGCATAGTATTTTAGTTGCTTACAAATATTTTAATCAATACAGTGAAACCTCTATCCATCGTTCCCAAATCCATCGTTTTCCTGCACGTTTCATTTATTTTTCCTCACCCCACTCCCAGATAATCAGTGATAAATTTTCCTGGATGGATCGTTTTCCTGCATGGATGGTTTCATTTTTCTGCTCTCTTGAAAAACGGTGGATAGAGGTTTCACTGTATAAATCATTGATTTGATATCTAATTGAAGTCCAAAAATATTGAAATTGGATTGCAACCATACCAACATAATATTTCATATTTGTAATTATTTTTAAGATCATGGAAGGATAGACTTACGCTCACCTTATAAAAGTGGCCATGCTTTTAATAGAAACATTGAAGAGAATTACTAATCATTAACTATGCCTGCCAGTAGGAATTTAGCTATACTCCATGCGTGACATATTACAATGGATTAATGATGTGTGGAAATACGTGATTATTTTTCCAGTAGGTCCTACAGGCCTTATAAGGAAGAAATTGAGATGAATGGTAATAAAGTCGCATGCATGTTCTAACAACAGTTACATATGTACTTCAAGAGAATACCTAACCAAACACTTTGATAATTAGTAATTACCGTACTAATTACATAGTCTCGCTACAAATTTAATTCTCCAATGTTTTTGAAAGATGCATTTGCATTTCTTCTTTAACCTTGTCTTGAATACCGGTACTACAGCTAAAATACTACAGCTCTTCATATATAACGGTTATATTTGTGTTTGTAGATGACCATCTCGTTTTGCG
This sequence comes from Brachyptera risi, assembly GCA_964007535.1. Classification (NCBI taxonomy): domain Eukaryota; kingdom Metazoa; phylum Arthropoda; class Insecta; order Plecoptera; family Taeniopterygidae; genus Brachyptera; species Brachyptera risi. The sequence goes on along the minus strand of OZ023331.1, from coordinate 18,564,369 downwards.
GATACAATTATACTATAAAATGTCATACTCATCATTTTTTGTCACTTTCACTTAGTTATAAGTAAGTATAGAACTTGCCCTTTATTCTTTGCATTTTCTTTAATTTGTTTGACTTTTTTCTCTGATATTTCCCTTGTACACAGAGATTTGATCATCAAAGCAAATGTTCTTCTCTATCAAGGTATCGTGCCCCGACAAGCACGGCTACTGCAGTTTGGGAACGTCAGTGGATTGTGTACGTTCCGCTCTCTCAAATTCGAAGTTAATCATCGCTCAAGTCAACCCTCAAATGCCGCGCACTTTCGGCGATGCTGTGATACATTCGTCTCACTTTGACTACGCTTACAAAGTGGACGTGCCTCTACCAGAGCACGGAGATAAACCCTCTTCACCGGAAGAGACTCAAATAGGAAAATTGATTGCTGAAAACCTCGTAAGCGATGGAGCTACATTGCAAATGGGTGAGTAATTTGACTTATAATTCATCTCTGTACTTTACAAGCTTATAGTGCCAAGATGCTTGTAACTAGTTCAATTCAATTTTATCGTTTTTGAAATTATAAATTCCAAAATCTAAATAAAATAATCTTGTTTATAATTTTCAAACAACTAGGAATTGCAGCATGTACATTGTAACATAAGCGAGATATTTACATGAAATATACTCGAAAGCTATAAACACACCTTGATGGTGAATCCATTGTGACGAAATGCACCATGCTCAGTTAGGCTGGTTACTAATACACATGTAATTGTATAAACAATCAAAGTTGGTGAATAGGCCAGGAACTTGTTCTAGAAATACTTGTTGTATAAACGTCAGATTTATAAATAGAAGTTGACATCATTTTCCAACCCTGTGATTGGCTGGAGATAACGTCATAACCTTGCAAGGGCTAATATAAATGCAAGGGAGCAGGACAGGTAGCCAGTTCAGTTCACTCATAATCAGCCTCGAAGTAGTTTGAGAGTGTGGCTGAGGTCACGACCTGCAGTGGTTTGGAATGGAGAAACGGGACGGTGTATAGAACTGTGGTGATATAAAGTTAAATGTAACAAAATAAGTGTCTTGGTGCAACGAATGGTGGCGACGTGCCTATCAAGTGAAGAGTACAGTAAACCCTCGTTAATCCGAAATTCAAGGGACCCCAAAAAGTGATTTCGATTTATAAAAATTCGGATTGACCAAAAAACTCCTTTTCCACGAAAATCATCACACTTCCCGGCTAGAATTGAAGCAATTGAAAGCTAATAGCAATTGAATTGAAAGCTAGATGCCACATGTGCGAGGAACCGAATCACTGATCGTGTGTATTTGGCTATCTTCGACAGCAAACGAACGTTAGATGGCCAGCTTCCATTGGCGCTCGGCCGTTCCGAGTGATTGAGTGTTCCGAGCTTACTGCTCGTCAAGTCAAGGACAGACAGAGCGGCCAAAGACCTTAGTATCTAACCCAACGAAGTTAGATACTAAGGTCTTTGGAGCGGCCCGAGCGCACTCGGAGTCGGATGACATATTCAGTGGCAGCGAACAACTTGAGCTGGCTTCGGCCTATTGTTACGCGTCAAATAAAAAGGATGGAATTTACGAAAATAATGATCAATTCAAGGAATTCACTCGATCTATTTCGGATTATCCAATCCGAAAACAGTGCTCAATTGAGGGGTCGAAATATTAGTTCGAATTACGGATTAGCTGGAATTCGGATTAACCATATTCATTAACATTGAAATGCCTATACCTTCAGCCGGGGCTGACTTCAAATTCGAAATATGTCAACTTTCGGATTAACCGAGTTTGGATTAACGAGGGTTAACTTTAATAAACTCAGTTCTTTTTCTAATCGTTTGAATTGTTATCCTGCGGGAACCTTAGGCCCTATATTTAAATATTTAAACAAACTCATTATATATTATACTTGTAGTGCAACATTAAGCATACTACCATTATTCACCAGATTGAAATGTTCAATCTATTTTCTGAGATAAACATTTGTCATACGTACGCGTCACCTATCATCACCGTCCCAGGAACAGCTGACATTTAAACTTTGAGACTACTGTCTTCATCGCCAACAAGCCGCCCGTCCTCTCATACCACGACACTGCATGACGTAATTGCAGTTCATCGTCTAGAGAGCTCTACCTACCCCCTTCAAGACCCCAATCGTCGCTTTCCCTCACGTCACTGAAGACACTCACCCACCCATTTTCATAATTATCGTCGTAACCTACGGTACACATAGTAGATCTGGACCGAATCAAAACAAGTTATATTTAACATCACATGTAACCGTGTAATGTAAAGAAAGGGAAGACAAATAAATATCAAGTGTAAATAAAATTGATGGGTGATTACTTAATTTAGAGTCTCATGTTCCTGCCCTGAGCGAGTTGTGTCACACCATCAAGCCTACCTTATAAATTGACAGCCTAATTTTGTCAACCCAACCTGTTGATTAACGGGTTGCACATCTTATAACCTTCATACTAGGGGCCTATGTGACGTTTTTCTAATATAATCATTCATTTTCTCAAAAATGGCAAATTCAAATTCGTAAGAGAAGAAAATTTATAGTATGGTAGTCCTACTAAATAGCAGGTATTTGATTGATTGATTATTGTTTGCATAACGACCCCTCCAATAGCTGGGTTATACGGGGGTGCGAATGAGCATGTGATTATGAAACTATGAAGTGATCATAAGTGAAAGAACATTTACAAAAACCCATGCCTTATGCGGGACTCGAACCCACGCCCAACGGTGACTTCAGTTTCTGAAGCGGTGCCTCAGCTGACTGAGCTACCGAGGGTGGCTAGCAGGGATTTAATGTAGGCCTATGTCTTTAAAGTTTTTATGTTAGCAAAAGACTTCGTTTTATTCTTCAGGAATCGGCAGTATCCCCGACGCAGTGTTGGCTGCGCTCACCGGCCACAAAGATCTCGGCATTCACTCGGAAATGTTTTCGGTCGGCATCATTCCACTCGTCGAAGCCGGACTTGTTACAAACAACAAGAAGCCACTTCAAAAAGGCAAGACCGTTGGCAGTTTCCTCATCGGAAACAAGAAGTTGTATGACTTTGTCGACAACAACCCGTCAGTAGGTAAGGGCGTAAGAGAAACACACATAACTGTTCTTCATTGCCGTATTGTGTTGAATGAAAATCATTTGTATTTTGTATTTGTATTTGCATTTATTGCTGTTTCTTATGAAGCACAATTTGAGAATTGTATGAACATTGTCAGGTATAATTAAAAGTAGATTGAAATCACTTCAGTGAAATCATTAAAGTCAGAAAAGTAGGCCTACATTTAGATAGAGAAACACAAGTCCGTTGAATAATCTTGTCAATTATTAAGATAATGCTCTTAAGCAGTAAAACGGATTTTTCCTGAGAAATTTCATTGTTTTTGATTCGAACTCGAGCCTGCTGTTTGCATCTTTGATCAGAAGAGGTAGTTTATTAAACAGTCGTCTTACTGATTGCGCAGCCCTGTTGACCGTTGATTCAAGTCTGCAGTAGCTGTGAGCAAGACGTCATAATGCTATGTGCAATTTATAAGTAAACCAGTGGTGCATAATCCGCGGCCCATGACATATTTGTGGCTCGCCGAATGAGTGAAAATTCTTTGAATCATCTTAGTATATCCCAATCAATTCATATGTAATTGTTTCACTATATTGCTATCCCACTTTTTTTGTCTTTTTTTTTTAGAAATTGGTAGTAAAATACATGGTATTGGGCACATCTTTCTGTAGAAGGCTCTGTGTGACTACCGTGTTCCTTGTGACAGTATTCAGTTGTGCCAACTGTCATTATTGCTGGTTGTGGCTTGGTTGCGTGGTTAGATTAGTTGAAAATTATGTTGACTCTAATTTTTGCAACATATTTCGCGAAGGCAACATGTCAGCTGATCACCGCCGATTGATTGGCCAGACAGAAACAATATTTTCAATTTTATTCAATTATTTGGCAATTGCCAGTTCAATATAGTTTATGAATGCACTTTATTTGCAAATAGGCCTATGTAACCATCTTGTTTTAACTGTGATTTGTTTGTGATTTTCTGCATTTTTTCCACAAAGTCTTGAGAGTAGGCCTAAATCATAGCAAAATCATACGATGAATTTTTTTTTTTTTTTTCTGAGAGTTTCGATTGAATTTTGATGGCATTTTTGATAATTTTTATACCTGGTAAGTGCCTAAACGTCTAGCCTCGTATATCAAGAGAGAATTCATACAATTTTCCTTGACAGTTGTAACCAGTGTGGTCTGCAAACAACCTGCAAACAATTGCAAAATGTATAAAATGGCCCTTCTGATAAAAAAGTTGTGCGTGACTGAAGTAAATCCTTGATGAATTTGCACTCTTGATTCAAATTTTGCGCTAATTTGGAGTACCGGTAGAGAAAATGGAAATTATTAGTATATGGATGTCATAGGCCTATCAATGTTGATACGCATTTGTAATTTTTAATCAGATCCGTCGCTGACATGCTGAACCGTCATTTAGGAGAATAGGGTTCGATTCCCTCGATGGTCGACCATCCGCATCATCGTTTCCCAAACACGTTGAAGTGAATACTGGGATGGTTCCTTAAGAACAGGCAAGAACTTCCTTTCCACTGACACATACCTACTGAGACGAGTGGTTGAATGGCTAATAGAGTGAACTGTCATTCAGGGAGACCGGGGTTCGATTCCCGCTATGGTCGACCATCCTGACAGGGTTTTTTGTGGTTTTCCTCTGTCATTTATGTCAATACTGAGACAAATCCTTATCAACAGGGCCCGACCACTCTTTCCCACAAGGTGTATTCAAAAACACCTAATAAGATAACCTTACGTCTCATATATCATTCACCGACGCCAATAGATCGTAGTTACGAGTACAGTGCGTCGTTAAAACCCAATGTAGATATAAAAAATGTACAAACACATCTAATAGAACAAACCACCTTTCATCTCATCATTTCATTCATTGTTCACTAGGCCAATAGAGTTGGTACTTGGTATGTATAGGAAAATGGCAGATATTACATATATGAATTGGGTAATAGGGAAAGAATTAATGCAATATTCTGAAGTTTTGGCTGCTGCCTTAAGTCACTGTACGGTCAGTACTATTCACGGCAATAGTGGCGCTCTGTCGACGGGCTCGTCACCATGAGTTTCTCGGCACATTAACTTCGGTAAGATGCTGTTCATTCTTTCCCTTTTCATTCAATTCAATATACTACACTACACCAATCGGGCTTTGTCATTATCACAGTGCATTGTTAAACCCAATAAACCGTTGAATAAGTAATTAATACTGTGGGTATATCATATATCTAAATTTTTTTTGTCGACAGAGATGTTGGTAGTGGACTACGTGAACCACAGCGAGATCATCGCGCAGATGCCTAACATGACGGCCATCAACTCGTGCATCGAAGTGGACTTGACCGGCCAAGTTGTCAGCGACTCCATCGGAGCGAGAATGTATTCCGGCTTCGGCGGTCAGGTCGATTTCATCCGCGGCGCGGCGCTGGCTCACGACGGGAAGGGAATGCCGATCATTGCCTTGCCCAGCACTACCAAGAAGGGAATTAGCAAAATTGTTCCCTTCATCAAGGAAGGTAAATTACACTTCGAAAAATATTGTTCTAAATTTGAATTGATTTGAAGTAATGAAAGAAAGAACTGCTATCGCGATTATGACGTTATAAGATCGTTCTGTGGTGTCCTATCTAAACAATCCTATTTTACTATCCTTGGCCTTCTTATATGAGGAACAATGGCTTTAATCCACTTCGTGTCAAGTTTTCAATGTTGATACAAACAAAGAAATACTGTTTCTGCTGTGGAATATAAATGGAACAAAATCGAAAGATGGAACATGTCTAAGCCTCTGAGGTTAGTGTAAACCCTTGTTAATCCAAACTTGGTTAATCTAAAGTTCGACATATTTCGAACTTGAAGTCTGTCCACAGCTGAAGACAAAGGCATTTCAATGTTAATAAATATGGTTACTCCGAATTTCAGCTAGACTGTAATTCAAACTTATATTTTTACCCTTCAATTTCTTCAACACTGTTTTGAGATTGAATAATTTGCAATAGTTTGAATGCTCTCCTTGAAATAATGATTATTTTCTCAATTCCTATTCTCTTTGTTTGACTCGTAAGAATAGGTCGAAGCACATTAAGCTGTTCGCTGCTTTGAGTGTTATTTGACCTGTTTAGCTTGGATTAATCGTTTTTCGGCCAGGCGCCAATAGAAGAGGGCCGTATGACAAGCGCGCAAACTTATACGCATGATCAGTGAGGCTCCCCTCAAAAGGTTTCTCACATTTAGTTTTGACCGATTCATAGCTTTCTCTTGCACACAACACGAAATTGACCAAATTGTAACCAAGAAGAGTGATGATTTCGTGGAAAAGGTTTTTGCATTGATCTAAATTTGTATAAATCAAAATAATTTTTTGGGGATCCTTTCCGTTTTTGTTTAGCCAGAGTTTCTCTGCGACATTCCATAAGTCCCAGCGTTTTCAAACCTGTGTTATGTTGCCAAGTTCCAGAATTGTTTGATTGGTTGAATGTGGTAGTTGAATTGCTGGTTAGCAATTTGTTGATGATTTGATTGGTTAGTCACAGTAAGTTCAAATTCGTCCCGTTCATGGGCACCATCTGACGAATAGTACATGCGACTCGCTCCAAAAATAATTAAAAACACCCTAGACATCTAGTGATCAAACATATTAACCCTGGAGCATTTCTTGCTGTTCAACTTTTTTGATTGTTTCAATTTTTGAGCGTGTGAATCTTTGATTTTCATTTTGAACACAGTGTTCACAAAAATGACCAAATCGGATCCTTTTTTATGTGCTGCCGAGTGAAGCGTAGTAACGGCAGGAGCGACGCTGCAGCCTGATTCCTGTAGCGTATCTGCAGATAATAAACTTGAATCTTGAGTCGACTTGGGCCTAATGGCTGCCTCCTTCATCTGAAGTCAATCTTTTTACTGGCCAATGCAGTAGCCAATGAGCACAAAGCTATTCTGTCCAAACTGGAGAATGCAGTGTTGCCACATTATTGACGAATAGTTCAAAATTTTGAGTCTGAAAACTGAATCTTGAAGTGAATTCAGATTCAAATTGATTGGTTTTGCATATACTTGGTTGATACAGTTTTGTAGCTAATATTCAACGTAGTAGTGGTTGATGTTCACTGCAGTATTGTTGCACTCCTCGCTATAAAAGTTTCAATATTAATTTTTAGGATCTATTAATTTTATATTGGGCCTAATAGAAATAGTTGCAATTTAGGTATATATTTCCTATTGATTTTTTTTTATTTGAGTTAGTTCACATTCAATTGTCATTATTTTTTCCCACAGTCATCTTGCACCTTATTTGTTCAATTGTTATCCTTTGTTCATTGTCATTTGTCTCTTGTTCATTATTATTCTGTGTTTTTTGGCAACCCAACATGAACAGAGATCAATATGGATAATATATTATTTTTGAAATACGACTAATCTTGGTTGCTGCTTGGTTTGATGACAGGTGCCGGAGTGGTGACGTCGCGCGCCCACGTCCACTACGTAGTGACCGAGCACGGCATCGCCCATCTGTTCGGCAAGTCGCTACGCCAGCGCGCGCACGCTCTCATCAACATCGCGCACCCCAAGCACAGGGAAGAACTGGAGAAGGCCGCCTTCGCTCGCCTCAAGTGCATGCCTTCCCCATAAACAAATCGTACTAATTCAAGCTCGTCAACGGGTGCCGGTGATTCTAGGGTGTACTGCGAGATACTTTAGCCGTTGGGTCTTGCCAGAGATTTAGGAATCTTACGATTAGATTTTAACGATTGGGAAATACGGTTTTAAATCGACATTCTGAATTTGTAATGTGGATAAATATACGAGAGTAGGATCTTAACAAATGACGGCATTACAGCAATACATTATCTGGATTATTATTATCAATAAACCCAAAAATTATGAAGTACTAGCTTGAAGAATCAACAGCTCTAGTTACTGCCCATTGTTAGAGAAGAAGTAAGGGACGCCTTTTGGTTACTAATTTCTGTTACTAGCAGCTTCATTATTTTAAGCAATGCAATAGAAGTGGTACACTTCAACTGAAAATCAGCTTTTGAGCCATCATCTTAATATGTTCTAGAATATAGTGCCCAATGTTATTCATTAGAAAAATTATACACATATACAATTATGATATTTACTGTACTTGCAAAATACAATAGATCGTGAATTCATGTTTATTATGCATTTCTAGCATTGCTCTACGTTTGTGCGGCTCAATCTCGAAGCAATTGACAATCCTGTCCAAGAGTAGGCCTACCGACTGTTTGCATAGACAATTATGCATTGTATTGTTCATTAACCTGTTTGCTTTCAGCTTGATAGAAGGATAGATAGAACAGTATCTAAGGTGTACATTATGATGACATTTTATTTTTACATATCATTTGGTTTAACCAGAACGTACGTAGTCTAATATATATATATAAACATCAACTAATGTAAATCAATATGTTATTAAACATTCAGGTGAGAACTATTTTGTATTGTTATGCAACACGCAAGCCAATAAACTATATAAATAAATGTAAAGTAAAATTTAATTGGTATTTTATTTACTCAGTTAATTATATATATAGGCCTACATACCTACATATTGTATTTATAAAATCATAATTCAGACAAAGCACTGAACATGTCGACAACTGGACCCAATCGCCAGATCAACCGAATTGTCGTCCCATGTGTATTCGTCATACATTGTCCTGATCCAATGACAGACGACTCTGTCAACCACAGTTTTGAGCAGAATAAATGAAGGAGCTAATTGGGAACGAGTGAAAATATATTCAAGGGTAAGGATGGGCATTTTGGATGCATATTTTTTAAATATATGATTTCTAACAGACTAACCGCAGGATGTATTTCTAAAAATTTGAACATAATTTCAAGGAATCTGGCTTTCTTACAAATCAATTGAGAAAAATGAAGGAAACGCAAAGAATTTTGGGAATTGAGAGGTTTGAGCTTGGTTTCAAATTTAACATAAATTCAAAATTCACCAAATGAGTCCAGATATCAATGAAATCATAAAACTACCTCGCAATTATCCCAAATGTCCCCCTTACCCCATTCAGTGTTAGATTGAAGTTATGTGACAGTCACATTTACTGCATTCTTATTGGTTGTTTCCTACTATAGTTGGTTGATTGAGTTTGTGCTATTAGGAGCTCTCTATCCTCACCAACCCAACTTTAGTCAACCGTGATCGAATAGGTGTGACATTCTCGCAACCAATTAGCCAAGTTGGCCAAGCCAGTTGACGTTTGTGAAGACTAGAGCCATCCGTGTATACGTTGCTTTAGATCTATTCAACAACAAACAGTGTATATATATTTATATATATATATAGGCCTATATATATATTTTTTACTGCAAATCAATGTCAGGTGGCAAAGTTCCAGCAAGCCGAGCTTTTTCGATGTTTCTATAGAAACTAGAGAAATCTACGTAAGGTTTTATCCGCCTATTCCTATCCAAAGGTGGCTGCACAGGATACATATCTGAGGAACTTTCCGTTGTAGAGGTATCAATGTTATTAGTAGTTTCGGAAGCTGTTGTCTCCGAGTTAGTATTCTCGTTGCCCCAGGATGATGTTGAAACGGTGGTGACTACCGGGTTAAATCGTACAATGGGATTTGTAGGAGAGTTCAACGCGTTGGGTAATGGGAAGTTGAAGTTACGGACAAGTAGGGTTATGTCGTCCCGTTTCCCGGTGGGTATCGAACGACCGTTTGAGGCGCTCATGTAAACGTCATGGTGAATACGAACGATCTTGTCGACAACCGCTTGAGCAACACCGGTCAAAGTCGACTGGATACGGAACTAAAAATGAAAAACAAGAATTGTGTTACCCAATGTGAGCATAAAATTATATTCTGGTAGTTCTCGAGTCAATTTCTTTTGTTTAAAGATATGATTAGGTTGTCTGCACATTAGATTCGATGAATCAATTCAAAAGTCGAGTGTTTGCAGCCAAGCTTGTCAAAATGGACAAATAAAAATTGACTTGGAATTTTTGGCCCATGTAGGACACGGTAGGCCTATTGTTTTTATTTGAAAATGAAAAATATCCTTACACAAAAAGTTGAAAACTACAAATAGTAGTTGATTCAAACACTGAAAAGCAACACTAAAGCCTGATTTCCACTCAGAATTTTTTCCGGGTTGACCGATGAAATTTCGGCCGAAATTATCTTTTGTGTTATTACAATCCAGAATTCCACCGAAACAAGATGGCGCCAACCAAATGGCAGTAAAACTGCGGCCGACGAACTCAACTTGATGTTCGATAATATCCTTCAAGTTTGCGTGGGTTTTGGACAAGCTCCGATAATTTAAACCGAATTTATTTTGTGCCGAAAAAGTTGTTGCCATGTGGAGTGCTCTCTAGCCACGGCCTTCCTGTTCTTCAGACGACATTAGATTTATTTTGACACATATGCCTTCTTTCAAGTACTTCCAAAGCATACTATTTGTAGACTACTTATTTTCAATTCTGACTTGGTTTACACATATTGTAATGTTTTCATAAAACCGTAAATAAATTCAAATATAAAGATACATGTAAAACAAGGTACATATATAGGCCTATATATGAACCTTAGGATTTACATCCGACTTTTTAAATTGAAAGATTACACAATGCACATTTAAATTCAAAGAAGTCGTGGCTGTCATCACGAAAATGTTCTCTTGAAAACTCTAAGTTGGAACAGTAACAAAATTTCGTCGGTCAACCCGAAAAAATTCTGAGTGAAAACCAGGCTTGATCCAAATTAATTTTTTTGTCGATAAAATTCTAACAGTTGTTAGTTATAACTTATAGGCCTTGACATTTTTCTATATTGGCAAACCTTAATTTAAATGAATGGTATGGTATATACGTACCGACACACTTTTAGGTAGATTTCTGTTTATTGTTTACTTTTATCTAGCATAAAACCTACCTCTCATGTACCGGTACCGTACTATATTCAATGTATTTGTATGTGTATTGTGTATTATGTATAGTCAAGCGGTAGTATCTCTTACACTCAACCACTCATTAGAACTGTAAGAATAGATGAGTCAGAAAGGTTAAAGTTTAAGAAAGAAGGAATCAATTCTTGGAAAATCCCATTGCTGAACTTTATTCTTTTGAAATGTATTCTCATACAAATAGAGCAGAATGTATTCCAAAATTATTGGATGAGCAATAGTAGCAAAAACTTCCATGGCTGGTCTGTTTTTTGTTTGTAAGCTCTGCTTCTGCTGCACAGGTTGCATGCTTTGACTGATTAACATGAAACTTTCTGAACAGACTTATTCAACTTGGTACTAGTACTAGTACTGTATTTAAGTTTTTGGAAAAAATTGGTTTGACCATTTTTGAGAAAGACCATCACAAAGTTTTTAAAAATCTCATGAGATTGGGTTGAGGAAAAATTAGGAAAATTAAATTTCTCCAGAAATACTGTACCGGTACTCAAATTTTCACCAAATGTCAACACATAGCCCTAGATGATGCACATTATCACACAGTTTAAGATTAAATGTCATATGTCATATTTTGTTCATCTTACAACACATACCCTGCCTTTGCCCAGTTAATATTTACAAACATAAATTATTGTGGCCTACCTGCTCTACAGCCATTTGAGCAAGTTCTTTGTTGACTTGGTCAGTACCAGTAGCTTCTTCAAGAGATTTGTAGAGGCCATCAGACATTAATAGAAGAAACCGGCACGATTCATCCAATTGAATTCCACCGTGAATTTCTGGCTCTGCAATCACAGGTTCAGAGTGTGCTGTGTTCAATTCTTCAAACTCCTTATACCCACCTTTCACAAGGTAATTCCCAAGACAGCGAGTGTTCTCTTGGTTGCCAAGGCGAGAACCTGGAATATATTTTGGGGGAGTTCATAATCATCTCAATTAGCTCACATTAGCTTCATTAGCACATTAGCTCACATTAGCTTGAGCATTTTGGGACTACCATAATATTTCTAACAAGAAGGTCTAGGCCTACTGAGTAAATGTTAAAATACTTGTTTTTTAATGTAAACCATTTACTAGTACGATGCCTACCTTTGTTAGTCAAATTGAAACGATTAACGGGGGCAAATATACAATAGAATGTTTCAATGAGTCAAAATTAAGGTACTGAAAGAATGATCATAAAAGAATATATTTGCTAGAACTAATTATGAATTTCAGTTTTATATCATTTCTAGTTGTTTTAATTTTCGTTCTAGCAGCACATAATCTCGTAGATGGCTTAAATATCACCATATTTGAAAAATATTACAACTCTGGGGCAAGATTTGAATTACCGGTAATGATGACACTATTTTTGACCTAATTTAAGAGAAAGTTGAAATAATCTTCTCAATTTTAGAAATTACAATTAATTAATTTGTCCTCCAGAGACTCCCTCCTCCTTTTCCGAGTCAAGACGTAGGCATTGCCCAAGCCTGTATCGAAACATGAACAGAATCGGGTAATTCCTATGTCGCGACTCGGAAAAGGGGGAGGGTCCTGGAGGATAAATAAAAGACTTATAATTTCTCAAATTGAGATGATAATTTATAATTTCTCTAAAATCAGGGAATAGCATCATTAGGCCTTCAATCAAATCTAGACCCAGTGATGTGATGTGCCCTTCAACTTCAGGTTGTCCATAGACATGACTTTTGGTGATCAATGTCTTGTTTATACATCAACCCACTCGTAACCCTTAATTTTAATCTAGATATAAAATTTTCAGCTGTAAAAGGTCTCAAGGCACATAGCTAATTTTAAAGTTGACATCCTCACCTTGGCGTACTTTTTCGATATCCAGACCAAGTTGTGATAATCTCAACAATTCATCCTCATTTCTCAAATCATGATCGACACTCAACTGCACAACCCGCAATACTCCATTTCCATCAGTACGACAGAGAAGTGCTCGCGTGTCGCCTACATTTGATACGTATAATCGTTCACCGTAGACTAACGCTATCACAGCTGTTGTACCTGCTGATAGTTCACAGTTTAATGCTTTCAATTTGTCAACAAGGTGCGGGAACTTTTGGTATGCTTCATAAGAATTCATATCATCAGGAATTTCATATAATAAGCTGGTTCTCTCTGCTAAGAAATCATCAATGGACTCTAAATAGCTTTTCTCAACAGCAGTGAAAGCTTGTCGCAATACCTCTTTGACTTCTTCGTCTGTGGATTTACCTGAAAATATAGAAATGGGGTGCACTGTTACAAGTAGGCCTAAACACTATTTGTTTTCGAAGGAATTGGACAGGATTAGCTCAAGTACACTATCAAGTTAGATCCCCTCAATTCAAATATTTGTTTTAAATTTAAAATCATACAATAAAGTGAGGATATTTGCTACTGGTACATATTTGAAATAGGCTATTTTATTTCTTATTGATTTTATTTCTTTCATTTCATAGGCCTATATTTTATTGACGTTCCTTGAGTGATGTTAACGTTACAAACTCATTCCATCCTTTACCTATACCTACATTATCTTGACTGACAGCCTCATTTCTTGCATAAGAAAAATACAGGTTTGTGTTTCACAGTGCCAAAAAATAAATATGTAGGCCTACTATTGGGAAAAATTATGGCACCATCAGTTCCAACTCATTAGTTGTGGCATTGACTTTATAATAACTACGTTAGAAAGACGGTACATTCTTATGGGAGGCACTATAAATCTGACAGTTCGAGCTTCACCCCAAAAACAGGGTACCGTATTTTGTCCAGGTGGTGCTAGTGTCGTCGCTACTAGTCTGGTGGCAACACTAGCACCACCTGGACAAAATACTATGTTTTTTGGGTGAAGCTCGGGCCGGCCGATCACGGTTGCTCCTATAGAACTTTAACATTGGATGTACTCTCTTATAACTACAAACGCAATGGTTGTGGCTTAGCACTTTCAGACATACAATCAAGATTGACGTCAGAGTTTGTTTAAAAATTTCTTACCAGATAATTGTCCGAGAAGTATTTCCGCAGCCATGCGTTGAAGCGCGAACGTAGCTGCTTGAGTTCCTTCATGACCATCAAATACGCCATAGAGAAAAGTTGTGTTATCAGAGAGGCGGCAGTGAAAACTACGATCTTCAAACTGATGTTCTTCTTGACGATATCCATCCTCGCGGTATATTTGATTTGTTGAAAATCCAACCCCTAAACAAATATGTATTAAAATAAGATATATACGGGTTCATTGAGTTAGGTCAACTCAAATGGGAGCGAAGACATTCAATTCCTGCACTTACCAGATTGTCGGCAGACTGGCAAATCATCTGTCCAACTGTGTGTTTCTTGATAGGTTAGGTTGGTGGGTGGAGGATGTTCTGCACGGGTTGGCATTTTGTCTAACCTTTGTCAGTCTTTCTACAACAAACTACTGGGATGTCAATTATTAGCTAATAATTGGCGTCTCTTATACGAGGCATCAATAAAGTTATTAAACACTTCGAACGTAATTAGCCCTACGGCTACAATAATCCACTTTCTTCAAGTCAGAAACATAAACATTGACAGCTGACAAAACACTGTACAATGGCAACAGGCCTTAAATTACAACGTTGCCAACAATGGTGTGATCAATAAATTGAATATGCCATATTATTCATATTCACTCTTGGAATTATTGTGAATAAGAGTGAGATTTCATATAATAAATATTAAAACATGAATTTAACCTTTTTATTTATAACTATCACACATAAATAAAATGGAAACTAAAATGGAGAGGTCGTTTTGTAATCTTGCACCCGTGATCAGTTTGGACGTGATCACGTGACGGCACGTGAATTCACTCTCGAGACAGCTTTGCAGACAGGACAGCAACTTTCTTGAAGCGAAAGATGTCGTACAAAAGTGGTATTGGGGCTAAACAAGCTATGCAAGAGCATGTTCTTGCAGTTTCAAGGGACTTTATATCACAGCCTAGGCTAAGTAAGTATGCTTTTCATTTTGATATAATTTTTAGATTGTAAAAAGAGTGAAGTTCTGGTAAAATCTATATTGAAGTTGGCAGTGGGCGGGTCTGTGGATTGAGATTGAAAGGGGTCAAACCCCTTTGTAATACTATTAAAAACCACTATTTCACACTAGAATTATGTCAACTGCCCCGTGATGCACTCTATGTGATGATACCTTTTCACTAGATCCTTCTTTTCAAATGTGCAGTTAGGTGTAGAAGTCATGTGACAAGTTTGCGAATCTTCATTTGTCAAACTTCTATTGCTCCAATCTTATGTTAGCCCTACATTTCAAATTTTTCCAGCATACAAGACAGTGTCTGGTGTGAACGGCCCACTGGTTATTTTGGATGAAGTCAAGTTCCCGAAGTTTGCGGAGATTGTTCAGCTCCGCCTTGCTGATGGAACCATTCGGTCCGGTCAGGTTTTGGAAGTCAGCGGTTCTAAAGCTGTTGTCCAGGTAAAATTTTAACATTCCTGCCTTTATGCCTTTTTTCGAGTGCCCTGTGATACTGAGTTTATAACACTATAATCTCAATGCCTGTGAGAAGAAAATAATATAGTTCATAGATTATTATAATTGAGTTTGAAGTGTATAAACTCAATGATTTTGGCACGGTACAGTGCCAATTATAGGGTCAGTGGCTAATTGATTTGTTATTGGAAAATCAACTATGATAACATGGTTGTGAAAATGAGTTGATCAGTCAATCCCCAATGTTTAGAGACTTCATTTTGTGCTTTTGTGCTTTCATTTTGTGTGTTGATCAATCATTGGTTTGTATAAAAAACACACACTCCAAAAGTATCAAGTTTTATGTGGTACAGTACCTGTACAATTTATAAAAGTGTTAAGCTGGCCTTCCATGAACGCAATATGCGTTTCACTTATTGCAAGGCGGTGGGGTTGAGGCAAGCTCAACAATCTGAAATCGCGTCGCTCTCGTCACTGATTGGTCGTTTCATCATCATGGCGGCTTAAAAACCCGCTCAACAAATAACACTCATGGAAATCCAGCTTTAGAATTTAATTGCAGTACCAACTCGATCAATTACACTTATCTGCTCCATGTGTGCTTAAAAATAACCGAGGTAGAAGACCAAAAATGAATTTCATAAAAATAGTTCTAATAGTCTACTGAACACCATTTCCTTATTTCCCTATTGATGTGAATAACTAGTCTATGCCAGTTGATGACATATTTTTAAGAAGGTTCAATCATTGCGTATACCGTAACAATTAGGTTCAATTTGGTACCTAGGCTAGTTTAACTACTGTAAACCCTTGTTGATTAAATCATAAGTTCCCTTTTTTACCCTGCTCTTTTTATAACCAACCTGCTGTGTTCTAAGTTCAGTGTTAAATAATTCCCTAATTTGAACATTTGACTCAAAACATTGATATTTTAATTGCAGTAAAATTTTCGCTCCATAGATCTGTGACAAATTATTCATTAGTAATTGTGCTTGTCAGGTATTTGAAGGTACTTCAGGAATTGACGCAAAGAACACACTTTGCGAGTTTACTGGCGACATTCTACGCACTCCAGTCTCAGAAGACATGTTGGGTCGTGTATTCAATGGCAGTGGAAAACCAATCGATAAGGGACCTCCAATTCTAGCGGAAGATTACTTAGATATTCAAGGTACATAACTGGAGAGCAAGACTTGGAAATTTTATTATCACAAAGTGTATTTAAGACAATGCAGAGTATTTTGAAGCATGTAGGCTAATCATGTTTGTTTAAATTGACAACATTTATACCTATTGAATTTTATTTCATTGTTATCGACTTTTATAGATCAGAACTATAGGCCTGGATATTTTTCAATGTGTTGATTTGTACAATTCACTTGGTGATAGAATTTTTGTAACCAAGTTGCCTGTACATATAGGCTAGGCCTACTTTCATTCAACATCATGAATATTCTACATTTTATTGTAAAGTGCTTTGGACAAAAAAAGAAATGAAATAAAATGAAATGATTCTAATTAGAAGTCCTGTTGCTAATCTTGCTTTGTTACAGGTCAGCCTATCAATCCTTGGTCTCGTATTTACCCCGAGGAAATGATCCAAACTGGAATCTCTGCTATTGATGTAATGAACTCTATTGCGAGAGGTCAGAAGATCCCAATCTTCTCCGCCGCTGGTTTACCACACAATGATGTAGGTTGAACGAGAACATATATTACAAATATGTGATATTGAATGCATAAACAAAAAAATCACTTACAATCTTCAATTATCATTTGTTAGGTCTTATATAATTCATTTAATATTTTCACCTTATTTCTGGAGCCACTTCCCATGGATCGTTCACCACGGCACTGCTTTAGAAACCAAAATACAGTCGAGCGTGGGTTCCAGTCCCACACAAGGCATGGGTTTTTGTAAACATCATTATCTATCACCAGCTCACTTGTACCTCCCAACCAAAATAAAAAACATTCTTATTTTTGGAAATAGATCTCCACCAAAAAGCTTGACACCAACAAATTATTCAACTTGTGACGCTCTTTCTCAGATTGCCGCCCAGATTTGTCGCCAAGCCGGTCTGGTGAAAGGGCCACAAAAGTCTGTCTTGGACGACCACGAGGACAACTTTGCCATCGTGTTTGCCGCCATGGGAGTCAACATGGAGACCGCTCGATTCTTCAAGCAGGACTTTGAAGAGAACGGCTCAATGGAGAACGTATGTCTGTTCTTGAATCTTGCTAACGATCCGACCATCGAACGTATCATCACGCCTCGCCTTGCTTTGACTGCCGCCGAATTCCTCGCGTACCAGTGTGAGAAGCACGTCCTCGTCATTCTCACGGACATGAGCTCATACGCCGAGGCTTTGCGAGAGGTAAAACTTATTTTTCGTCAATTCATTGACATCTGCATAACATATATGCATATGCATATATGATATGCAGATGTCTATATAGGTATATATATTACGCACATGTATATGTACACATGCACGCAGATGTATATATGCATGCATAACCACAACTCAGTTGATAGTGTTGTTTGTTATGCAGTGGCTTAGTAAAGAATCAAATATGAATAAATCGGCCTACACTTGAATCACAATTACAGACTGGAACTCGGAATCGTTAATGGTGAGGGGTAGGCGCAACAGTCAAAGAGTGTCAGTCATTGAGAATCCGTATTTTTCATCTAGGCGTACTGTAGATACCCTAGTGATATTGACTGTAGACCGAAAACAAAATACAAAAATTTCAAATTCTCATGGAAATAAACTTGCGAAAATTTTACCATCTCAATAGGAGTTGTATCTAACTACATACTGCTAGTGTTCTCATCTCATGGGCCGATAACTACTCCGTTTGCCTTTAGAAGCTAGTGAAAAATCAAAACAAATATGTGGTGTGTAGGCTATCATATGAAACATGTATCTATTATGTCTCTCCCACCCTTCTCTTTACTCTGATTTCATCCAAGAGAATTTTTTAATAACCATGATCTTTTATTTGACTGAAAAAATTTCCGGATCCATATGAAATGGTCAAAATCTTGCGTCATGAAAACGAGCATTGCCGCTGATGCTGATCTCCTTGTGGTATTACAGGTGTCGGCTGCCAGGGAGGAAGTACCCGGCCGACGTGGTTTCCCCGGCTACATGTACACCGATTTAGCGACGATCTACGAGCGGGCGGGACGTGTTGAGGGCAGGAACGGCTCCATTACGCAGATCCCCATCTTGACGATGCCCAACGACGATATCACCCATCCCATTCCCGATCTTACAGGGTATATCACAGAAGGACAGATCTACGTTGACAGGCAATTGCACAACAGGTATGTCGAATATACCGCTCGATCGAAGCTAGTCTGCAGTTGATTATGAGCAAATGCTAGCTTAAAATTTGTGAGTTCTGATTTATAAGTTCTGAGTGGGTGGATATACACATTTCTAGATTCTTAATCAGAGACAGATTCGTTTTGTGGAAAAGATTGAATGAAGACGATGGGCCTGCAATCTGTATCATTACTACTAATAAAACGGCAACAAATTCAAGGATGGAAAATTCTGTAGGTCTGAAAAATTTCAATAAATCGTTAAATAACTAGAAAAGTTTGTGGAAAACTAAATGTTTACTGAATCATGCAAATAATCAGAAGAAATATGGAATTTTTGATGGACCCAAGCTTGAAATTTGTAATTTAAAAATACAAATTTTCATAAGGGGCCAATACATGGACTACAGTAGTCAAAATAAAAAGTAATTAATAAGGTTCAATAGTCGAAATATTGTAGGGAATCACCTAAGAAGTTTTCGACAAAAATTTCATGAATAATTCCTACAATGTGGAAATACAGTGAAACCCGCATCGTTCCCGGATCCATCGTTTTCCTGCTTGTATCATTCATTTCTTCTAGCCCCACTCCCATATAATCAATTCTAAATTTTCCTGGATGGATGGTTTCATTCTCTTGGTCCCTTAAAAAACGATAGATAGAGATTTCACTGTATGTATGTCCAATGAACTTGGAAAAAAAAATAACATCGAAACTTGATACAAAATCATTGTTCCCCAATTGAGGCTATGGATGAAAAATGGGATCGTTTATACTGTACGCAAATAGCTGTAATAAACTGTGATAAAAACTAACTGTAATAACTAATACAGTCGGACCCGCATATAACGAATTTCAAGGGGAATGAAAATCTGTTCGTAAAAACAGAATTTCGTTATAGAGATTTATTGCTTTTTTTCATAACAGCACTTCAATTTTAGAGATTTATAAAGATAGGCCTACATTTACGACTTAGGCCCTAGTATAGTACTGTATTAGGTGACATATTATCATCGCATCGTATCATCACTTAGTATGTTTGTAGAAAGTAATAGAAAACAACAATGTCCTCTCATAAAGAACTTATCATCTGCTATCACATGACACCACAACTCCCCACTTCTCGTGTTTTATTTCCTAGGTTACAGGACACTATCACGAATGGAAATGAAGGAATGTAAACAAAAAATAGATAAAAAAGTCATTGAAGATGTCACCATCACGTTATTATTTAGTGCGCGTTGAGCGAATGTTTGTTTATGGGCCGTTCCACTGTGCTTGGGCCGGGGAGGGAGGGGGGTGCAGCAAGAGTTATGACCACGTGCTGTACGCGTCACCAGCTGCTACGATGTACAGTCCGTTCAAAATAAATGTAACCTGAAAATAAATTCACGCAAAATGCTCCGATTTTCGAACATTTTGTTGGAAATAGCTGAAAATAATGAGCAAAATATGTAGAAAAGTGACAAATTCGTAATAACCGAATTTTGAAATATAAATCACTTCGTTATAGGTCTTTATTTAACATTGTAAGGATAGGAGATTTGAAGGGGGATGGTAATTAATTCGTAAAAACCGAAATTTCGTTAAAACCAAGTTCGTTATATGTGGGTTCGACTGTAACTAATAATAGCAAATAACTGTAATAAACTGTAGGCCTACGCAAGAGTTTTGGATCATATTCTACAAAAAAAAAATTGGAAAAATTTCATACAATAACTAGGAAACAATTTAAAGCAATTCAATAAAATACTGATCTTGGGTGTGAGTAAATTGAGTAAATGTGAATAAATCAGTAACTTTTAAACTTCAATTGAAAATGACTTGAAAAATGAGGGAGTTGTTCAATACAATATGTGCATCATGCTTTCCTTTATGTATAATTGGAGTGCCACTAATTGCCCATCTCTGTCTTGCCCTCCAGACAAATCTACCCACCAGTCAACGTGCTGCCGTCCCTGTCTCGTCTCATGAAGTCTGCCATAGGCGAGGACATGACGCGCAAGGACCACGCCGACGTGTCGAATCAGCTGTACGCGTGCTACGCCATCGGCAAAGACGTGCAGGCGATGAAGGCCGTCGTAGGTGAGGAGGCGCTTACGCCCGACGATCTGCTCTACCTAGAGTTCCTCGGCAAGTTCGAGAAGAACTTCATCGCACAAGGTTGGTCTTTTTCCTTATTGCACAGTTTATTCGAGTGTTGTGACAGTTGAATTCACCATCCTAATGAGATGATGACACTTCATTTCCTTGTGTATTTCACATATCATTTTGTATTGTAGATAGGCCTATTGCGTATCGTATGTATTTATATGTAGGGCCTACCGGTAATGTTACGTATTGTGCGTTGTGTATCTCGTATCAACATTCTATTTATAACTCATGGTTTGGAGTATGTCATATCTTTTATTCAACTTTAAACTCGCCTCGTTGAAATTAACTTCTATAGATACTGTAGGCTTACAGTGAAACGTCAATGTATCGTTTGTAGACCCGTTTTCCTGCTTGTATCAATAATTGTTTCCCATTCTACTCCCATAGAACCAATGTTTATTTTCCTGCATGGATGTATTCCTGGCCACTTGAAAAACAACGGTTTCACTGTACCGGTAATATGGTTTCATGTTTTCATGCAAATTGACTGGTTGAATTACTTGGTTCTGAGTCTTGACACAACAAAATATAAGGTTAAATAAAAATTGGCTATTGGGGCCTATTTCTCATACGATATAAGCCTATCAGTTTTCAAGGCTTTTGTTTTCTTCGGATTTAGTGCAAAATATAATTGCCATTCTACGTTTAAATAAAAACTGTAGTAGAACTATGACCGTGACAGACTGTTTGTTCTTCTTTCAACACGAAAGTTTCCAGTTTTCAGTGAAGTAATACGTCACTCGTCTTTTTCCAGGCAACTACGAGAACCGTACCGTATTTGAGAGTCTGGACATTGGTTGGCAACTACTGCGTATCTTCCCCAAGGAAATGCTCAAACGTATCCCGGCTCAGACGCTGGCCGAGTTCTACCCCCGAGATTCCCGCAAGTAGGCACCACTTCCATTCAACTCGCTGGTTTTCAATCTTCAAACTGGCTCGCCACTGCACACTTGAGTACAGCCATCCTGCAGACGATTACTTCCGCGCTTGGTCGAACTTACGTCTCGCTGTTATATAGAGTGCCCACTTTTCGGTTGTATTCCTACAGTTCAATATAAACCTGCTTCAAGAAAATTACTTCCAATATTCTCTTTATTATTTTAATAATTTATTTATCAAAGGTTACTAATTTGCTTCAATTAAGACATGAAGAAAAACATTTTAGGCATTGTATTGTAGGGCCCAAGTTGCACTTTGAATAAAACGTTCGTAAGTGTGATTCATTAGGACGGCTTTACAGTTACCCATTTTTTTCAATTGGTACTGAATGTAAATAAGCATCTACATCAATGACCATCCTCTATTGTGTCCTGTTGTAATCGTGGGCTGAACACTCAACGTGTTCATGTACACCGAAGTAGGGTAACTTGGCGGCTAGTATTGTCGTTGTGAACTGCACTTTAGTATCGTAAACGTTCCCACTCCTAGTTAAATCCCTATCACTCTTTAAACATGTTGTACTGTACTGTAACTTGATGAGATTATAAATCAATGTGGCAATATGCTGTGTTTATTGCCGTGTAAACTAATATGATTCAGACAATATTGATGGGTTAGTATGTATGTAGTTTTACTGTAGTTGTACTTATAAAATCTAGTAACATATAATTATTGTCTGTAGTCATTTCATGTTACATCAACAATTTGAATTTGTAAATTAATTATTACGATTTGTTTTAAATTTGAGTGTGGTATAAACTTTGAAATTGTGTCGGCCCAATCGTCTTTTAGTTTGTAACCTTATTTTCCCCATGTACATGCCGCTTTAGGGGTGGTCAAATTCGTCGAAATAATTTGCGTGAAATTAGTTCTGCGGCGGACTTTTGAAAAGTATTGAACATTCCAAGTATCTGTGGTAATTGAATGTTTCTGGTGTTGTAAAAGGAAATCTGGAATTATGTGTAAAATAATTAATATATATCTATTGTGAATATTTTCTAGAATACCTTTGACAGTATTCTTGTTGTAGATTTGGTGAAAGGTGTTAGACATTTTTAGTCACAGTGATGTTTAATTATATATAGGCCTATTATATAAAGATATTAGAATAAATGTTATAAATTCGAAACATATTTTCATTCATTTCTTCAAGCAGTCTACAACTATGTAAATTGAAGCTGAAACACTGTTGAAAAAAGTGTTGCCGATTATGTGCCGTTTGTATCCGTACTTTATTCCGTACTTATCAGCCTGTTCTTGACGTATATTTATCGACAGTTTATATTCTATCAATTGTTTCATGTTTTACCATGTTTTAGATATAATTCCAATTTTATGATTTTTCAAATTACGGTGATCTAATGTGAAAGTGTAGTGTACTAGGATTTATTTTTGAGATATTACTGTAAAAAATCATTTGTTGGAATGTTGTTGAAAATAAAATAGCGGCTCTGTATTCAAAGTCTAGGCCTAGTATTTATTATATATTCAATCTTACAGAATCAAAATCAATTATGAATGAATTGTTTTCAAAGCAGCACCTCTTGGTGAACACTGATGGAACAGGTTCAAGCCTGTTCAGGCTTGGATCTTTTGCCTACTGTAACTAAACCATCTGTTGCATATAGCCAAGTTATCTACAATTATGTGTAAACCCACTTGAATTCAAAATACCCTGTGACTTTCCCATCCATTTCTTTATCTATCATCTTATATGACCCCTAAACTAGGAAACGCGTTATGTGTTGCTGCGTTGATGGATGAGTTAGAACATATCAACTTATCTTTTAATTGGTTATATATATCCACCTTGAGATCCAAACAATTACGTCACTGCCATTCTAATTTCCATGATAATAAGAAATCCTTGTTTTAGGCCTGGTATTACCACAGCCAGTTAGTATTTATCTGAGAGTTGGTGAAAACAAATACCATGAGTAACCATGGTGATAACAAGTTTAAACTGTCGGATAAAGGCTAACTGGACTTGGTAATACCGGGCCTTGATCGTTTCCAATTAATTGGTGACACCTGTTGCTTGGTTTAATTGATTAATAGCTATGAGCGGTGAAAAAATTAGATTATATGTTTTTCTACATCAAAACGGCTGATCTGATTTGACAGAAAGTTCAGAATAATGAGTGTAATTATTACATTGAAATTGCCTGGGAATTTGAATTCTCTCTAAGGAAATATTTTTGACGAATTTTTTCCTCTGGGTTATTCCTATGGGATTTTTGAAAAGTTTTCTCAGAAGTGGTTCAACCGATTGCACCTCAAAACTATACAGTATCGAATTGGATAACGACACTTGTGTATGCCTAGTTTCAACTGTTTTTGAATTTTTGTTTGACCTGTGGAGCAAGACATTTTTTTTTCCCGAGTATGGTGAAATTGAGTCTTTGCTTTGCTCCAATAATCAACCAAATAATAACCAATAATCATCCAATAATTAACTAGATCCTTTTTTTAATAACATCGAAACTTGATTCAAAATCATTTTCCCCCAATAAAGGCTATGGATGAAAGGTAGGATCGTTTGGATGGGGCACCACAAGGATGATCTTACCACTAAAACGAATTAATTTAATCTGGCCCTAGGAACAAGCGTACAGTAGGTAACTTGGATCAAGGAACAGACTTTATAATTATTAGAATTGGTTTCAAGTTGCTTTAAAATTGAATTTATTCAAATACATTATATATATATATATATATATATATATATCCTTCTAGTACAGAATTATGATAGATTACTGAAATAATATATGCATATCTCTGCAATGATTTCAATGAAATCACTTCAAAAGACTACAAAATGAAAAAAAAATCCTGTTGGGCTGAGTTCGGATGCATCCCCTTGTCCTCATTTAGAGTGAAATCCGTTCTCACTCGGAGGGACCACGGGTATCATATATCATTCGATTCGGTACATTCCTAACAATCAAACCTTTTACAACTTATGATACAATGCCCTGACTTCTGTGATATAGGAGCAATCCTAGATAAACTTAATGGGGACCTCAGTTCAATAGTAACTTATTCAAAGAAGCAAGGGCTTAACCTTAATCCAAAAAAATCGGTCTTTCTACCTATTGGCAAAACTGAGAATTTGACACCCCTACGTGTTTCACCAATTAAAATTAATGTTAGTAACATCCCTACAAACATGAGCATGCTAAAGGTATGCCGAATAGGTTACCAAATGAGCATGCCCTAGGCGTTGCCATATTTTGTGCCCTGCATGCCCCTGAAATGCCCTGTGGGAAGCTGATGAAATGAGACCTCATGAATATGCCCAGGACCAGCCCTGGACATGCCCACTGCCAACCTCACCCGAATGAGCGTGTCTAGGGCGCGTGTGAGCCATGTCCAGGACACACCCAGAGGGCATCTGTAGAGCGTGCCCTGGGACTCCCGCCTTATGTTAAATTAAATGGGGTTGGGCACGCCTGGGGCGTCCCAACATTCCCTTTGGGCATATCTAGGGCGCGCATAGGGAATGTTTTGTGTATGTAGGGATAGACATTGAAGAAGTCGATACGGTAAATAATCTCGGTCTCTGGTTCAGCACAGATTTATGCTGGACCACACATATCAATAAACAATGTGGCAAAGCTTATGCCACCTTGAAATATCTTTACAACTTCAAGCAATATCTCTCAATTGCAACTTAGTGTGTACTATGCTAGTCTCTCATCATCTCCTTATTTGACTACTGCGATTGCGCTTATACGGGTTTAAATAAGGGATTAGGACACAAAATTCAAAAAGTACAAAATGCCTGCGTCAGATTTATCCTCAAAACTGATATAAAAGACCAGATCTCACCACTGCTTATCAAACTTGGTTGGCTAAACATGGCGAACAGCCGAACAGGAGAACCTTACATATGGCTATTTTCTTGCACAAACTCTTAGCTTCTAAATCTCCTCCACAATTATTTAATGAGCTAATGCTCACATAAAATTTCCATGGATACAACACTCGTCAAAAGGATAATTTAGTGTACAACCACCACAACTCTTTAACCTCCTCATCTTTATCCATACTAGGATCTAGAACATGGAATGCACTACCAAACAATATGAAATCTATCAAATCATTAGGACTTTTTAAAGCAGAGTATAAACGCTTCTTACTGTCTGACCAAGAGAATAATATAGTCCTGAAACCCAAATACAGACGTCAAACTCATCACCATACCTGGACTATTTTTATCATTATTGTCTGTACTATAATATTTTTAATTATAATCAAAAAGGTCCACAAATCCAGGCGGATTTTTTCCAATCTATTACTTTCAGACTAGTATCCCATATAATCTAAATGATTAGATGGTTAATACAACTCACCATGTCAATTAATCATAACCAAATTACATGTGGAGTAAATTCTCAATTTATAATCATATCATTATATTATTAATACTGGTATTTAATATTTCTAATATTTGCAATAGTAGCCTATTGGTCAATTATGATGTACCATAAATAGCTATTCTCATTATCACTGGACATCTGATCTATTTGAATGCTGTGCTATGCTTCAATTCTAATACTCACTAGGCTGTGTCAATTGTTTATATCTATCTACATGTTGAGTGAATTGTTAATTTGTTATATAATTATATCAATAAGCCTGTATAACCTGTATAAATTTGATATCTGAAAAAGTATTAGTCAACTAAAATGTTCAATGTAGGGTATTATTATTAACTCTTTTCAAGAATCAATATTGATTAGTTTTTAATTTTAATTACTCACTGTTATTGTTAAGGTTAGGTGGAAGAAAGGTGCATTGTCCGAACCTCGCCCTTTTGTTGCATTATATGCAAACAAATAAAGACGCTTCTATTCTATTCTATTCTATATGATACTTTTGAAATGAGTGTCAGGCCCAGGTGCCATGGCGCTTAGAATATGGGCGTCGTCGCCTACTTTTCAACAGTGTGGATCACAACATTCAAATTAACATATCTCACAAAGTATTCGTCGGAATGATCTGATTTTGGTTACAAAAACGACATACAATAGTATTTTCAATTATATCTTTTTTCCATCTATTTAAACAATCCAAATGGCAACATGAAATCGAGATTTTAATTTTTTATCCAACCAGCGAGGTTTCGTTAACTTTTACTTTGTCAGTTACGCAAGATTTTACACAACTTCCTTGTACGGCTGACAAACGTGAAGTCCCGATATTTACTTCTACTTCTCACAATCCTTATAGTACACACCCTCCATGTACCAAACTGTTGAAACTTGTATTCATACAGTCAATTGTTAAAAGCAATCTAATTTAATGATTTTAGTTTATTACTTCAAAAGAGGGTAGATATTTTGTTTCATAATAGTACAGACTATTGAAAATCTGTACTATAGGTTAATTAACACAGAGTTTCAAATGCAGCCACATGGCCTGTCACATAATAAATATATGGTTGCAGCAGGGGAAGGGGCAACACTTTCAAATTACAAATATTTCCAAAATTTCGGACTGAATGCAACCAATTAAAACTCTGCGTTTAAAAAAATAATGTCAATCAAAATGTACTTTCAAGTCACAACTACTCCAAGCTCTGTTTCGTATCTTGACCTTTGACACCTCCTATTTGGGACTGTTACAATGTCAAACATCAAAAACACACGCAGGATCAATAAAATGAACAATAATAAAATTCTGAATAACATATTCTTACAAAGTATATTTCCCCACACAGTAATATAAGCAATGCATAGCATGTTATGCAAATGGGGCGCCTGAAGAGCGCATAACGGAATAGAGATACTTCCCAGAGTGAACTTAGAAAGAGGATGTGCCTATTCGAGGAAACGATCAAAACCTGACCCAAATAACCCTTAACACAGCTCCTCTGTGCTCTAACCAATTCACCGAAATAGTGGCTCCTACGGTATTATTACACGCCAAGCCCACCTTCACTCTTGGTAGTATCATAGAGTAATGAAGTAATTATGTAGTAACTAGGAAAACGCGTTATGGGTTTTCGCGTTGATGGATGATCTGGAACAATATATCAACATATCTTCGGATTGGCCATATATATATATATATATATATATATATATATATATATATATATATATATATATATATATATATATATATACACCTTGTGATCCAAACAATTACGTCACCGCCCTCCTATTTCCTAATCGATTTCTATGATTATATAGAAGGCTTTGTTTTAATCGTTCTCAATTAAATGGTGTCACCTATTGCTTGGATTTAATTGATATCTTGATAGCTTTACTGATTTAAAAAATTGGATTATACATTTTTTACATCGAAACGGCTGATCTGATTCGACTGAAAGTTCGGAATAATGTGTACGAGGAAAACGCGGGATTTGCGTTGTGAGATGAGCTCAGAAGTATAGAAATGTACAACGAAAAATAATTTGTCAGCTCAGTCTACATCTACAGACATTGGACCACTTCAAACGTTTAAAAACCCTACCGGAATCAATCATGTCACGGCCTCCCTGTTCATTCATAACTGATTTCAATCGTTTCAATACAATTGATGACACTTGTTGTTATAGATTTAATTGGTTTTCCTTGATGGCTTTATTCGAACTGAAAATACGTTTTGAATGCGTTTTCTTCGATACTCCTCATCTGATTGTTTCAAAAATCTCTGAAAAGGTGTATAATAGTGTTCTTCATATTCGGTGAAAATTTGAGAGCTTTTGAAGAATTCTTGTTTTTCAAGTATTTTTCCTCCGGGTTATTCTTACGAGGATTTTTCAAACTTTCCGATTTTTTTCCGGAAAAACCTTCAAACCGATGTTTTTGAAAAACAATCCCAGCCTATTCTGGTATGACAGAAATATGCAAAAAAGTTTCGAGTCAATAGGTATTTTTCCTGACCTGTATGCCGCGCACAAAATTAAAAAAAATAAAATATAAATATAAAAACGAAGCCCATTTTTTTTGGTATGTGAAATGGAATCTTCGCTACGCTCATCTAATAATTCTTAGACCTAATCTAAGTGATGCTATATTGGCTGACGCCGCAAAGATGTAGATATTTGAAGAATATCTTTAAAATCTCACTTCCACTGGTTATAAGCTAATCCGAAGTTGAATGTGATGTTAAGAGTGATGGTTCGAGTTTATTGTGACGATCACCTCTTTGTCAGCCACACAAGAATTCACACAACTTGCCTGTATAGCTGACATAAACGTAATGTGTCGATATTTAAATCTACTTCTCACAATTCTCCTTAGTACACACCCGTCTATGTATTAAAATATTAAAAAAAGTACATTTTGATTGGCTGTATGTTTTTAAAAGCAGAGTTTTGATTGGTTGCATTCAGTTCAATATTTTGGAAATATATGTATTTTAAAAGTATCCCCCCTTCCCCTGCTGCATTTAAAAACTTGTGTTGATTGACATGGTCCAGATTTCCTATGTTCTGTATCATGAAACGAAATATCTACCCTCTTTTTTGAGTAATAACCATTAAATTAAATTGCTTTTAGCACTTCATCGAACACAGCCACTAAAAGCTCTGTTTCTATTTTAACCTTTGACACCTCCTTGTTAGGACTGCTACAATGTAAAACATTAAAAACATATGCTTTTACCAATAATATAATCACAAATAATGAAGTACCATATTCTGAATAACATATTCTTACGAAATGTATCTTCCCACGCCGTGTTATATGAGCAATGCACAACATGTTGAAGAAATGATGCTAGGAGTAAACTATAAAAATAAGTCTGTAGGAAAAGAACATAGGCCTAAGGTTTCAATAAAATGACTAATTAATAACCATTATAAAATTATTCTTAAATATACGAGCTGGGGGGATAATTCTGTTATAGACCTTGAGCCAGAGGTTTTTTCGGGCTCAATTGAGGTGAATAAACGTATCATATATCGTTGGATTGCTAATGAAACAAGGAATCCGGAATGGTATGGTACTTTTCCAATTTCGATGCGGAAAATAGCGTCGCGACGCCTCAAAGTCGGACATTTGCCTAATTTTGAGTTTGCATCTGCATTCTTGAGAACCACAATAACTTTTCATGTATCAGAGATAGAACCATGAAATATGTTGTTTAGGTATGTATATATAAACCTTTATTGGCCACTGACTCCAAAGTGCACAGGATAACAATCAATATAAAATACATGAGAAAATATAATAGAAAAAAGTTATGTAACTGAATATTGAAATGATATGAAAATGGAATGAAAATTGAAAAAATTAACGACAAAATACAAAATTATGACACTAATTAATGATAATTGAAAGGATAAAAATGTAAACGTTGATGGATGATGGTTGGTTATATAGATGGTTCCTGAATATCCGAATGGAATCCTTCAGGGCTGACATCCCAATATATCCTTAACAACAGGCCACGACCGACTCCTTCCCACTATTCAAAACCACCTAATGACGTCACCTATCATATCATCCCATCATCTCATATATCATTCACCGACGCCAATAGATCGTGGTCTAATAAGGATATACTATTAGAAAAATTAATAAAAAATAAAAAAAATGAAAATCGGATTATTATACTCCGTGCAAGGAGGTTAGATACTAATAGTATCTAACCTCCTTGGTCGTAATAAAATAGACCGAACTTGTTAGTTTTTAGGTAATACACCTTACTTTGGATAACCCTGGAATCTATACGAACGTGAGTGAATGCAAGTATCATATATCGTTGAATTCCTTAATGCCCAAAGAAAATGAAATGACATAGTATTTTCCGAAAATCGATGCGGAACATGGCGTCGCGACGCCTCAAATTCGGATATTTACCTAATTCGGAATTCGCACCTGCATACATAGAAATTACAATAACTTTTCATACATTAGATGGAAAATCATGAAATATACTGTTTGTGAATGCACATATTATGAAAAAAATTAATAAAAATATAAAAATATTATTTCATGATAATTACACTCTGTTTCGTGATAAAATGGACCAAACTTGTCACTTTTAACGTGATACGTCTTATTTTGGATGGCTCTGGAATCTATACGTATGTTGGAGAATACACGTATCATATATCGTTGAATTCTTCAAAGTAAACAAAATATAGAATGATATGGTACTTTTCAAAAATCGATGCGAAACATGGTGTCGCGACGGCTCAAAGTCGGACATAGGCTCAATTTTGCATTTGCATTCCTAAAATCCTCAATACATTATTATTTACTATAGACATATGAGAGTGTTCTAAGTTATGATGTTTGTGAATTGTTCAAGTTGTGAATAATGGCACTTTATTCAGGCAAAAAGAGTTCAATTTTCGATTTCACCACTCTGTTTCATGATGTCATAGACCTGGCTTGTCAATGTTTATGTAATACGCTCCAACTTAGATATCCTTGAAATCCATAATAATAATTTAATAATTCAATTTAATAATCCATAATTATCCGCCATAATGTTCCAAGTGCGTAATTCCTTTCATTATTCCTTGGATTATGAGGAATTCAAAAACTCATGATGGGTGATGATTTCCCAATATCTAAATGGATTTGAATTTGAGGCGTCGCGACGCCATGTTCCGCATCGATTTTCGGAAAATACTATGTCATTTCATTTTCTTTGGGCATTAAGGAATTCAACGATATATGATACTTGCATTCACTCACGTTCGTATAGATTCCAGGGTTATCCAAAGTAAGGTGTATTACCTAAAAACTAACAAGTTCGGTCTATTTTATTACGACACGGAGTATAATAATCCGATTTTCATTTTTTTATTTCTTATTAATTTTTCTAATGGTATAATCATCCCTAAACAACATATTTCATGATTCTATCTCTGATACATGAAAAATTATTGTGGTTTTCATGAATGCAGATGCAAACTCAAAATTAGGCAAATGTCCGACTTTGAGGCGTCGCGACGCTATTTTCCGCATCGAAATTGGAAAAGTACCATGCCATTCCGGATTCCTTGTTTCATTAGCAATCCAACGATATATGATACGTTTATTCACCTCGATTGAGCCCGAAACAGGCTTTTCCACTGTCTGGCTCACGGTCTATTATACATGATTTCGTTATTAGTGTTTTTATTCCGAAACAAATGTGGTCCTCATTACAAAATGGTGAGAATTAATTTTTTTGAATTATAGCTATAACAGATGAATAAAATGAATTAACGAATTACTAACAATAAGTTTATATTTTATTGTTAGGAAGTTTCTTTTCAGCTGTCATTACTGTAGCAACATAACTCATCAGTTAGGGTCAGATCGATTTAGGTGGTAGGGCTCCGTAAAAATTCCATAAAAAAATTAAAAAAAATTCACCGTACAGTATTTTAGGTAGGACATTTTGATAATTAGGTTTACTCTAGCATTACCATCCACCTAGGCCATCAAACAATTGTATAACTTCATAATGTCAAACAACGGACCGTATAAGAAGAGTGCTGGAATGAACTGGTATCAGTACCAAAACATGAGGCAAGCTCAAAAGGAAGGACGCGATCTCTATGACTTTAGAGCCCCAGAAAGAGAGGTGAGGTATGAGTTAGACCATTAGGAATATATTGGTCATAACCAATAATTCTAGTGCTTAATTCTTATGAATGACGATTTCTATACATGTACTTACACTGTATATGTCCAATGAATGATAATAAATACAATACAATACAATACAACTAGGAAAATACAGCATTTGAGTTGTAAGATGGGTGCGATATCTCTCTATATTTTTTTAATCATTATTATTATTATTATTATTATTATATATATATATATATATATATTATAATAAGTCCCATATTTTTCCCAACAAGGAATTTTGCTATTGTTTCATAATAAAATCATCATCATATATATATATATATATATATATATATATATATACGGTATATATATATATATATATATATATATATATATATATATATATATATATATATATATATATATATATATATATATATATATATATATATAGATATTCTCTCAATTTTTTATGTCAAATGGAAATGTATATATTTTAAAATTATAATAATGAGGAGAATGGAAAAAACTCATATATGTATTGATATTTTGGCACATTATACTATCATTGGAACTCGTATAATTCACAAAACTAAATACGCCATCACTATACCTGTAATTATTTTGTATCAGTTATGTTTTTCATGTGTTATAATTACTAGGAAAACGCGGGATGCGCGTTGTTAGACGAGCTTAGGGGTATAGAAATCTAGAATGAAAAATAATTTGTCAACCCAATCTACATCTACAGACCTTGGATCACTCCAAACGTTCAAAAACCTTACGAGAATCAGTTATGTCACGGCCTTCCTCTTCATTCATTTCAATCGTTTTGAATTAATTGGTGACACTTGTTGCTATAGATTTAATTGGTTCCCGTAATAGCCTAAATTGATGGGAAAATGCTTTATAAATGCGTTTTCTTCGTTATTTCTCATCCGATTGATGCGAAAAATCTCTCAAAATGTGCTTAATA
Organism: Brachyptera risi; assembly: GCA_964007535.1. Classification (NCBI taxonomy): domain Eukaryota; kingdom Metazoa; phylum Arthropoda; class Insecta; order Plecoptera; family Taeniopterygidae; genus Brachyptera; species Brachyptera risi. The sequence continues at coordinate 18,530,881 of OZ023331.1, read as the reverse complement.
GTTTCCTTTATATTCGGCGAAAATTTGAGAGGTCTTGAAAAATTTTGATTTTTCAAGTATTTTCCTCCGGGTTATTCTAATGGGGATTTTTGAAATTTCTAAAATTCATAAAAAAAAAAGTTACCACCCGATAATGCCACAAAACTATACAGATCTAAGTTAGATGAGGAACCATGACGAAAAAAAGTTTGAAGTTGATAGCTGTAGCCGTTTGACCTGTGGAGAACCGACAAAAAAACATAAAAAAACATAAAAAAAAAAAAAAAAAAAAAAAAACATAAAAACGAACACCAATTTTTTTCAGTATGTCAAATTGAATCCTCGCTAAAGCTCGTCTAATAAGAAATTTTTTTTTTTTTTTTTTTTTTTCTAATAACATCGAAACTAGATACAAAATCATTGTTCCCCAATTAAGGCTACGGATGAAAGATGGGATCGTTTGGACGGGGCACCACAAGAGCGATCTTACCACCCCATTTTGATTAGATAAAAGTCTCAGTTTCCGAACGTCCGGAACTCGTACATTATGACTGTTTCTGTGATATGTATCCAGGCGCAAAACACGAATGTTGATGTCTTCCACTTTGAAGTGAGTCTCTCGGGCAATGATCACTTCTTTCCACTAACAGCAGATGTAAAGTTCATCATTATACAAAATGGACAAAGAAAAAAATGAGTGATAGGCCTATAATGTTATAATTAGACCTATCACTCGACTAATTTAAGGTCGTGGCCAATTAGTACTTCATCCAAGCATTTGCTTCGAGGACTCTATATGAATTACTTGAAAGCTATCAACACACCTTGGTTCTGAAACTATATCAAGTCGGGGCTTTCTAATTATACAGTACTAATTGACGGAGTTGTTTGTCATTTGAGCAGTTTTATGCTCTATAATTGCTTTCAACTGTTGCTCTTGTTGAGGGTTTTTATTTTGATCTAAACTAGGAAAACGCAACATTCGCGTTGTTGGATGAGCGGTATAGGCATATTTGAATGACATATTGGAAAGCTGTATATACACCTTGAGCTCCAACAATTGTTAGCTGCCCTCCTGTTTTATTCATTATTACTTATTTCAAACGTTTCAAGTCAATTGGTGACTCTTGTTGCTTAGAGTCCTAATAGATAGCTATGATTGTTGTAAAAAATTACAATTATAATTTTTTTTCATCAAAACGGCTGATCCGATTCGTGTGATAATTCAGAAAAATATGTACCGGTATCATTATAGTATTTAAATTCCGCTATAATTTAAATTGATTAGGAGAAAATATTTTTCCGAATTTTCGCATCTGGTTTATTCTTATGAGGGTTTTAAAGAACTTCTAAATATTTTTTCTCAGAAGTGGTGCAGCCGATTGTGCCTCAAAACTATACAGCATTGAATTAGAAAGGATAATTTTGAATGCCAAGTTTTAACTGAATTTTTACTTTTGTTTGACCTGTAGAACGCGAAAATAAAAATAAAAATAAAAGTTATTTTTTTCGAGTACGGTAAAACTGAGTCTTCGCTTCGCTCATCCAAAAATTGCATCTTACCGTTTCTCTGTAAAACGGCTTATCGGGTTCATGTAAAACTTTGGAACAATGTGTTTCATTTGTGCTCGAGAATTTCTTGAAAAGTTGAATTTCTTGTAAAAATTGTTTTTTACATTTTCCCTCGCTGAGTTATTCTTATAGGGGTTTTCGAAATTTCGAAATGGTTTTCTCAAACTTGATTCAACTGATTTGAGCCTCGAATGTCATATATGTGCATTCCAATTTCAATTCACATTTGTGTTTTTATTTGACCTGTGAATGCCAGAAAAAAAATCACTTGTTTTTTTAATCGGGTGAAATTGAGTCTTTTGCTTTACTCATTCAACTACCACTTACTGATATCAATAAATAGCTTAACCACCACTTACTAACTAATAATTGACAATACCGGTAGTGTAGTTTGTTCAGCGGTTTTTGTTGAAACAATTCTGCGGTACATTTTTACTCTTCATCGTCAGTGTAATAGAACTACCGGTAGTAAAATATATGACAACTTACAATTTGTATTCACAATTGAACGATGCAGATCGTCCGCCCTCGTGATGTCACAAAATATAAAAACCAATCAAGTGGACAGTGAAGCAGGGGAAAATAGGGAAATAACCAATCAAGGTATCTAAAATTTCCCTTCTTCGTATAAGTCACGCCCATCTACATTGGTCAATAGCATTAATCCTAGGATTAATTTATTCCATAAAATATTCCATAAAAATGGGTATAATCCTAGATTAATCACAATTACCCACTTGGTGACGTCAAATATCAGAGCCACATCGAATTTTAAGATTCTTCAATGTGAATTTTAATGACATGTTGTAATCAAGAAGACTGTTTTCGGACATTTTCTTGTCCGATTGTGTCTAAAAATAGAATTGTGGTTAATGCTATTGTTTTCCTCTATTTTTAAACGAAATGTAGTTGATGTCATTTCTGATTTTCATTCTAATTAGACTATTTTTATAATTTTTTGAATGAATCTGCTCCTTGGGGAAGACGCTGATTAGAATATTGGGTATTTGTGAAAAATATATTCACTACAAAATATTAAACAGTCACAGTGCTCAAACATGTGTTTTGGTATGTAATAACTTGATATGTATGTGAAATGTGTTTATTTCATAACTGAAAGCTACAGGACTATTGATCGTTTCCTGATGAATCACCACAGTCACCGAAAGTGTGGTCATCCAAATGTTATAATTCATTGCCACATACATTTGTTGTAATTCCCAATATAAGTAACTTATAATAGAGATAGGTAATGGTTGGTAATGATGCAGTGATACCAGATATATTTTAGTTTTACTTTAAACAATATTTATTAATTTTCCAGTTCTCTACAGCACGGTCTTGATTTGTCGATATGTAGCTCTTTTATTAAAGTACTTGAGCAAATATCGCAGTGTATTGACGCAGAGCTGTTTCGTTTCGTTTTCAATCAATTTAGAAAATGTCGTTCCTATTTTGAATTGAATCAATAGATTTTCTATGTTATTAAATATAAAATTAGTTTAGTTAATAGGTCTACATATCGTCGTTCTAGATCTTCATAGGGTTAATTGGGTTGTAAACAATAAAAAAAATGTATTTCATTTTTTCACAATGTTTTTCAAAATATTAATTTTATAGTCAGAGCCTGATATTCATTAGTTAGTTTCAGCTTATAGTGTTATTTTATTTGTTTATCAACATCAAAATCTCGATATAGGCCTACAATCAATAACCATTGTTTCCCAATTAAGAGTCCTTGGGAGTCGATTTAGCAAAATATCAGTTTTTTGATGATGACTTTTGAACGGTATGGGATATAAAAATTCTCATACGTGAGAAACACAGATAATTATAATCGCGTCAAGATGATATAAGTTATAACTATTCAAGTCATGCCTCATAAATGTCAATTAAGCGTATACAGCTATAAGAAAAAAAAACACAATTTTCAGCTGTATACGCTTGACAGTTATGCGACTCACTTGAATAGCTATAACCATAGACTACTTATATCAATTTGAAGCTTAAATAATTATCTGTGTTTCTCGCGTATTAGAATTTTGGTATTAGAACATACCGTTCAAAAGGTGAAAATCCGACACTCCCCGCAATTCAACCGGCGGGGGTCTCATGCAAGATTTCCTCTTCTCACAAAAAATAAAGTTATCACCAAAAAACTGATATCTTGCTAAGGCCCGGTATTATATATATGTATATGTATATAGCCTTTATCTGACAGTTCAAACTTGTTATCACCATGGTTACCTATGCTATTTGTTTTCACCAACTCTCAGATAAATACTAACTGGCCGTGGTAATACTGGGCCTAAATCGACTCCCGTGGACTTAACCCAAAGGATGATATTAGTAAAGATCAATTTCAGAAACGGAAGCTCTAGTATCAGTTAGAATCATTTGTTGACAGTTTTGCAATCTTTCAAGGTGTTTGCTATGAGAATCCAGCCAACAAACACTGGACCTATGGGACGAATTGTGCGACCCCAAGCCGAAGAGCGTTACGAAGGGTTCGACGCTGTTCCGGAACCACCACCGAGAGGTTGTAGGCCCCGAATTCCAGTGAGAGAAACGCGGTAAGGCCCAAACTAGTTGAATGTACAAGTGATAAGTAGGCACATGCAAGTTGGGGGACGTCCATAAATTATGACACACTTTTTTAGGCCACTTTGAACCCCCCCTCCCTCCCATGTCATAGTTGGTCACAAAACCTATTACCTCCCCCAAACACCTCACTATCTAACTTCGTTAGAAGACGTAAAACTAATCTTGTTTACCATGTAACGCTTGGCGACATTGCTCACTAGTGCTATACCTGTCTCAGTGGAGTGAATTAGAAGAGAGATATCTGCTTTACCACCAATATGTTCAATGCGTATAACACCGAACTGACGTGATTATCGCGTTATGAATCATTCATAGGAATATTCCTAATAAGTTATAAATGGTATGGATATGTGCGAATGAACAGCTATTTCAATTGGTCAAGCCTAGGCTGTACTTACATTCCCGTTTCTCCCCGAATCTGAAGACTTACTTCACTTTTGCCTTGATTACATAATTAAAACACTCGGTGATATAACAGATAGCGTTGTCTCGTCCACTCATGATGGAACTATAGGCCTAGACTAGACATATTGATGAATCATGAAATATCTCAGTTCTGAAAAAAACATCAGTTGGATAATTATGTGGATCCAAGAAGGTGTGAGAAAAAAAACATTCTGGAAATCATTCCAACTGGCCCGCCTGAAGAATAATTCACTCGATCCACTACGATACGTACGCTAGCATCGCTCTGTCGCCGCTTAAAAAGCTTAGTTTTACCTATGACTATCAATAATTGATAGTCATAGGTTTTACGTCTTCTAACGAAGTTAGATACTAATGTCTTTGCTCCCCCCCTTTAAATACGTCACAAATTCTCATCCCTCCCCCTCCCCAAACAAAAAATTGAAATCTACAAGTGGTAAAGGTGCAATAAAGTAATGAAATCGACATGTTAGTTTCTTTATGTTTGCTTTTTGAGTAGTCGAACTTGATAATTATTTGATATGCATTTGCTGTTTCTAGAGTGAGTATAAATATAAGAATCTTTGAGAATGGCGCCAAAAACATAGAACAAAAAATGGTACGTCACACAGTTACCTCCCCCCTGCCTCCCCTGTAACACATTGTTACAAATCTTGGCAACCCCCCTCTCCCCTCCTAAGCTGTGACGTAATTTATGGACGTCCCCTTGTATTCGTAAATGCCCAATGGTATTAAAATGCTCACTAGGTTGTATCGATCAGGTTTATTTTTTGAACGAGCTGCGTAATACCTGATGGTAAAAGGTCCTAATATGAACAAACTGTGAGCAAACAATAAAATCAACAAAAAATCGCTAACCACCAACCAGTATTTTATCAGCTACACTCAACCAGTTACCAGTGGCCAGACCCCTGGCGACTTCATACTTGAATTAAAATTAAAGTATATTAGGAGATACCTACATTAAAAAAAGAAAGTAAAAAATAAAGATCAAAGACGAAAGTAAAAACGAAAGAACGAAAGAAAAAGAGATTGAAGAAATTGGGAATCATGCTGAGGAATAAGGATAAAGCTGGAAGAACTTTTTGTACACTCATTGATGATATATAATGGATTTAAGAGAATATTAAAAAATTACGGAATATTCAGAACACAAAAAGTGTGCGATCAAACTATCTGATTGCCTTGTCGTCTCTTACTTTCTATTTAAAAAAAAAATAGTATATTCAAAAATATTATTTGGTCAAAATACTAAAATTGTTAAAAATAAGAAATAATAACATTATCTTGACTTCTTGTTATCTCATTTTATTTTATATTACTATCTCACTTCATATTGTCAAATAAACTGTTCATTTTTCACCATTTTTCATTCATATATCCAACATTGTATTTTTCAACATTGTTTATTTTCTTTGTATTTTCTTCATGTAAAACCACAGATAACAGGCTTTGTGGATTATTCGTGGACGTGTTCATGTATTAATATTGGGAAACAATAAAAGGAATTTCAAGTAAAACAAAATTGAGTGACTTATTGTTGTGTGACGTAGACGACCTACGGCAACCATGGGTCGTCTGGGCGATACCGACTTATCTGAGGGACCAGTATGTGGCTTACCATCAGCTCCTGAGGCCCGCCCAGTGTGGAATTACCAAGGCGCTAGAGCTCGTTTCCGACCATCTGATTCGATTCCAGCAACAAGTAAGTAGCTTTCGGTTATTTGTAGAAGAGCTGGGCCCTTATTCTCGAGATTATAAGATTACTTGGGTGGAATTATGATAATCTCACTGAAAATACTATGAAAATACCATAGCATAATAATATCATCTCATCTCATAATCTCACAATCTCGAGAATAAGGATCCTGATGCTATGCTAAATCATGCTATTTATATCACATTTCCATAAGTAATTCAGTTTGTATCGTATTGTATTTATTACAATCCCGTTGACTTATATATAATACAAGTATGGGTATCTTCTTTATATTGGGTGTAACGACTCACTATAATGATAACTAAGATCTTTTGGCGTCTGATGAATGATTCATGAGATGATGGGATGATGAGATGAAGGTTTCTTAGGTAATGGGAAGGATAGTAGGAAGGAAGCGGTGGTGGCCTATATTGTAGGAACCATCCCAGCATTAGACTACAGAGGGAAACCACGAAACACCAGGTCCGATAAGCCCCTTCACCTCCCGGATCATATAAATATCGTTATAGATTATAATTCACAATTAGTGTACACTCTTGATATTAAGAGCAGAATATAATACAAAAGGATAAAATTACATGGATACAAAGCCATTGACGGATTCAAGGGTAATAAATATAATAATAATAATAATAATATATATGTATATATTTAATTATTATTTTTTTTAAAATTTCATTCACACATAAACAAAATTATACTCATTTTTTCAAATATTGCATAGCAACATGTTCGATTACATTAATTTTATATATTCATAAAGGTTTTGAGATAACACCTAAAGAAAAATAGCTCAATATCTTGGAAAAAAGAAAATAATGACAACAATTAATTACATTAAAACATAAAACATTTACATATGTTTCATAAATCATTACTAGTTCTAAATTGCTTTAATTAGTAAAATTAAATACTGCGATTTTAAAAGAAAATATTTAATCTTTAAGATTGAATAGACTTCACACAAAAATTTGCATGTAAAACAAACTTATAGTAAATTACTAAGCAAGAATAAAACTTCACCTCCTAGAAAATTAAAAACCTTCTAAAATAAAAATTAAAACTTTATACAAACTAGTGTAACTGAATGAATATTAGGGTTTTGAGGCGCATCGACAGCGAGGTCATTTAGCGTAACTTAACTAGGATCTCACCAACCGAAGAAATAGTTCTCTTATTCTACAATTTAATGGAACTCATAGAACAATAGAAAGAAGCTCTTTTCTACAAAGCCTGATAAGGCTTATCTGTGGGTTAAAAATAACATAGAATAGATATTATATGTAAAGTTCAGTAGATTAAGAAGTAAGAAAGGAGTACGTTTAGTGCCAAAAAGTAGGGTGTTTAGATTTGAAGTGCTACTAAGAGAATAATTTATTTAGGCCTGGTATTACCAAGTTCAGTTAGCCTTTATCTGACAGTTCAAACTTGTTATCACCATGGTTACCCATGCTATTTGTTTTCACCAACTGTCAGATAAATACTAACTGGCCGTGGTAATACCGGGCCTTAGAAATATAGAAAGACATCCAAGGTCAGAACAAAACAAAACAAAACGAAAATAATAATATAATAATAATAAATTGTTTATTTCTTGAATTTTGATCATATTACATGATATCGGCAATGTCGTACAAATTAAATTTAATAATATAAATATTATAATAGTGTTGATAGAACAATATTTGCACATAAGAAATATATGTGGAGGTAAGATTCAAGTTGCACCCAAGAACTCGTCTATAGTTAACAACACGATTCCATCAGGTGGAACGCTTTTAGGTTGTCTGAAGGACGCGAGGGGACAACAACTCCTGAATCTGGTGTACATCTGTCATGAAACCTTCTTGACATCCTTTGAAATCTTCTTGAAATCTCGTGAAATCTCCCTGAAAGCCCCTGAAATCTCAAATCCGGTGTAAAACAAATTTACTAGTTGATTACTCCTCGGAATGACGTAGGAGACTGAGAGTATCAAGCATGGGTTTTTGTAAACGTCCTTTCACTTATCTTCACTTCATAGTTTCATAATCACCTGCTCATTCGTAACTAGCTGTTGGTGGGGTCGTTAAGCAAACAATAATCAATCATGACCTATTCGTGATTCTGTTGCAGGTTCCAGGAAGAATACTGGGAGAAGTTCCATGTTTGCGCCGCCTACGACAGGGAAGCCAAGGTGGGGCGCAGTTCTGGATAAAGAAGGGCGGGACAAGTATGGAAACGTTGATGAGGGGTATGTGCAGAGACGAAAGGAGAGAGAGGAAGCCAAAAGACTAGAGTACTACAGGCATAATCCATCAAGACGCACTCCTTTATATGTAAGTTTACACTTTGCAGAAGATTAAAGAGCTTGCTAATTGTCCAGATTTGGCGGACGAGTAAGGATAAAGACATATCAATATTGTTGATTTTTTCTTGAATTATATTTCTGGATATATTTCTCAATGCTGAACAATTTAATCTAGTTGGGCTATTTGATAAAATAATGCTGTAGTCATACAAAGTAATGAAATCAGTTTAAAGCAACACATTTTTATATTTAAAAAAATTGATTTCAATCATTCTTTGAAACAATTTGGTGATAAGATTGCCTCAAAGTATTGAAATAACCTAGAGGTGCTGCTTGTCAAAAATTGTCAAAATTGTCTAATTGTCAAAAATCAACATGTTTCTATACCTGACCCTATTGTTTTTTCGTTTTTTTTTCCAGAGTGATATAATATGAAATTATAATTTTTAATGGATGTAGAGACACAGATATAGGCCTACTCATTGTGATTTCATTGCAAAAAGAATTCGACCGATTGGTCTTACCGTTTACCCACCACCATGTGTTAGAAGCCAAAGGCCTGCATTGGCGCTTTTTGTCCTGTTTTAACCGTCTCCTGGACTAACCTGTCCTGTTTTAACCACGTCCCTTATGGGATAAGTCCGGTTCACAATTGAAATAATGATTATGGAATATGGAATACAGTATATTGTATAGTGTTTAAGCACAATGGATGACGGCATTTCCGTGTTACCCTTCACAATGAGTAAGTGTGTTGTAGTGATATGGCATATGGAATAAGAAATGAAATACATCCATTCTTTATGACTATTCCTTATGACAGCAAAATTCTGACCAATCAGATGACGTTACTACTGGAGTTAATGACTACCGTTTATGTGTTTTGGAGTATTTTATTCCAAGTTAAATCAGACAATCTCAACTCTCAAGATTAAAAGATGGAAGATTATATTTATATTTGGAAGATTTTATAGTTTTTTGATTTGAAATTTCAATTTTTGTTGCCACAAGCCACTGAAACTCGAACTATTCAAGACAAAATGATGATTTTAGGGTGGCGTTGAACCGGATTTTCCGGTGAACTACTGGCGAACCTAGAGATTGAAATAAACGGCTATTGTGGCCCACCTATGCCACTAGGCGTATAACACTAAACCATATTCCATATCCCATAATCAATCTTTCAAGTGTGAACTGGTCATAAACAATGCCATTTGCCTTGCAGAGCGGTGATAGAGAGTGCGATCGACCCGGCTACAAACCGCCTGCATGCAGTTCATTGGGATCGCAAAACGAGAGCGATAACGCCTCCAGTTCGTATGACAGCGATGACGTGATGGGAAACCGGGACAACAGACGGGACATACAGGAGAACATCCAGGGATGTATGCCGGACGATATATTTGAATTAGAACAGTACCAACCGAGTGGATCGAACGACCAGGAAAATTTCGACGATTTCTTCTAGAGTGAAATGTGACATACTAAGGACAAGTTACTACATTATACCAATATACAAACTTGAAAGATATACATTTACAGAATAAAAAGAAACCTTCTACAACTTCATCAATGAAAGTTGATATTTGATTATTATTATAATTATGATTATTATTATTATGCTTTTTGTCAGGATTATGGAATTGCATCTAAATTCAAAAAAGCAGGAAGAGCGAATACTAGAAGAGAGATACTACCAAGTGTGAACGAGAAAGAGAATGAGATAGAGGATGTGCCTATTGGAGAAAACTATCAAAACCTGACCAAAAAACACTAACCATAGCTCCTATGTGCTCTAACTCTAACCGATTGACCACTAGTGATAGGCGTGGCTTATCGGCAGGCTACCTTGATCTATACTTCATGTGGGCATTCAGAGATACTCTGATAGGCAATGTCAATTCACCTACATAACAAACAGCCCATTTGATTGGATGTTTTGTTTTGTGACGTTTGTGGGCTGGTCAACTAACTCACAACTTGTGGCGGGTCACTAGTCGTCAATTCCCCGAAATGGTAGCTACTACGGAATCATTACACGCCAAGCCCACCTTCACTCTTGGTAGTATCGCTATTCCAGTATTCACTCTTCAGCGCGCGCGCCCGGCTCTTCTTGAAATATTTTTTGTCACTCACCAGTCACTACGATTTCTGACCAATATTCCCTTTGTCCAACCTTTCTGAAAACGTGCTGCAGGGAATTTGTGTCTTTCAGTTACGTTTTTTGCTTTTTAGCCATATAAAATGATGAATAGAAAATAATCATTTTTGTTATAGTTTCTTAGATCATTTTGAAGTCTCAGACATGGTAATAATTCCAAGGGCCCAGTGTTTTTTTTTTTTGGCAAACCCATGTACGCTTGTATCGCAAGTATTAAGGTCTTTGCTATTTTAGTAATAATTACAGCTGAAGTCTGCAGGTAGTAAAATCTGAGATAAAATGTTTCGGTTAATTTGTTGTTTATTATTCGTATGTCTGTCTTTTTCCTTTTCAAAACATTTTCAATTTTCAATGTATCAATTGATTTCAAGTTGCCGTTTATCATTAAAATAATGAATATTACTTATCAATAACTAAATTTGAATTGTATTATTGAATTACCAACAATAACCATTATAATAATTGTTAAAAAAAACTATTCATTACTCTAGCAACATTACTCATCATTTAGACTTAGATTCAGCTGGTAGGGCCCCGTGAAAAAAATACAGTCCTCAAAAGTTCACCAGACAATATTTTCAAGTAATACATTTTCATAATTTCGTATCCTCTAGTGTTATAGAAAGGAAAACCTTTCTTGGGACTCAACAATGTCGAATAACGGACCTTACAAGGAGAGTTGTGGCATGGACTGGAATGAGTATATTGGAATGCAATCAGGTCAAAAGGGAGGACGTGATAGAGCTCCACAAAGAGGGGTATGTAGGCCTATTGGCATGGCGTCATTACAGATATATATTACCGAGATACGTTACTCCATATTTGTTTCTCGGCAGTAGCTTTACACCGCTTTGCAAACCGGGAAGTTGCGGCCATTATTCGACATATATTAGTGATAATATAGAATGCCCATTGCTTTTATTCCAATTGTAAATGTCCAATATGGCCGCCGAGCTAGAATGGAACGATCATATGTCGCTATCGGCTGCAGGATTAACGTGTCTCGATAAGGTAATAGGCCTATATGTCTATGTTGTGACTTGTGATAAGCATCGTCAATTTTGGTTCAATTCAATTCAATTCATAAATCTTTTAATTCTTCAACTTATTCACAACAGGATAGCAGGAAAACAATACAAACAGTAATAAGTGAACCAAATATATACATGTGGGTTAACATGGTAAAATCAAAAAAAGGAGAAAAGAAGAAGAAGAACATAATCACAATCATAATCATAATCATAAAACATAATCATTCACACAGTCGTATAAGCTAGATCTTTTTTTTTATCAGATTTACTGTAAAATACAGCATTAGTTCAAATGAGTGACACTATAGTTCAATCGGTTGGCAAAACAATTTAGTAAATATTTGTTTTTTCTGTCAGTGTGAAAACAGTGAAATAATGAGACAATCCTTATATTTTGTTGAAATTCTCACCCTATTTATTCATTGGAATCAATTTGTTTCCTTAGGGTCAGCGCTGTAATTAATTTCGTTTTCATTGGGATAGACCCGTTTTTTGAGGTACCGGTACCGGTACCGGTAATATTCTGGCGACGCGGCAAGACGGGACGCAAACTTATCCCACTTTATGAAATCTGCATTGCAGCTCCATTTATTATGAAAATGTACAACATTTTGGATGAAAAATTCTTCCAAACCATTTATATATCGTGGCTATCAAATTATTCATTGAAATTTTCAAGCAAAATGTTACCTATGAACACTAACAACATGTAGAAATATTCATTTTGTTTTTGTTATGCAAAATATATTTTATAAAAAATTACAATCACTTCACTGAGAAGAGATTTTTAAAAATATTGAAAATATTCTCCTGATATTCTAGATTTGTATTCGATTTTAAGCTCCTCACTCTTTGGACTAGATTATGCTTAATGCTTAATCTTGCTGTAATCAAAATTTTGTTATAATTTTCCATGTCCAATTTACCGAATCCCTACTTTTGCTAGGCCTACTTATTTGTAATGCCGGTATTCCATATGTTATCATTAGAATTGTTAAAATGTTTCAAGGTGTTTAATATGAGAATACAGCCGACTAGTACCAGACCAATGGAACGAACAGGGCCTCAAGCCGAAGAACGCTACGAAGAATTTGAATGCGTTCCAGCACAAAATGTTAGGGGTGCTAGGCCCAGACATTCAGCGAAAGGTTCAAGGTAAGCTATTTTCATAGTAGAAGGGTTATGATATATTACATTATTGTTTAAATGAAAATAAATGCGTACTAAAATTCATACACGTATAGTTCATGAAGATTTTTTTTCAAACAGCAAAACCTGATACAAAATCATTGTTGCCCAATTAGGATTTGTTGGAAGATGAAATTGTTTGGACCACGCACCACAAGGGTGATTTAACCACTCCAAATAATAATCAATAATAATAATGATATGATAACCTCCCAAAAAGATTACACTTTTCTCAAGAAATGTTCGTTGAAGCTAGTAAACAGCAGGAATAATTTGATAAGATTTTAAATTTTCTCAGTTGTTGATACTATTTTTTATTTGTTGGACAATCTCTGCCACAGCTATTTTTACTTTAATAATATAAGTTTCAGAGCCGGTTTTACCAACTTAGGCCTATACTTGAATATTAATTAGTTCATTATGAGTCAAGGTACAGACATAACATACGTACATTTTTCTCAGCTCAACAACTTGTTTTTACCCTTGTTTACAATGATATTTTTGTATCTTGATTAATAATTAGCTCAATTAACCCATTTGTATCATTCTCAAAACATGGTTTAGAGTCACAAACAACAGGTAAACATATAAAACAATGTTTTGTTTTGTTCGAAGCTTGGGGTTCATGGCTTGTCTGGACGATGCCGACTCAGCTGACGCACCATCTTGCAGCATACCAGTTTGTGTTGTTCGCCCTCCTTGGAATAAACAAACCAGAATTGGTCAGAGAGAATCTAACTCTCACAGATTAACAAGTAAGCACCCTTACCGGGAGTTACCGCGACTGCCAATTAAAATAACGTCCTAGGCCTGGTTAGCTCTAAGAAACTAGGACTTTGATTGGTTTTCATTTAAAAGTAAAGCTATAAGTATCACAGCAACATGTCCAGTATTTGTGTATTCCCATTTCTGTTGGATGAGCGAAGGGAAAACTCAATTTCACCATACCCGAAAAAGTGCTTTTTTTTGTGTTCGCGCTCTACAGGTCTAACGAAAATTAAAAATCAGTTGAAACTTGGCATACAAAAGTGTCATCTGATTCGATACTGTATAGTTTTGAGGCGCAATCCGTTGGACCACTTCTGAGAAAACTCATTTCAAAGTTTACAAAAATCCCGTAAGAATAACCCAGAGGAAAAAATCCTTGAAAAATATTTTCTTTCAGAGGATTTAAATTCTCAGGGAATTTTAATATTATAATTGTACACATTATTCCGAACTTTCAGTCGAATCGGATCAGCGGTTTCGATGTAAAAAAATATGTAATCTGATTTTTTAAATTACTCAAAGCTATTAAGATACCAATTGAATCCAAGCAACAGGTGTCACCATTTAATTGAAAACAATTAAAACAAAGCCTTCTTCATTATCATAGAAATCAATTAGGAAATAGGAGGGCAGTGATGTAATTGTTTGGATCTCAAGGTGGATATATATATATATATATATATAACCAATCCAAAGATATGTTGATATATTGTTCCAGCTCATCCATCAACGAGGAAACACATAACGCGTTTGCCTAGTTAGCACAAAATCCTAGCACTGCTCTTGAGGTATAGGCTACAAATACGTCACTTTTACGTTTTGAGAGACCGTGACTTTGTAATTATCTTGTACTGTCATGGTATTTAGTTCTTCTAGGACCTAGAGGACATTATCCAATACAAATCCTTAGTCTCCTGGAGCTAGCTAGGCCTAGGACGTTATTTTAGGTGACAGTCGCGGTAAGGGTACTACTATTCAGCGATTACATAAATGCCTCTAAACCCTCTGGTTGTTTCTGTTGAATTTTTGGGTGACACCATATTGCTTTATCACATTAGCGTCCGGTTTTGATTGATTGATTATCGTTTGCTTAACGACTCCACCAACAGCTAGGTTAAACGCGGGAACGAATGACCAGGTGATTGTGAAACTATGAAGTGGTGATAAGTGACAACGGTGACTTCAGTTTCTGAAGCTGTGCCTCAGCTGACCGAGCTATTGAGGGTGGCTGCTACCAATTGATTATTTATTGTAGTGGACTAAGCGATAGTTGGTGGATTAACTTGTTATCACCGTTGATTACGCATGTTATTTTCGTAACTTAACTATCACTTAGAGGATTAACACTTACGACTCAGTTTTTCGAACTGATAGTTAGTGGTTAAGTTGTTATCACCAATGGTTACGCATTTGATTTTGGTAATTTAATTATTAGTTAGAGGAAAAATATTTGGAGCCCAGTCTTACGAACTGATTCTTATTAGACTAGGCAATAGTTAGCGGATTAACTTGTTGTCACCCTTGGTTACATATATGCTATTTTCGAACCTTAACTAGTATTTAGCGAATTAGTATAGCCGCCCTCGGTAGCTCGATCGGCCAGCAGAGGCATCGTTCAGAAACAGAAGTCACCGTTGGGCGTGGGTTCGACTCCCGCATAAGGCATGGGTTTTTGTAAACGTCCTTTCACATATCATCACTTTATTGTTTCATAATCATCTGTTCATTCGTACCCCTGTGTAACCTATATAGCTGTTGGTGGGGTCGTTAAGCAAACAATAATCATCATAATAACAGTATATTTTCTACATGAGGCGCAAAATGACCTTGTCATCGACGCGCCTTTAAAACCTAATCAATCAAATCATTTCAATGTAGCTCGATCGACCACTTTATGTGACCGCAACCTTACATGCTTTGTAATATTTCAAGAATGAATGAATTGACCAAGACGAGTGGCCAAGTGGTTACTATACTGAACCGTCATTCAGGAGACCGTAACTCGATTCCCGCCATGCTTGACCATCCTGACAGGGTTTTTTCGTGGTTTCCCTATGTCATTCAGGTCAATACAGGGATGGTTACTTAACAACAGGCCACAACCGACTCCTTGCCACTATCTAAAACACCTAATAAAATAACCTTTCATCTCATCATCCTTCATCCCATTATCCCATATATCATTCACCGACGCCAATAGATCGTAGTAATCAATACAGTGCGATGCTAAAAACCCAAATCGGCACATGCAGCGTAGTGATTAACGCACTTGCTTCATGTGACCCGGGAGGCAGTGGGCATATCGGAAGCGGCTCGATCCCCGCTACCGTCCATCTTCACAGGGGTTTTTCGTGGTTTTCTTATGTAGTCTAGGCTAATGCCGGGATGGTTTCCACAATATAGGCCACGACCGCTTCCTTCCCACTATCCGTCCCATTACCCATACAATTTTCATCTCATCATCCCATCATCTCGTTTAATCATTCATCCGACGCCAATAGATCTTAGTCATCATCACAGTGCGTCGTTAAAACCCAATATAAATAGATAAGAACAAGAATGAATGTTTTGATGATTGGAAATTGCTTTTTCGAGTCTGTTTATGGTGTTGAGTGATGGCACGATGATACAGGTCCCAGGAGGAGTGGCAGCCCCACGACTGGAGCGCAGAGGGATGGCGATGAGAGGCGGAGAGATCAATTTGGAAATGTTAGCGAGACTTATGAGCAGGCACGAAGAAGAAAGAGGGCAGAAGAAAGCAGAAAGGCAGAAAAGAGTTCGAATCATGTAAGAGAACCATTTTGAAGATATCACCTTATAATCGATTAGGATAGTGGGTCTCGAACGTTTTTGGTCACGAACTTTTATCAAGAAAGTAATTGTCTTGGTCACACCAAGGACAATTCCTCTTAAGAGCCCGCATCTTAGACAGGGTTATACAGGTTAGACTTTCACCATATATATCTCAAGAACTGCAAACACTAAGGACTTGCGGTAAGATGCGATAAATTAGTAATTCCATGAAAATTAGATCATGCCTAATCAAAAATTGAAGAATAATTTCATTATGGAGCGATAATTGAATCAGAATGTGCCCAATTTGATTGTTTTCATTGCTTAATTCCGGGTTACCGAATAATAGTGGAAATAAATTAAAAACGCACATCTTCAAGTTCAACTTTGCTCATCAATATCAGAAATCCTAATTTGCCTGTAATTTTACAATTTTCCCAATTTCCTTGGCCAAAATGTGTGATGTAGGCCTAACTAGATTTTGTCAAAATTATAAAATGAAAAACTCCTCCATCTAGCGGTGGTTACTGGAACTCTTTTAATATTATCCACTTTCCACTTTTCAACGCACATCAAACTTGGGTCGAGCATTTCGAAGAGAAACATTATCAGCTAAGATGCGGACTCTTAATGTACCCTTTTCGAAAAGAATGATCCATCTAGCGGTAACGTTTAAACTAGAACGAGATGTTAGTACCAGAGTTGTATTATACATTTTGAATTTCAATATTCAAATGTTATGTTTATCCTATATTTTTACAATATGAAGGACGAAAAAGGTAAAATAAACTAAACCAAGCTTAATTAATATGTCGAAATGTGCACCAGTTCTCTAATAACATTACCTTTACAGTTCGGTCGATCTGGCATGAGTGGTTCAGAACTAAGTAGATGCGTCTTGAAGAGATTGAAAGCTACTGAGATGGAAGAAAGAAGAAATATGGAAAGAGAAGTCGAAGACATACAAAATTATCGACGGGATTTCATTTTACGTGAGTGTATTCGATAACTGAAACCTTCTCTATATATACGAACACTTTTCTGTGTGATTGAAAAATAAATGGACATAAAGTGGATAGACTATAATCATTGAATGAAGAACTCGAGTTCTCTATTCTATGCTACAACCAATGTAAGTAGGTATTTTGTAGATATTGGTGAGTAGGTAGTCTCGAATAGACACACATCTGTCCGGAATATTAGTCAAGTCCGAGTGTTTCCGAGTCTGCATGACGTCTGCTGGAGTCTGAGCTGTCAGATACTGGTTAAGCGTGGCAATTAATGCCGGGTATGGGTAGTTGTTGTTGATTTGATTGATCAGTGCTGTAAGTAGGAATTTACACCATTTATAGTGTTTATTTATTCACGTATTTATTAATTCATTCAATTTTTGCGCAAATGAATATTAGATGGAAAAAAGAAAGATTTGGAAAAATTAAGACCAAGAAATCGAAGAAAAAGAAGATATATTATACGTATTCAATGAGAAAATTGAAGATTCTCCACCCAACACAACTTTTGAATTATGGTCCTTGATCGCTTATCTTATAAGATTAAATTCTATAATTTGTTACATGATTAGTTTTATTATTGCCCAATTTAATTGGTTATCTGGGAAAGATATATATATATATATATATATAACATCTAACTGTTTTTTGGGACAAGACATTTCTTTGAGTTTTTTTCTCTTGGTATTTCCGGTGGTAACACCGTTTTTGTGGAGCCCCTTTCAAACGAAACAAACTTGTCAGCCTTGGATTTAATTTTGAAATAATGCGTTCGTATCGAGTTTTTGATGTTGATTTAAAAAAAATATGGCCGCTTTTTGACTTGACTCAACTCATTCGGAAAATAAACGTCCCCTATCCTGATTAAGACACGCTAGTACGCATTATAATGAACTTTAAACAATATTTCAAAGTTGTCTCAACTTTTTCGTTACTCTTTCCCAGGCGCTTTGGAAGATGGCTCTGAAGATACTGCTGCCGTCGGTTTAGACTCTTTGGATGACGACCTATGGGAATGCTGCGAAAGAAGAGAAGAGACGACGCCAGACGAAATGTTTCTATTGGAAATCGAAGAGCCCAAGTGGAAAGAAACTCATGGATCGGACAATTACAACAATTACTCATGATATTAATACATTTTCAAACCATTCATTCTAGTGGGAAATAAATCTATAAACCAATTTATAAACTTTAATGCTTTACATTTACAGAATAAAATCAAACTGCATTTATGTCAGTTATTATTGTTTCACTATTTTATCCTCTTGAGTCAATGAAGTCTCTGGCATCAGTATATATTTAAAAAAGATTTTATTTGACTAGAGTGAATAGTAATTGATCCATGATTATACTAGACTGAAGTTCTTTTATTGATTATTAGTCTTTATCTAAACCGAGAACCCATATTACCCAATATTATACCAATTGACCCATATTGTAAATTCTTCCAGTATGTTGTTTTTGTTGATCCACTGCTGCAGGTAAACATGACTGTTCGTTTAATAATTATTGGTGTATGGGGAAGTGTCCAGACTCCTCATGTAGTTGCTGGGACTCATCTGAAACAATTTCATAAGTCTATTAGCACACTATAATTTGACTTTATAAATAATATAAAAACATCTGCATATACAGTACTTGTATCTGCAAAAGATGAAGACGATCAATCTATCGAGGACATAATTAGATGAGCGTAGTCAAGATTTCCATTCCATAAAATATACACACAAAAATTAGGCTACGTTTTCTTTTCTTTTTTTTACTTTTGTGCGCGGCGTACAGCTGGGTCAGGAAAGAACGAATCGACTTGAAACTTTGTTTTCACATATCGGTGTTTCACCAGAATGGGTTGGGATTGTTTTTCAGAAAAATCGGTAGAACGGTTTTTCTCGAAACAAATCGGGAAGTTTAGAAAATCTTCATAAGAATAACACGGAGGTGAAAAAATTGAAAAACCAATTTTTTTTCAAAAGCTCTGAAATTTCCACTGATTATGGATAAAAATAGATTTTACACACTTTCAGTGATTCTTACGACAATCGGATGAGAATTAACGAAGAAAACGCATCAATCAAAGCTATTAAGAAAGCTATTAAAAGAAGAAGCAACAAGTGTCACCAATTAATTAAACGTTCAAAGTAAAAGTCTGTAGATTCAGATTGAGCTCACAAATTATTTTTCATTCTAGATTTATATACTTCTAAGCTCATCTCACAACGCATATCCTGCCCTTTCCTAGTTTTGAACACTCTGGTATAATCTTGTTTCAACTTTGAGGATTTGAAGCTCATCAAAGATGCAGTTGCGTTACCTCGTCCTGAAAATTCACAATAGCTGAAAAATACCAGTTACACAAAAACACAAAAATGACGGTGATATTTTGTTTGTTATGTTTGTTATAACGACCTCCTTGCGTGAAAACAAGTTCATATTATAAAACAGAACCAATATGAATAAATATATTTAACGCACATCAAATAAAATATTTCAAATCGTGTTCGTGAATAATTCGATATTTGAACGAACACCAATTCTTTTTTTCAAATACCTGGGCTAATTGTTTTTTTTCACGAAATATGAGAGTATAAGAACATGTAAGAGTCTATAAATAGATATAGAAGTGTCAGTTTAGCTGAATATCGATTTTTTGGTGATATCGTTTGAATGGTTTGAGGTATCAAAATTCTAATAGGGAAGTAACAAAGATGATTTAAAAAATCTCAAAATTATAAGAAATGACCTGTCACAGGTATGTACGCAGCTAGGCCTGTAAATGTTTATTTTAGCTGTATACCTCTACAAATTATGCGCCATAGGGTAAATGATGTTTACTAATAGTATTATCTTGAAGATATTAAAATTATATATACATTGCTCCCATATTAGAATTTCGATATATCATACCGTTCGAAAGATTGGCATAAAAAAACTGATATTTCACTGAATTGAATCCCATGCGCATGATAACTCGACATATAATGAACGAATGATCATCTGTCTTTCTGATTACAACGTACCTTTCTTTCGATGTCTTTCAAACGCCTTGCCACTTTCCCTTCCACATACGGTTCAAAGCTACTTGGATCCACCCTGGACATGAACCTGGCAATCATTTACAATCAAGTTAATTACTTATTCTATCATTTTTTAATTATATGAGACTTTGAAAGCTCTATACCGACAATGTTAAATGTGCACTTCTACGGAACCTGTTTCTCTTGAACTATGAAACTTACATGCACACAATATTCACAGAAGTTACATGAGACTTTTGTACACATGCACCGGAAAAAAAGTTTTCAATGTGTTAAAAAAATACAACATTTTCAAGCATTCAACAATTTTTACCCTCAACGTTTTTTACCATTGATACAAAAAAAATCTCAACACAATTATGGCATACTTTTATCTATATGTAATAAATATTTAGAGTGATTATATTCAATAGTTTCAGAGGTATAGGCATAGGTACCGAGAATAGAAAAAATAATATTTCGAGATAGCTGATTTTTTTCAAGGCTCTTTATTAGATAACAGAATGAAATAGACATAGGGCATGAACCCACAAAACTCTAGAAGGGTTCATCTGTGGGATAGGTACACATAAAAGTAAATCAGATAATGAACAGATATGTTTTTTAAATTTTGAATGTTTTTTAAATTGAAAATAATGGCTCAACACAGTTACCATTTTTCCATCCTGACTTTTTTTTTCGTGGTTTCCCTCAGTCCTCGAAGCAAATGCTTGGATGAAGTACTAATTGTCCACGACCTTAAATTAGTAGTGTGACAGGCCTAATTATAACATTATAGGCCTATCACTAATTTTTTTCTTTGTCCATTTTGTATAACGATGAATTTCACAACTGCTGTTAATGGAAAGAAGTGATCATTGCCCAAGAGACTTACTTCAAAGTGGAAGATATCAACATTCGTGTGTTTTGTGTCCGGTTACATATCACAGAAACAGTCATAATGTGTTCCGGACGTTC
This sequence comes from Brachyptera risi, assembly GCA_964007535.1. Lineage (NCBI taxonomy): Eukaryota > Metazoa > Arthropoda > Insecta > Plecoptera > Taeniopterygidae > Brachyptera > Brachyptera risi. The sequence goes on along the minus strand of OZ023331.1, from coordinate 18,509,347 downwards.
GGAAACTGAAAGACTTTTAGCTAATCAAAATGGGGTGGTAATATCGCCCTTGTGGTGCCCCGTCCAAACGATCTCATCTTTCATCCTTAGCCTTGATTGGGAAACAATGATTTTGTATCAAGTTTAGATGTTATTGAAAACAAAAAACAGTGAATCGGATACTGGAATATGAGAGTTGGAGTTATAAAGTGCTAGATGGAAAAAATAATATAATTAGAACCACTTGGAATAATTGGATGATTCTTGCAGCATCCAATTGATAAAACATTACACTATTCATATTTTTTTCTCCAATAATATCGTAACTTGATACAAAATCATTGTTCCTCAATTGAGGCGCAATGGATGAAAGATTGGATCGTTTGAATGGGGTACAAAGCGATCTTTATCACCACCCAAAAAATGAATACAGAAAAAAATAGCTCTCAATCATTCGCTTTTAGACGCAATTACGCAATTAGACGCTATACAATGATACATAAGGTCTATTTGCGTCGGATGATTGATGAATAGGATGATATTATAAAGATTTCTTAGGGAATGGGAGGGCCAGTGGCAAGTAAACTGTCGTGGCCTGGATTGTACAGAAACTACATCTTGACATTCACTTGTATAGTCTATACAGACTCCAGAGGGAAATTACCACGAAATGCAGAAGGTGCGGAGATGGACAGTGGCAGGGATCGAACCGAGGCCATATATATATATATATATATATATATATATATATATATATATATATATATATATATATTTATATTTTATATATATATATATATATATATATATATATATATATATATATATATATATATATATATCTCACCCCCCGATCACATACAACTTTAGTAAGCGCCTTACCACTGTGCCACCAAATAGGATCATGTTTTTTGATGAATTTTGATTTTGTTAATGATCATACATCAAGAGTAGCTGCAGATGATAGGGTGAGAGCCCTCTCGTGATTCTTATAGTTTCTAAATCAAGAAAGCTATACTTTCTAACGAAATTTGTATTTTATCGGATGATCTAATGATCGAGAAGTCCTATTTCGACTCACTCTTCAATTGAGCGTAGATGTGTCATTTCCGATTGTATCCGCTGCACTTGACCCAAGCGCCACTGTCTCATGAAGTTCATCATCTCTTCAGTCGTGATGTTACTGTTGTTTTCTGGAAACCGAAGAGATACAGTTTATCTAATAGGAAAACTCGATACACTTGTCGCATTGATGGATCATAAACGAACGTCGGAAATGCAATTATATTTGAATATGTTTTATATCGATAAATAGAGGTGAATTCCAATTACGATACATTTCATATTTGAAAGAAAATTTACAATAATTCTATTACATTTTCGAAGAGAACCTTCATTTTTAAAAATTTCCAAATTCATCACCCCATTAAAAAAAAAAACACATAAATTTATCAACGAATAATGTCACCTTGGAAATTGATTTTTGAAAAATTATCATTTTCATACACAAGGTGGCTTATAGCTTGAATGGGTATTTATTGATGTATCAATAAAAATATGTCATTGCATAAATTGTAGAAAATTCAATTTCGTTATCCCAGAATGCCAGCCCTATTCAGACATGACATAGTAGTGCGGTTCCCACTTTGTTGAGCAATGAAATACCCCGTGTGAACGCGTCAAGGTTAAGACTGAATGCCTGAATCACGTAGGATTCAGGATAGGTTCTGTATTTTAATCAGAAAAGAAAAGCGATCAAACATGGCCGCCTAATACTTGTGAGACAGCATCCAAACTTCGTGAACATTTAAGATGAGAAGTTTTAACTTAAAAATAAGGACTCAAGCATGTATAAAATCATATGTTATAACCGATACCACCAATTTGAAGAAGTTGTGAATACAAATATTCACTTTTCAACACTGCATTGCCGCTGTGTCTAAACGACCCACCACTGGCAATAGACATTTCAACTCTCTACTATTAGCATTTGAAATCCCCGCGTAAACAGGCCATAAAACAATTTTACAGACGTATCCACGTCAAAAACTCACACTCTACACTCACCCAAGCCATGTGTCGGTTTCATAATAGACCGCGGCGGAGGTTGTACCCACGTTGCCGACGTCCTCCTCCTCGTCGTCGTCGTCGTGTGAATCTCGTCGACCTCGACCGCTTCGACATTGTCGATCAACATGTGATGGCGTCGACAAATGATGCGGCTACGTATTGGCTGGGGCGATGACCCCTTCACGTACGGTGGAGATCGTAGCATTATCTCGTCGTAACAGGTGGATGCTGGCTGATGACCTAAACATAACCATTGGATTATAGCTATCGTACCGATGAATAGGCATTAAAGAGTAGTGCAACCAGACAGATATACATGACCAAAATTATGCTTTTTGCTCGGTACAAGTTACACAATTGATTACTCGAAAAGGGCGTGG
>OZ023331.1:18346918-18501918 GCA_964007535.1 Brachyptera risi | reverse complement strand
TTCCTCAGGTAAACTTCGAGGTCCTCGAATGTAGGAATTGCGTCTTCGGTGAGATCCACATTCGAAGGACTGATCGGTGGTCTGATCGTATTCGAGCTGATCTTGGTCGATTCCTATTACAGTTGATAAAGATGTTACTGTGTATTTGATTTATTTCAGAGTTAATTGCAAATGAGTGAAATGAAGATTTGTGGTCTGGGGCGCTTGACTTGATCATTTTGTAACCAAGTTGGCTTTTGACGAAATTATTTAAGAGGTCATTTGTTTTGATTATGAAAAATTTGTTGTAGGCCTATCACGATATATCACATTTTTGTATATAACTTCATCAATCCAAAAAGATTGTTACATTAGGGGGTATGAACAATATGATGACAGGCCATTGTGTATATGTATATATATATATATATATATATATATATATATATATATATATATATATATATATAAATATATATATATATATATATATATATATATATATATATATATATATATATATATATATAGATATGTATATATATATATATATATGTATATATATATATATATATATATATATATATATATATATATATATATATATATATATATACATATATATATATATATATATATATATATATATATAAATATATATATATATATATATATATATATATATATATATATATATATATATATATATATATACATATATATATATATATATATATATATATAAATTTGTATATATATATATATATATATATATATATATATATATATATATATATATATATATATATTAATACATCTAAAAAGCATAAAGCACACCGGACTACTGAACGCGTAATCAAACGTATTGAGTGAAATGTCATCATTACCACTATTTTCTCAACTACTCACTCAAGTCTAGGTCTTTGCTCAAGTCCAAGGATATGGGCTCTCAAGAATTCGAAAATCGAAAATATCCATCTGGGATCTAGGTGGCGGAAAATTATGGTCACAGACAGCGCGGTCTTTGTGACCACGTTCATTAGTTTTAAATAATTAAAATGGGGTGGTAAGATCACCCTTGTGGTGCCCCGTTCAAACGATCTCACCTTTCATTCATGGCTTTAATTGGGGAACAATGATTTTGTATCAAGTTTCGATGTTGATATACTAGGCAAACGCGTTATGTGTTTCCGCGTTGATGGATGACCTGGAACATATCAACTTATCTTTGGATTGGTTATTATATATATATATATATACACCTTGAGATCCAAACCATAACATCACTGCCATCTTATTTTCCATTAATAATTTATATGATAATAAAGAAGGCTTTGTTTTAATCGTTTACAATCAAGTGGTGACACTTGTTGCTTTGATTTAATAGGTATCTTAATAGCTTTGAATAATTAACACAAATAACATTATATATTTTTTTACATCGAAGCGGCTGATCCGATTTGAGTGAAAATTCGGAATAATGTGTATCATTATCAGATTGAAATTTCCTGAGTTTTTGAATTCTCTCAGATGAAATATTTTTCACGAATGTTTTCCTCTGGGTTATTCTAATGGCATTTTTGAAAACTTTGGAATGAGTTTTCTCAGAAGTGGTTCAACCGATCGCGCCTCAAAACTATACAGCATCAAGTCAGATAAGGGTTCATGTGTGTGCCAAGTTTCATCATGATCTGAATTTCTGTTTGACCTGTAGAGCGCGAAAAAAAAAAAAAAAACACATTCGATTTTTTAAGTACAGTGAAATTGAGTCTTCGCTACGCTCATCCAATAATGAAAAAAAGTCCAGGATTGAAGAAAAAGATCGTTCACCATCTAAATAATAGTCATATCTTCAGGAATTGTATGAACTCCCTGGAACTTTAAACTTTCATTTCTTATCGTAAACGTCGGCCTGAAAAATCATTGTAAGCCTACCCTCAAAATTCTACAACTATGAAAATTTAACGGTGAGATTATTTATTGTTATTGGATGAGCGAAGCGGAGACTCAATTTCGCCATACCCGAAAAAAAGTTTTTTTTTTTTTTTTTTCGCGCTCCACAGGTCAGACGAAAATTCAAAATCAGTTGAAACTTGGCACACACAAGTATCCTTATCCAATTCGATACTGTATAGTTTTGAGGCGCAATCGGTTGAACCACTTCGGGTAAAACTTATTCCAAAGTTTTCAAAAATCCCATTAGAATAACCCAGAGGAAAAAATTCGAGAAAAATATTTCATCTGAGAGGATTCAAATTCTCAGGGAATTCAATCTGATGATGATACACACTAGTCAAACGCGAAATATGCGTTGTAAGATGAGCGAGATATCTGAATAAGGTATAATAACAGTCCTACATTTGCTACTTTATCGACTATGGTATTCTACACACCTTGATATCTGAATAAGCTATAAAAGTTGTTAAAGTAGTTCTACTCTTGCCACTTCACTGACTCTGGTATTCTACACACCTTGACGCATATAAAAAATACTTCATTGTTGGTCAACTCTTGAATCTAGAAAGCAGTGAATCTCGACAACTTAATTCTGTCACAATTTTTATGATATATTTCATGAATATTATCAGTCATTTTATTTTTTTTCTTCGAAACGACTGATCAGAATTGCTCACAAAATCGTATTAATGTGTAAAATCTATGTATACACATTCAGAGAAAATTTCATCTCATTTGGAGAGATTTTATTTTTCAACATTTTCCGCCCAGCCAAATCTTATGGGGTTTTTAGAAACTTTGAGATGATTTTTCTCAAAATTGGTCCGACCGATTCATTCCAAAAAATATACGGTTCTAAGCTGGATGAGTTTGCGTGTACAAAAAAAGTTTCATGTTCATCAGTCAACCCTTGCGACCTGTGGAGTGCTTACAAAAAAAAAAAAAAAAAAAAAAAAAACACAGACAAAGCCCTATAAGAGTGGGATGGAGACTTCGCTACGCTCATCAATTATTTCGAACTTCCACTTAAATCGGATCAGCCGTTTCGATGTAAAAAAATATATAATGTGATTTGTGTCAATTATTCAAAGCTATTAAGATACCTATTAAACCAAAGCAACAAGTGTCACCACTTGATTGTAAACGATTAAAACAAAGCCTTCTTTATTATCATATAAATTAATAATGGAAAATAAGATGGCAGTGGAGTACTGGTTTGGATCTCAAGGTATATATATATAATAACCAATCCAAAGATAAGTTGATATGTTCCAGCTCATCCATCAACGCGGAAACACATAACGCGTTTGCCTAGTATTAGTAAACGTCCTTTCTTGAATACAAGTATACTTTGAAATGTGTGCAAGTGACAAGAGTTGACTGATTTTTTCAATCAACGATTTAATTTAAAAAAATCAATTCATCTCTAACCGTTTATTAGGGAGATGAGTTATAATTTTATTTTATCATTAGACTATTTTGTGTGTGCGTAGCACAGCCTTCTTTATCCATTCTTTTCTTATACTGCCCTTTCACTCGGGCTATTTTGACGGGTTCGCGCATATTTGCTCGCGCAGGAAAAAATGACGTCATGGTCTGGTATGTACTGCACTCTGGTATCTAAAATGTCAACTTTGAACAAATGTCATCCGCTCATAATTTTTCAATTTCCTGCTACGTTATTGAGGTTATGTCATATTTACATTTCGACTAGGGCTTTCAGGAGGTTCAAACTTGATCGATATATTTGCTATCCCAAGCAATAAGCATCATTCAAGAACTTGTCCCGATGATATTCCGTGATATTATTGAATAAAATACTTGATATTATTGTCATAACAAAGTTAGTAAACTCACAGTCACGGTCCAATTGAATGCGCGCGTAATTTAAATTCTCGTAAGAAATTCCCAAAGTTGTTGGTATCTTCGCAGATATGACATGTCAATTATATACTGATATACTTGAATATCTTTGGAAAGTGATGTCATGGTCTAGAAACAACGGCACCATCGGCTATTTTGTAAACTAAAATAATTGGACATCGTTTAACACGGGAAGCATACCCCGAGTGAAAGGGCAGTATCAGAGAAGAATTATCTGATTAAAGAAGGCTGTGGTGCGTAGGTTAGGCTACATAATATAAGAGAAATTACAATTCATATTAGAATTTAACAATGAGACAATAATTTAACAAAAATAAAAAGGTGAGGTTCAGAGACATGAGCATCTACTCTTCCACCTGACCAATAAGAGGGAGTAGTGCTGAAAAGGAGAGGGGGAAAACGTACCTCGGTGTTCGAAACGAGATTTTTCGAAGTGTTGATTGACTTAATCTTATGCCCTTCATGTGTGTTGGTATTAGTCTTGGCAATCGACGCGTACAAGTCCAGTAGACGGTCCTGAATGACGTCGATCAGCGCAGAAACGTCGCGCGCATGATCGCCACGTTTCGTCTTGACAGAGGTGAGAATCAGAAGTGCCCACTGTAATTGTGCTATGCCTGAAATAATAATTAGATGACCAATATACCACAGTAAAGTTAGCATTGCTATAGGCCAAGATGTAGTGATACCAACAAAATTTATGATAATATAAAGAAGGTATATACCGACTCGCGTCTCCAGAGTGAAATATTTTCGGGGTCAGAATCTGAGTCCAGGGTCTCGATTGCCTGTAGCACAACTATCGCTTTCATATAGAACTACATAAAACAACAATGCTATACAATTAATGCTTTACACGGCTCAGTGGAATTATAATGTTAGCAGCTGCATTTGTTTTGCACACAGATTAAAGATTTTATGGGTTCAACAATGCCACCGGTACGTACCGTAGCTATACTCTTATCTACATCTATAGTTCACAAGGGAATCCGCTAAATCGTGACAGGCAATCGGGACTTTTGACTCTGAATTGATCGCAAGAAACCACATTTACCGTTTATGTTTAGTATGGGAGTCGGTAAACTTCTTTATATTATGATGAAGTATATTAGTATCACCACATCGTGGCTATACGCTGTTTCATTCTAGGCACCGAGTTTGGCCGGTGAGCGCGCTGCTAACATCACCAAACATTACACTACGCGCTTCCGGTGGTAGTTTCGAGCAGTTTTATAGGGAAAGATTTCGTCTGACAGCTTGGATCCAGTGTTGTTGTTATGGCTGACGTTGTGAAAAGGGTTAATGATTTAATAATTCAATATGGTTTAAAACCCATCACAGCCGGCTATGTGGCCGGCCAATCCTTTAGTAAAGGGACTAGTTTGTTCTAAGCTGGCCATGTTTTGGATTTGCGTGAGGTTCGTGTTAATAACTCGAGCTTCATATCAGCTAAAGTGGTTTGCCAAATTTCCATTGGTTTACCCCATTACGAAGTTCAAATCGAAGTAGGCCCCTAAGTAAAAGTATACCTAGGCCTAACGCACAATATTATACAGCTTTACATTAGTGCTAGTGTTGGATCGTCGGTTTATACACCCCACAACACAATTCACAACAATTAGAATTACCTTTTCTCACACCTTTCAAACAACCGGTATTATTCATTTTATTTCAACTTGTTTACCCATTAATCAACATGCATTTTCCAATCCCACCCAAACAACTTTACCCCCAAAGTTGCGAAATGTTGACGCCAGTATCGCAACATGCCCCTACGCACGGTGTCTATCGTCAGTTAAGTAGCCGTGCTTGCAGTAATAATATGACCGCGCACGTAAAGTCGCTCCTGGTGTTCGTGTATCGAAATACATGTATAGTTGCGCGCGCATCTGAGTTACTTCTGGCACCTGATAGGTGATTGTGGAGGCTCTGTACTTGATTGGTGACTCTACGTGATACGAAGCATAGACGCCGCAGCCAAAAAGCGCTGTCGTCGACTTGGCAATCTTGAGAACTCATGTCAGTATTGTCAAAGCACAGACTAGGTAAAACTTACACACTTATGAAAACTTATTTCACAAACGTATTTAGTCGTTCTATTGCGTATGTAGAGAAGTGAAGTTACTGATGGGTTCTCTCTATACCATGTGATTATACCCCATTCACACTAAGTTCACTAACTGCTGTTAAACCACTATCTGACTTCAGCAATTGTAATGACCGCAATTGACCACTAGTGACAGGTGTGGCTTATCAGCAGGTCACCTTGATCTATACTTCATGTGGGCATTTAGAGATACTCTGATAGGCTATGTCAATTTTCCCACATAACAAACAGCCCATTTGATGGGATGTTTTGTTTTGTGACATTTGTGGGCGGGTCAATCACTAGTCGTCAATTGGTACTAACTGACATCAAGCAGTATAACTTCCGCTAACACAGTTAGCGCATGATTTTATTTCGTATTAACAATTCAATGTGTATCATTCCTGTGCTTGAACTTCCCAACAATTTTAATATATTCGTAGAAATTTTTTCTCCAAATTTTTAAGGATCTCAAGGTTTTTGGGATTTTTGTTTTTCTTGAAAAAATATAAGGATTTTAGTCTTATTTGGTGTTTCAATATTTCGTTATAGTTTTTCTCAAAAGCAGTTCCACCGATATGCGTCTCTGAACTAGACAATATCGAGTTATAGATATTGAGACACATGCGTAAGCCAAGTTTCAACAAAATTTGTGGTTTCGTTCGACCTGTGGAGTGTGTCAAAAAAGAACGACTTCTTGAGTACAGTCAAATTGAGTCTTTGCCTCGCTCATCTAGGTTGGATTAGGTCAGGTTAGATTGGGTTGGGTTAGGTTGGATTAGGGTATCAACTTACTCAGCGGTATATCCCTATGCTGTGGCGAACAAAGACACCAGACGACAGCAAACATGTGATCCATGAGTAACCAATATGGCGGAAGTCGGCCGTTCGAGACGCCGTCCGGTCCTATTTCAAGGTCGTTATCTTTGAACGTGTACGGCTGCGGCGTGTACGTCATCACATCCGGTTCGTCACGTGACTCGTCATCCATTGTTGATTCTGACATCGTGATGTTGTCTAATGTACCTGCTAGTGAATTCTGAAAATAATTCTGAATTAATTGACATCCTTCAATCCTTGAATAAAATCTTTCATTCTCAAAGTCTTTCAATCGCTTGGTCAGCAGAGTCAAAAAGTAATATTTTGAAAATGTTATATTGGGAAATATGAGTTGGACTTCATTGGACACAAGTAAGTTCTTGAATTCAAAATGCACCAGAAACAATGACACATTTTTTTCGCCAGGGCTTGAAAGAAATATTAAGACTTCAATTTGGTGATGATTTTTTCACTCAAAACAACCTAATTGAAAAACGAGGTGATTAATCTATTTTTGCTCAACTCCATTAATGCTATCATAGATAAAGTAGCTTCTAGATAGGCAACGCCGTATGACAGAGCCTATGCTCACCAACAATAAAAAAGTTGGCTGATCACAGCGCTCCTAGCAGCATTCACTCGCAACAGTGCTTTAGCAGATGGCATTTTTTTTAGTGATCACAGTGCTCCCAGCAGGATTACCAAGCGTAGCACTACCACGGTGTGTAGACTACTCTGCCACTCTATCCCGTGAGGATATGTATTTACTCAATGCTAATATAATTGTCTTCAATAAAATCATTGAATCATCAGTCCTAATTGACCACTTATCGGCAGGCCAACTTGATCTATACTTCATGTGGGCATTTAGAGATACTCTGATAGGCATTGTCAATTTACTCACATAACAAACAGCCCATTTGATTGGATGTTTTGTTTTGTGACGTTTGTGGGCGGGTCAATCACTATTCGTCAATTGATATTCTTTTAATAGTCTGTTGCATAATTAAACAGCAAACCATTTGAAGTTTGCATGTTGAATGCTGGGGAAATATCTGAAATTTAAATTGATCCATCTCAAAATTTGGCCGGGCTAGTCTATTATATATTATTTTGATATTATTATCCAACACATCGTAGCCAAAGACTCGTAGCCAAAGATCTACAAAGACTCAATATGTTTGTACAAATATGAGGTTATGATAAATCGACTTTTAATTGGTGAAGTAGTTTCATCACTGATTATAAGAGTCTCTACAGCAGGACTGCATGACATGCTATTTATGGAAATAGCACGAAAACAAGAAAATAACTTAATCTCTTACCTCGTTATTTTCACAGTCTGGATATACAAGCACTTGAGTGGAAGTAGTGTGCGCCGTCAGCATCTTGGGTACATTTCCCAATAGCATATCTGTGTAAGGATTCACTTCTTCCAGTACCGTCTTGCACGGATTGTGTGCTTGAATCTTAGTGGAAGGAATTCGGGACTCTTGCATCTTCGTGGTAACATTTCGTGACTCTTGTATCTTGGTGGTAGGAACTCGTGAATCTTGTATCCTAGTGGAAGGAAATCGTGACTCTTGTATCTTCGTGGTAAAATTTCGTGACTCTTGTATTTTAGTGGAAGGAACTCGTGAATCTTGTATCTTAGTGGAAGGAAAACGTGACTCTTGTATCTTGGAGGAAGTATTGCGTGAATCTTGTGTCTTAGTGGAGAGGTTGCGTAGCTCTTGCATCCTAGGTGAGGGACTGCGTGACTCTTGTATATTGGTAGAAAGGTTGCGAGTTTCTGGTATCTTAGTGGAGAGGTCGCGTAACTCTTGTGCCTTGAGTGAAGCAATGCGTAACTCTTGTGCCTTGAGTGAAGCAATGCGTGACTCTTGTGCTTTAAGTGAATGAATGCGAGACTCTTGTGCCTTAGGCGACGGGCTGCGTGATTCTTGTATTTTAAGTGAAGGGCTACGTGACTCTTGTGTCTTAAGTGATGGAATACGCGACTCTTGTGTCTTTGTGGGGACGTTGCGAGTCTCATGTATCTTGGAGGCAGTGATGAGTGACTCTTGTATCTTAGTATAAGGAATGCGTTCGTCATTCATCTTAGTGGAAGTAATGTGTGTATCATGTATCATAGTGGAAGGGATGTTTTTCTCTTGTATCTTAGTTGGAGGAATTCCCTCATCACGCATCTTAGTGGAAGTGTTGAGTACCTCATTCAGCTTGGATGGTATATGTGGCTCATGAATCACAGTGGAAAGAGAATGTTTTTCTTGCATCTTTGTGGAAGGAGGGTGTACGTCTTGTAGCTTACTGAAGGGAGTGTACCTCTCTTTCACTATGGTAGGGCTATGCATCTCTTGTATCTTAGTGGGAGAAACGTGTCTCTGTTGTATCTTAGTGGAAGGGCTATGTTCCTCTTGTATCTTAGTAGGAGAAATGTGCCTCTCTTGTATTTTAGTGGAAGGTTGTATATTAGTGGTAGAAATGTGTCTCTCTTGAACAGTGGAAGGGCTGTGCACCTCTTGTATATTAGTGGCACAAATGTGTTTCTCTTGTAAAGTGTTGGGGCAATGAGCCTCTTGTAATTTATTGGGAGAAATGTGTCTAGTGGAAGGAATGTATTTGTCTAGTATCTGTGTACTGAATGTAGTATTCGAGTCGGTGGTTCTACTCATTTGTTTGGAATCGAAGATCGGAGTAGCTTCACCGGGCGTTCGGTTACGTTTTGATGCATTCGCTAGCGGAGATTTCTGATTATTGTACCCTGATGACGTAGTAGTGATGCGACTGCGTCCCACATTACTATAGTTCAACAGAAGGAGAAGGGAAATTTTTTTTATATTTAGTTTGCTCCTTTTTCAATATGTATCTAATATTTTGTCACTCAAATATTAGTCTGCCCGCACAAAAGAACTCCTGATCTTACCGTGGGCTTCACCTTATTATTTTTTATTCCTCACGTCCTAATATTCAGTTCACATAGTTCACATAGCCTAAATTACATTTTATATTTTACTATTGTTTATTTCATTTTATCAACTTGATATCATCATGTTATTATAACAAATGGGCGTTGTCTATGAATGCATGTATATTCGAATGCCATATGTAAGTGAAGTGAATTGAAAATTGAAACTGAATTGAAATCCGAGTTCATGATAGGTCTATAAAATTATATATTGATAATTCACAATGGTTTGGAATTGGAACAGTGATATCGTGCAATTTTTGTTGTTGTTCAACAACAGTTTCTAATGATGCGTGAAAGAGCTAGTAAAATAAATCATCACGAAAGAAGTGAAAATATTTGAAAGTTCAATTTTCAAGTTGACTTATAGTCTATGTTGTTTTTGCCATGAAAACCATATGTTTATGGTTTTCAGGTCTTCGTCAAACTGAATACACTTTCAGGTTTCAATGTGTTTCAAAGATGTGGTTGCGTTAATTTAAGTAAGCCTCGTCCTGAAAAATTGCAATACCTTGAATATACCACAGGTGAACAAAAATAATGGTGATATTTGTGCTTGTTATGTTTGTAGACGACCCTCCTATTTCGTAGATGAAAATGAGCCCTACAGTGCGCTTGCGTTTGAAGGCTGTCGGGTTGAATTGGGCTACAGTCAAAGATTTATAACTAGATTCTTAAAACAACATTTCTTGAAAAGTGTTCTGGTAGCATAGACAAAAGATGTACAATGAAGACAATCCACGCTTATGGCAAAACAAAATTGAAAACCCTCTGTACACTTCTATTCCCTCGTCTGTCTGCAATTAATTGAGCATAACAGCGTTCAGAATGCCAGAAAGCGCAATAAGTGGGTTGGCGATAACCAATCACAATCTACCGCTGGTCACGCTTTCCAGAGCTTGGAGCTATATACTAAATGCAAAAAAGACTAGGGATTTGGTGGTGTGTACTGGTATTTTAATTGATTTATTTCATAAGCGTGAAGTGTCTTGGTAGAAATCTATTGTCTATGGGTTACTTTGAACAGGGCTTTTGTAAATTTCGTTCTGACATTAGCGTGATTGTCTTGGTAATATATACACATAGTATGGGGTTAGTTAAGGTTAACGCTCCGGTTAACCTTGTGTCTTCTTGATTGATTTAATGTCAATTTAAAAAGCTGACTTTGGTTGGCTTTTCGTGTCACGACGGAACTAATACGCAGGCACTTTTGACTAAATCAAATTGGCTATATTGAAAACTGAAAATAGAAATCCGAAAAATATTCGTGTGTACAGGTATGTCTTTCTTCATAATACTCACGATGGTCGAAATGGCTTTGTGTTTGAATTGTCGTTTTTGACTGGTAAAATGCTTTCCCTTGTGAGTGAACTGCTCTCTCGTTTGACTGGCTTGCTCTCCCTTGTGAGTGATCTGCTTTCCTTTGTGACAGGACGTATTTCCTTCGTGGCTGGTCTGTTTAGCTGGCTAGATGTTGCAGCAGGTCTGCCTCTTGCAGACATACTGGTTACACTAAAACGAATGGAAGGAATACAATATAGCCTACCTACCATTCAATTTTGAGAAATCTTAAACTATAAAATTTAGCTGACCGTGTATACTTGCGGACTCTCTTGAGGTAGCCAAATGCCTCGCCATCTAATTAGTGACGCGCATGAATGGATTGACGGGATTCCCACTGCCCCTATCTACCTAAAGGTATCACATAAGGTAGTCTATCTCAAGCCATATTATGATATATCATGAAGAAAATTCAATGAAGTTTTTACACACATGCTCTGAACCTAGTAGACAATATACATACACACGCCACTTGTCACAGGATTTGAAATATTAAAGTGGTCAAATATGTATATTTTTATTCAAATATTAACCGTAAATTTGTAAAAAAAACATCTTATATGACCGCAAGTGTACTATTTTTATATGTTTTTATATTTATTTTATGTAAAAAGTATAAAACACAACCTGATAATATGTATCGTAGGCCTAATTACGACTAAATATTAGGAACTTTTTGTGGGTAAACATACGGATAATGTCCAATATATCCTATAAATTGCGCTGATTTTTATTATGATCACAGTTATTCACAGTGAGAATACATAATTAGATGATTGTTAAAAGTATACATACCTTAAATTTTGACAGAACTTCACTCCGAAATGTATGTGTTGATTTTTGATAGATTTGAAAATAAATGAAATAAGCAATGCTACTTTTGTAATCAAAGATTTGTTGCATTCCAAGAAGGCAGTGGAAATGGGATTTATAATTTCAGGTTCACCAATTTCTCCACTTCAATGTTCATAGAGAGCAGTTGGTAACAGACTAAAAAAGGGGGACTCAAGTGAAATTTTCATTTTTTCAAACATTTTCCGTTTTTATTCTATTATTATTGGTACGGATGTTTACTCGAGGCGTAGACTATGTTTAAAAATATTCAAAAATATCAATAATCATACTTGACATTAGTGTCACTGTGCATCGAGCCGTCTGCTTATTTTCAACACAGCAATTTATATTGACAATGTTGATAGGGCATTTACTGCAATACACTTTTTTTCACAAAACAAGAATTTATTTTTTGTGCCACGTCTATAAAAAATGTTATATTGTCTTGATTTTTTTGGGTGTGTTCATTGTTAGTTTATCCGGGGTAGTACATCGCTTTCTAGATATATCATTCAACAATGAAGATACAAAATATATACTAAATACATTTCATATAAAAGTCAATAAAAAAAACACATTGTAAATAGAATCATATCTTGAAATATAAGGAGAATATCAAAAAAACGAAATGTCCAACCCTAAATTAATACTTCAGCAAAATTTTCATGAGAACAAAATCCAAACAAAAAACGTTGTATGAGGAAAACGAAAATAAAATTTTGTTGCTGAAAAATTCGTAATAACCGAATATTCATGACCTACGTTGATTTTTTCTTCCATTTTTTGTTTTGCAGTTTTAGCTTGGAAGGTATCTATGTGCAGAATTTGAAGTTTATACAATCAATATTGACAAAGATAGGATTTTCAACTGAGCCCCCCCTTGATCAATATCAAATTATAATTTTGTTGAGTGATGAAAACTGAACTATGAATTTGTGTAGGACTGAATATTGTATAGAGAATAATATCACAAAAATATGTTTAAATGATTTGAATATAAAGTTGAAGATTGTCATGGATCAGCTTGCATAAGCAATTCATGGCATAACATTCTGGTTGGGTCTCAATAGAAATATACATGTATGGTATCACATTCGTTTTCAGCAAAATGAGAGTTTTCAGTGGAGGAGCCAGTTTTTTAGAATACGGATTCAATTATTGGTGGAAGTGCCGAGTTCAGTAAAATGACTGAATTTGCAATACTCTTGTACTAATTCTGTGCTGATTTCAAAATTAGTGCTCCACTTGGTAGTCCCAAGTCAAGTTTATGGATCTTGAATTAACTCTTCAACATGTCAATAGTAAATGAATAAAAAAAAAATCAATGAAGATACGACAGCCCAATCAAAAACCGAAATTTTGATTCATTGAAATTATAGGTTTTTGGATATTTTATACGTGCTTGTAATGTGATTGTATACACCCTATTGTATAAACCAGTTGTTATTTTCAAAAACGTCTTCAATTGACCGCTGTACACTTCTATTCACGAAAGAAGAAGTTCGTCTGTGCATTTTTCTTCTAATAAAAAAAAACTTCGATAATTTACCGGTAATATCGCTGCAATTTGAAGGGTAAGACTCTTCTGAAAGACGCAGTTGCGTTTCTTATCGAGAACTTCGTCCTGAAAGTACATAATACCTATGACTATCAATAACGTAACGGGATAAGCAACATGGCGTAAGTCCTATCCTTTTGACATTAGGCCGTTTTCACCATGATGGAATCAGCGCGCTTTCGTGTACATTTGTGAGATTCGCAATTTCAAATCAAATCGTACGTATTAGGCTCGTATTTCAATGTATAGTACATAGTTGTATAATTGCATTGTTTCTGATCTTTCTCGTAGATGATGAGTAATTACCCCGTTATCAAATGATAAATATAGCAATATAGGGCTCTTGACTAGGGGACTAAATGCTTTTACAGACGTATTTTAAATTTAGATTGGCCAATTCAAATGAAATTTATTCCAATATTGCTTAATGCAGTTGGAAAGATCTGGATCCACAGATTGCATTACATCTATTACTTGTATAGATCAACATACAATAATACCAGCAAATCATCATAACATTTGTGAGGCGGCATCCCTTTGATATACGCATGGTGCGAAAGGAAAGCGCCATGTTGCTTATCCCGTTACGTTATTGATAGTCATAGATAATACTAGCTCTCAAGAGGCCGCAGGCGCTCGTATTTCACGCCGCAAACTCTCACGGCCGTAATTTTTTAGATATCAATATGATTGTTTTTGCAGTCTGTTAATAATTGAAAAACGGAGGTTATCGCATTTACAGAACTTTGAACAAGAAATTTGTAATTTTTCAAATTCTTCCAATGGAAAATGAAAATTTTTCGAAAATACGAAAACCTAGATACATATTTTTGAATACCGAAAAAAATATAAAATGTGAGATATATCAAAAGTGTGAGCTAGGGAATTAACGGGGTTTACGTGAATATGAGTTCGGTGGGCTAGTCCATGGGTTGCGCCTAGCACACAATGCATGTTAAACTCGAGTCTGAAGCGAGCGAACAACGAGCCCGTGTAGAGCGCTTGCGGCCTCTTAAAAAATACACAGACATAGAAACATAACGGTGACATTTGTGTTTGTGATATTGGTACATACTAGACGACCTTCTTTCGTGGCGGAATATAAGTATAGGCCTATAAGCCTTTATCAGAACGCTCCTGAGAAATACACTCGACATACGCATAGACTGACAAAATAACGTTAACAGTATGTTCTCTTTTTATAATAATTATGCATTGTCTGCAGTAGACCTACCAAAAACTTACTATGCTCTATAATAATTGTTACCAGTTTAAGAAAAAAGGCACCGCTCTGTAGCTCAGTCAAATAAGGCACCACTCACTTTGAGAACTGATGTCGACGTTGGGCGTGGGTTCGATACCCACATACGGTAGTCTATGTGTTCATGTAAATCATAGTCTAAAGAATACTACTACAACGTCCTTTCAGATCATAACCGTCTGCTCATTCGTACCCCCGTATAGCCTAGCTGTTGGTGGGTTCGTTGAAACAATGATAATCATATAAGAAAGAAGTAAACTAACTTAAATTATTGAATGTGAAATAAAATGCATGTAATTTATATAAGGGCCGGTATTATAAATAATAGTTAAGTGGCCAAATGGCGCTATTTGGCCACATAACGAGGAATAACAAAATTAGTATATAAAAATACCACTATTATTTTTGGCATTTCATACTATTTCTATCATTATTATATATTATTATATTGATTATTCATCACTGTATATTATAATTATTATTTTGATTAATCATAAGTGTTGCATCAGTAGGCCTATCCATAAAGAAGCAAGAAAAAAATGATTTAAAATTGAATTGATTGATTGATATCTTTTTATTTAGTAGATCTGTCTATGTGTTATCTGCATAGTTATATTCATTGTGCGTAATGAAAACGTTCAAATTTAGAAATTCGAAAAATACTTCTAGCTTGAAACTGTAATGCATCTGTAGGAATATGAAATATTTACGTAGACTTCCGTCGTTAAACCAAACACTTCAATAATAGTATCAAATATTCTTAATCGCCGATCCCTTCGCCATTGGACACACGCTCATCATTCCACTTATCCCTTCGACGTTATACGGCGTCTTATGATCATCATTCTTCAACGAGTGGAGGAAATAACTCGTCGTTATGAAATGATTATCCGGGCATTTGTTCTTGATATCTGCTGCCAACGTCATCAGAGTGCTGACGGTGATCGACATGACGAGGCTGCTGTCGGGCGGAAGTTCGCCCGAGTAGCCGTGCCCGGAGTTCGGATTGTCGCTGTGCCAGACGAACTGTTCGGGTTCGGGTTCGGGGGAACTGTCACAGTCGACCGAACAGAGCGTCGAAGACATGTTGACCGTACTGGAGGAGTCGTTGGTGGAGGCCATGCTCAGAAGAGGGGAACGTGTATATAGAGGGGTGACTGGAATATCTCTGTTGAAAGAAGATGTCACATATAAATGATTTTTTTTTTAATTTTAGGGGACGTCCATAAATTACGTCACAGCATAGAGGGGAAGGGGGGTTGTCAAGATTTTTTACAAGGGGGGAGGGGGGAGGCAACTGTGTGACGTACCATTTTGTTGTTCCATGGATTTGGCGCCATAGTTATAGACTCTTATATTTATACCTACCCTAGAAAAAGCAGATGGATATCAAATAATTATTAATTTCGACTACTCAAAAAGCAAACATAAAGAAATGAATATTTTGATTGTATTACTTTATTGTACCTTTGCCGCCTGATAATTTCAATTTTTTTTTGGCAATTCAATTTTTGTTTGTATGAGAGTTTGTGTTGTATTTAGAGGGGGGAGAGTAATAGGTTTTGTGACCAACTGTGACATGGGAGGGAGGAGGGATTCAAAGTGGCCTAAAAAAGTGTGAAATAATTTATGGACGTCTCCTTATATTGGCTTCAGCGACGTACTGTACTGATGACTAAGGTCGACTCGTGTTGGCATTGAGTAAATAAATATCTTTACGGGACAGAGTGGCTGCGCCCTGGCTGAGCAGTCTATAAACCGTGGTAGTGTTACGCCTGGTAATCCTGCTAGGAGCGCTGTGATCACCAAGAAAATGCCATCTGCTCGAGCATTGTTACGAGTGAATGCTGCTAGAAGCGCTGCAATCAGCCAACTTTGTCATTGTTAGTGAACATATAGGCTCTGTCATACCGCGTTGCCTATCTAGAGATTACATGATCTACGGTGTTGGTGAAAGATAAATGAGATGATGGTATAATAAGGTATTTTATCAGGTGTTTTTGAAGAGTGGGAGGGAAGGAGTCGATCGTGGCCTGTTGATAAGGAACCATCCCAGTATCAACCTGAACGATAGAGAGAAACCATGCGAAAACATCTCTGTTAGGATGGTAGACCATGAAGGGAATCGAACTCCGGTCTCTGGAATGACAGTTCACTCTGCAGAGCCACGTACTTGACCTCGCGTCTCAGTCAAATTTTGTTTGTACACGATTATTTATTATTATGTATCAATTTATATCCACCGATTTTTCCTCTGCACTCATTTTTAATCAACAAACTATGTGGCATTGAATGAAAACACAAAAACACTGAATCAGATTAACTTATGATATAATAATGTAATTTGATGAGAGTCTTGTTATTCTCATGCTCATGGATTTATAGGCTCAGGCCAAGGTCAGGGAAAGGTGAGTGTTCTAGTGAGGACGGCATAGGCCCCTACTATAGTTTCACAAAAGTTTCGATAATTTTGTGTTGTTCGGGATCAAATTTAGTTTCCATGTTGTGTAACTGGAATTGGTGTTTTCTTGTAGACCTTGGTGTGAAGTGTTCATAATTGCATCAGTATTTTAGCACAGAATGTCGTTTCGGTTGGGGTGGATGATCAAGTTTGGTGTTGATTCGGTTGGGGTTAGTGGTTGAGGTTGGTGTCCTATAACCTTGGTTGGTGTAGGAATGTTATGTGTGGTATCGAGTATGACGAATGCACCAAAGTTTCTACTTACTTCATATTATTCGCTAGTTCCTGGTTTAGTTTTGCCATTGTGAGTATTTCTCTGTTAACTGTCAGATAACCTCCTGGCCTTGGTGGTAAATTATTGGGAGTTATTGGCCTGCTGGTGGAAACGTTATGCATTTCGGAGCGTGGCTTGTAATGACTGGATCCATTTATTCTTGCTGGCATTTTTTGTAGCTCAGTTATAATAATTAGAGACCTGAATTTTCAATAATAAAGCCGAAAGTTGACCGGAAAGCCGAAAATATTATCACTAGTATGATTATCTCACGGCCTTCTGTTAAGATGTCACTGTCAAGGTCTCCTTGATCTCGACCAAGTAGACACGGCTATATGAAAATTTGCTGGGCGGAGATATAGGGGACCTTGGTCTTATCTATGACTATCAATAACGTAACGGGATAAGCAACATGGCGCTTTCCTTTCGCACCATGCGTATATCAAAGGGATGCCGCCTCACAAATGTTATGATGATTTGCTGGTATTATTGTGTGTTGATCTATACAAGTAATAGATGTAGTGCAATCTGTGAATCCAGCTCTTTCCAACTGCATTAAACAATATTGGGATAAATTTCATTTGAATTAGCCAATCTAAATTGAAAATACGTCTGTAAAAGCATTTAGTCCCCTGGTCAAGAGCCCTACTGCTATATTTACCATTTGATAACTGGACAATTACTCATCATCTACGAGAAAGATTAAAATCAATGCAATTGTACAACTATGTACTATATATTGAAATACGAGCCTAATACGTACGATTTGATTTGAAATTGCGAATCTCACAAATGTACACGAAAGCGCGCTGATTCCTTCATGGTGAAAACGGCCTAATGTTAAAAGGATAGGACTTACGCCATGTTGCTTATCCCGTTACGTTATTGATAGTCATAGGTCTTATCGACATCTATTATGGAAAAGAGGGTGCGCCTATTGTCACAGGCAAAACGGTATAGGGAGAGCAGAAATGCAATCGTATGGCCATCCGAATATTTAATAGGGAATTATCGACTTTATAATGTTAGTTCAAACGTTCGACGACAAAAAATTAGTGACCCTTAACCTATCATCAGTGATCCTATCGATCAGTGAGAATCGATGTCAGTAGGGTCAAAGATAGTGACACATGTAAGAAAGTGGAATGTGATTTGGCAAAGGGTTTCAGTGACATCGGGAGCTTTAACATCTGTAAAATCGAGGACTTGTGGATGGGTGTGAAGCAGGTGCTTGTGACGCAGTGGAGAAGAATCATCTTGAATCAGTCAAGAGGCCAAAACAGCAGCATTGGATGACGGACGAAATATTGGAACTTATGGATGAGAGACGGAAATGGAAAGCTTGTAACCATACAATGTACAGAGAGATTCATAGATTGATGAGATTGAAAATACTGAGTGCTTGAGAGGAGTGGATGGCAGGAAAGTGTCACGAGATAGAATAGCTGCAGCAGAAACATGACAGCTTTAATCTGCATGAGAAGATGAAAGAAGCCTTGGGAGTGTATCGAAAGAAAGTGGGTGGTATGTAAGTAGACAACAATAACAAATTGGTAGCTAATATTGATGAGAGACTAAAACTCTGGACAGCCTACATTATTATTATTATTATTACGTTAGTTATTTGAGGATGATAGGCCAGATCAGCACGATGTAGTTGAAGCAGGCATGGGTCCAGTCACCATGAAGGAGGAGGTGGTGTCTGTTATTTGGCAGGCGAAGAGTGGTAAAGCTGCCGGTCTGGATTGGATGAAGTGTACACGGAGCTCCTCAAGTTGATAGACAATGACGGCATGGATGTACTGGTTGATCTCTTCAATCGTGTGAATATTACTGGATATATTACAGCGGATTGGCTGAAATCAATCTTTGTTACTTTGCCCAAGAAAATTAATGCTAAGAGATGTGAGAAGTTTCGAACTATCAGTCTTATGAGCCATGTGCTTAAACTGTTTCTCAAAGTAAAAAGTAATCCATAATCGAATTCACAGACAGTGCGAGGAGATGATTACAGAATCGCAATTCGGATTCAGGAATGGTCTTGGTACGAAGGATGCCTTAAGCAGGGTTTCCAGTTCCGATTTTTTCTTGTCGTCCGACACGATTTTCCCAACTAGCCAATCACAAGCCAGTATTCACCTAAACAACATGGCGGCTCACGACACCGTTTCGGTACCGATTCGGTGTCGTGATTATTGACTCAACTCCAACTTTCATCGGCCGAAACTACGATTTTACCGGAAGTTATACTAACATTCCTCACATTTGAAGCAGCCTGTGAGTTTGAAGGTAATGAAGGCTATGGCTATGACGTCACGAAAAACGTTACGGCACAGCCAAGTGGAGACAGGCATAGCAAAAATCGTACCGATATCGTGTCGGACGACAAGAAAAAATCGGAACTGGAAACCCTGCTTTATTCTGCATGCAAGTATTAGTTCAGCGTTGTCAAGACATGAATGAGGATGTTTATGCTTGTTTCATCGATTATGAGAAAGCGTTCGATAAGATGAAACACGTGAAATTGATGGAGATATTGCATAGCATTGGCCTGGACAGCAGAGATATTCGTATTATAGCAAATCTGTATTGGAATCAGATGGCAGTCGTGAGAGTTGAAGAGAGCCTTCACGAGGAAGTCCTGATTCGACGTGGTGTTCGGCAGGGATGTGTTTTGTCCCCGTTATTATTTAACATTTACTCGCAAGCTATACTGGCAGAAGCGTTAGATGGCGCAGTGGAAGGTATCAGTATCAATGGTGAGCTGGTGAACAGTATAAGATACGCCGACGACACAGTCCTGCTGGCTGACAACTTGGAAGATCCGTAGTCGTGGTTGGAGAAAGTGAATAATGCGAGTAACCACAGCGGCTTACGTATGAACTTGAAAAATACAAAGTTTATGGTTGTTTCAAAGTTAAAGAACATTCACGCTCAGTTAATGCTGGATAATGTTGTTATTGAGCGCATACATCATTACAGATATCTTGGTTGTTGTGTGAATGACCAATGGGAATATACTCAGGGGGTCACGACCCGAATCGAGCAGGCACGCTCGGCATTCACTAAAATGAAACATTTACTATGTAATCGTAATCTTGACTTAGATCTGCGGATACGCATGGTCAGGTGTTACGTTTTTCCTATATTGTTGTATGGAATGGAAGGTTGGACCCTAAGCAAGTTGCTATGCCAAAGACTGGAAGCTTTAGAGATGTGGGTTTATCATCGAATGCTCCGTATTCCATGGGTGGACAAAGTCAGAAATGTCCGAGTGATGGAGCGTATGAATAAGAACTTGGAAGTGTTATTTACAATCAAGAGACGAAAGCTGGAGTACTTTGGGCATATAATGAGAAGCAATAAATACAGGCTCTTGCAATTAGTTTTACAATGGAGGATTGAAGGGATGCGTAGGCCTGGCAGGAGGAGAGCTTCATGGCTGAAGAATCTTAGGGACTGGTTCGGGCAGAGCACGGGGTCCTTGTTCAGAGCTGCAGCATCTAGATATGACATAGCTATGATGATCGCCAACCTTCGTTAGAAGAAGGCACATGAAGAAGAAGAAGAACCTATCGTCAAAAGCTTTTGTACGGAATATTGAAAACCCCCAATGGCATTAATCACAATTCTATTTTTATACACATTCGGACAAGAACTGTTCGAAAACGGTCTGCTTGATTATAATATTATGTCATTAAAATTCACATTACAAAATTTTAAAATTCGATGTGGCTCTGATTTTTGACGTCACAAAGTAGCTAATCGTGGTTAATTCTATGAAGGGTCCCGATTGCCAATACCGCAACTATCGCTTTTAAATCGAACTATATAAAACAACAAAGCTCAACAATGCTCAACAATACAATACACGGCTCAGTAGAATTATTGTTAGCAGCTGAATTTGTTTTTCACGAAAATTATAGGTTTTTGGATGAGCGAAGCTAAGACTCGACCCATTGGGTTAGAGACGTATCTTTCTCTGTTTTTTTTTTGTCCGCGCTCCACAGGTTGGAACGTTTGATTGATCAATATGATTTTCATTGTGGACGTACATACTCAACCAACTCAGAACTGTATAGTTTTGGGGGAAAATCGGTCTAACCACTCTCGAAAAAATTGATTTTTAAAATATTTTTTGGACGAAAATGCGACAAAATGCACTCCACAGGTCGGCTGGTTCGGACGATCAGTCCGATTTACCGTGAATACTCTGACTTATACAAATAAAACATGTTCAGTTTAGGGTTCTAATCGGTTCGACCACTTCTGAGAAAAAAATATGTTTTCGAATAATTTTCCCAAAAAATGAGAAATAAAAATCTTCGATTTTCTCAAAATTCCTACTGAATGTTGCCACTAGGTTGATACACTCTATTACGAAGTCTTACATTGATTGAAGAGGCGTTCAGAAAAAAAAATCAAAATATAATTTTTCTTGATGATTCTACCTAAAATTTCTTTAATTATGAAACCCTCTTGATTTTTCATTGTCCCGTTGCCCATGAACTACTTCGTCAAATATATATACATATTTTTTTTAATACCATCGAAACTTGATACAAAACCATTGATCCCCAATTAAGGATATGGATGAAAGATAGGATCGTTTGGACGGGGCACCACAAGGGCGATCTTACCACCCCAAAATATATATATAGTCCATGTTGACTGAGTAATGAGTATCACCTGAATTTGCAACAACCCAATCAATAATTTCAACTTATTGAGTTTTTATTGAAATCATTTTCAGCCTACACCACCGCAATTCTATGTTAGTTTTGAGGCTTTCGTGGTAAGGGCTATCAAGATCAGGTTAGTACCGACTCGGACCTGACCTGACCTAATCTATCGTGGCCTAACCCAACTGCCTGGGTTGGGCTATGGTAAGGGTTTTGGTAAGGTCAGGTTAGTACCGACTAAGACCTGACCTGACGTGATCTGACCTGACGTGGCCTCACCTAACTGCCAGGGTTGGTTTATCATGGTTAGGGTTATTGAAGTCAGGTGACTTCACAGTAGGGTACATTAGGTGAGGTACTGGTGTTAATTTCCCAGCTCATCCTTCAACGCGAGGGAAGCACGTAGCGTTTGCCTAGTATAAGTTCAACAATGCCACTGGTACCTTATAACCACTCTTATCTACATCTAGTTCACAAGGAATCCACTAAATCACAACAGACAATCGAGACCTTTAGCTCTGAGATGACCGCAAGAAACTACGAATACCGGCCATGTGGAGTCGGTACATCTTCTTTGTGTTATGATATTAAAGTACGTTGGTATCACTACATGGTGCTTTACGACAAGAAGGCTGTGGCGAGTCTCTCAGAGCTCAGGTAACGCGGCGAGACGCGAACCCAGGGCTCGTGCATCTTCCATTCGCCTTCCTGGCCGCGTCCCGATGAGTTCCACTCCCTAAAGACGCCCGTCCCTGTCTATTGATCCCAGTGAAAACGATGGCGTTTCCGTAAAGTGTTCACGCCAATGTAAACAGCTGATCAACAGGTGCATCTAAAGGTCAGTTGAAAAGTTGTAGTAGAAACCTTTGTTATTATTTTTTAGATAGTCTTCGTTATTCCATGCTGACTGTTAATTACTCCTCACCAACTTGAAACTGAATATTCGATATTTTTCCAATGCGATTTACCGATCTATTTACCGATATTTTACCGATCAAAATTTCATTAAACGTGAGTAAAAACATGTTTTAAAACAATTTATTAATATTCTACGAGAAAAAATCCATTTCAATAAAAATTAGAAATTCTATAGAATGCTATTCTCGTGGAGATTTTGCTAAATTTACGATTTTTGTCTTAAAAATTCGTGATATCGATTTCCTCAAAAACATTTCCAACCTATTCTGGCATGATACAAATACACATGTAAAGTTTCTTGTCGATTGGTTTTTCTGTTTGATCTGTAGGGCCTATATGCCACGCTGAAAAAAAAAACATGAATAAATAAATAGAGATGAGCCTGATTTCCTCCGATATCGGTATGTGAAATTGGAGTCTTTGCTAAACTCATCTGATAAAAATATAATGGAGTATTGATATAAGATAATATGAAATATATCGCGAAATTGTTGCATTATCAAATTCAATTGAACAATGGAAATTTAAATTCTTCACGAGTTTCCAAGGTAGAACAACCGACATAACAAAATTCCACAATTAGTTGCCTCCAAATTCGAAATTGTACAATATCGATTAACAAACCTTTCGGAACAAAATTATTATAGTAAACAATTCAGACCAAATACGATTGCAACAAATTCTGACAAGCTACAGTTTATATCAAAAAGTGCAAAACTGTGAAAAAAATTGATAGCAAAAGTTGTCTGTAATATTGCATGCTACAAACATCGTACTAAACGACTCAAGAAAGAGAAGAGTACCAGTAGGTAAAATGCTCTTTTTATTATTCAAAACATCTTATTTTACTCTAAATTACGGCAGGCCTATTGTGCACTTTTTGAGTGATGCTCAGATTAGTTGTGGTGTTTTAGTAAGATTGGTAGGTAAGGTCCATGTTATAATATATAGACCTAAAACCTTCAATTGCATATTCTTCAGTTGCTCATATAGGATTTGTATTGGGGGGTTTAATAAGTAATAAAAGTTTTTTTAGTGATTTTTGTAAACGTTTTTTGATGGATAATTCTTTAAAATATGAGATTGGGATGTCAGCCCTGAAGGATTCCATTCAGATATTCAGGAACCATCTATATAACTAACCATCATCCATCAACGTTTACATTTATATTATCCTTTCAATTATCATTAGTGTCATAATTTTGTATTTTATCGTTAATTTTTTCAATTTTCATTCCATTTTCATATCATTTCAATATTCAGTTACATAACTTTTCTATTATATTTTCTCATGTATTTTATATTGATTGTTATCCTGTGCACTTTGGAGTCAGGGGCCAATAAAGGTTTATATATATATATATATATATATATATATATATATATATATATATATATATATATATATATATATATATATATATATATATATATTAAGATATTGAGGATATTGTGGGGCCTTATTCCCTTGAAAAAATGCTCACGGATTATACTCTTCTTGGTTATTTTGCCAAGCAAATATTTTTTATGGGCGATGAAAGATTTTGTGGGGCTCTTACCCTTAAAATAATTGCTCATGGATATTGCTCTTCTTGGTTATTTTGCCAAGCAAATATTTCTTATGAGTGATTATAGATTTTGTGGGGCCCTTACCCTTAAAATAATTACTCATGGATTTTGCTCTTCTCGGTTATTTTGCCAAGCAAATATCTCTTATGAGCGATTATGGAGTCGAAGTCTTTTAATCAATTCAAGAGAGCGGTAGAATCGCACGTCTTTTCTTCTAGAAATGGTGTTTACTTGCAGGTCTATATCTTTTTGATATTGATATTGATATTTTTATTCATCTATGGGAATTGGCATTACATATGCGATTATATGGCAAGTCAATAATAAATATATAAACAATACATACAAACATACCAAGCTTTTCCGACCTAGGACAAACAATGATGTAATACAAAACTAGACAAACAACATTCTGCACTTGTATACAAACACATTAAAATATTGTTCAATGAATAAGAAATGAATGACTTAGAAGTTGGGATAGAAGTTATTGCATAGTGATTATTGTTGAGATGTGCAGCTGGATAAAAATTCGTCTATTGAGTAAAAAGTATCATTTAAAATGTACTGCTTTAATTTGGTCTTAAAAGCCTTAAACCTCTCAAGTGATTTGATCTTGGTTTCCTCTATTGAATGAAGCCTAATGATAAATAATGGTGAGAGAAAAAGTACGTGTTTAGTATGTTTCTTCAAAACGGATGGTCCGATTTGAGTGCGAATTGTAATAATGCGTAAAATTCAGTGAAAATGTACTACACACCTCGGTTTTAAAACTCACTTGATTTTTTATAAAACTTGTCAAACATCTCTGTACTCTTTTTTCTTTAAAGATCATTTTTTTACGTATCATAATATTTACCATCTTTGCCTGATGTCTTCTCGTCATGTATTGAGGCGAAAAGACTGCAGGCCCTTGTGGTGCCCCGTCCAAACGATCCTACCTTTCTCCTTTCATCCATAGCCTTGATCGTGGAACACGGTTTTGCGTGAATTTTCGAAGCCAATGTAAACAAAGTTATTGTTATAGAACAATTTTCAATATTCCATTCGTCAATTTCTCAAAATTTACCAAAACGATTGTTATCAAAAACTATACAGCTCTAGAAACTTCTAGGCTACAAGTTTAGTTTGCATGGAAAAATTTCCATTTGTTTTGCCTGTCGATCTGTGGAAAACGTAAACAACTAAAAAAAACCAAGAGAAACCCTACATGGACCGAATGGAAGTCATTGCTTGCGCTTATTGGAACACGTAAACATTTCTGGTCAATTAACATTAAAACCTTTAAAAATCGTACGTAGGCCACCTTTACAGTTATTAGATGTGATAATTAATGTTACTTCATCTTCAGAAAATCAACCGGGAAGTGCCAGCCGCTGGAGTTAGAGAGATATCATGTCGTCAGCAATGAAAGAAAGTGAAAGGAAAAGAGAACAAGCACGACAGGTAAATTTTAGGTTGAAATGTCTCGAGCTACACTTGTTAAATGTTGAAATTATATGATATCAGTACTCATAAAAAGTATCTATAAGGGGTATATCTATAATATATATATATATATATATATATAAATATATATATATATATATATATATATATATATATATATATATGTATATATATATATATATATATATATATATATATATATATATATATATATATATATATATATATATATATATATTTATATATATATATATATATATATATATATATATATATATATATATATATTTATATATATATATAGGCCTATTTATATATATATATATATATATATAAATAACTATATATATGTATATATATATATATATATATATATATATATATATATATATATATATATATATATATATATATATATATATATATACATATATGATACACAATTTATAATACCATTGTGCATAATGTGCATAAATTGTTGTTATTTACCTTTAAAACCCATGGCCTAATTTATGTAGGATTATAGGATTAATTTATTCATCTCTCACAAAATTTTATAAATTCAAGTCGGGCGAGGGGTTCGAGACCCGTTATAGAGTATGGATTTTTAAAATATCCTTTCATCCATCATCACTCCATCATTTCATTATCACACGCTTATTTGTACCCTCAGATAACCTATGGCTGTTGGACGTTAGCAGCAAGCTATCGGCTTTGGTGGGGGTCATCCAGCACTAATAATTGCAAATAACAATCAATTATAAATTCTCCTTTTTTACAGGCGAAAGTTAGAAGACAAATGGCAGAAGCCGCAGCACAGAATGTACCATCACGAAGTTCTTTGCCGATCAGAGGTAAACAAGTGAGAAGTTTGGTCGCAGGGTATGAGGGCGCAGGCGCAGGCGCAGCCGCAGCCGCGGCCGGAGGACAACCTGTTAAAACCATCTCCACAATACCTGGCCCAAATGCAGATCAAGAAACAGTTCGAGAGGTGACACGTAGATCGAAAGTAGTACCAAGTTTAAGGTATCAAAGTACGGCACGGCAAAACACAGGTGGGGTGTTGTTCAGAGCAACTGCTACAGCAGTAGAAAATGACAGAGATACGGGACTACCAGTACAAATAACTACAACTAAAACCCGTTCACCTGGCCGGAACGCTGGAGAGGATATTCTTGAAGAGGTAGAAGAAAAGACATACATCAGGCCCGTATGTGCGCCGCGAAGTCAATTGCGGCCGCCAGGTAGTCGGTTACGACCTCCAAATCAATGGCAAAATCCTCAAGCATCTACTGCTTCTGAACCCACAGCAATGACACCGGGGATGCGGTACTTGAAGCAAAACCGAGGCAACGTGGCAGGACTCGTTAAAGCAGCTGAAACACAGCCTATCGCGTCCCCCCAAAACCTATTTTCTAGGTCTCCCTCTCGATCACCGTCGAAATCTGGATCTCGATCTTCTAGGTCTCCCTCTCGATCACCGTCGAAATCTGGATCTCGATCTTCTAGGTCTCCCTCTCGATCACCGTCAAAATCTGGATCTCGATCTTCTAAGTCTCCCTCTCGATCACCGTCGAAATCTGGATCTCGATCTTCTAAGTCTCCCTCTCGATCACCGTCGAAATCTGGATCTCGATCCCCCTCCAAGTCCAGTCACCAATTAGAGCAGAGCGCTATTGCAGGACCTTCAAAATCTTCTCAACTACCGTCGCAGAGTGGAACAGCACGATCTTCTAGGTCCACAGCTCGGGCATCGCAGAGAGGCGGAGCGCGATCTACCAAGTCTAGTCAGCCTAGCTATCAGCAATCGCAGAAAGGTAAAGCGCGATCTTCCAAGTCTAGCCATCGACCATCGCGGAAAGGTAGCCTGCGATCTACCAAGTCTAGCCATCGACCATTGCAGAGAGATACAGCACGATATTCTCAGTCTACCCATAAATCACAGCAGGATGAAGAACAACGATCTAGGTCTGCCTCTAGATCACCGGACAGAAATACTTCATCGTATGATCAATATTATGGAGATGCAACTCAGAACGCAACAACTTCAACTCCTATTGAAAGTGTTCATGATGGAAGTCATAAACCAGTTAAATCACCGGAAAAATCAGTTGGAAAATCTCAAAGTGAATATAGGACACCGACTGGAGATACCAAAGCACCTCGGATGGCTGATATTCAATCACGTAAACATATGTTCGATTTAAATGCTAAAAAAGAAGGAGCGGCGAGCGGACCCTCGTCTGAAACTAGGGGTGATAAGAAGCGAGATGCCAGTTCGGGTGAGTATTCGGGTATTGCCATCACTACACATCAGAAAAGTTGAAACGACAGTGATATTAGTCAGGAGAACTGTTATTAAAATATATCTGATATTATTTTGAGCAGTATTTTCTCCGAAACGACCCACGCTTATTGATACGGCGAGCTTCGAATGGATCAAGGTTCGAATCCAAGACCTATTGTATAACCTACTGTTGTTTGAATCCATTCCATGTTATACCAAATTTGTTTTAATGATTCATATAGAGGGAATTCGCCACGGGTCATGGCACTACCAACATGGTAAATAAAAATAACATCGTTGAAACAGTTAGATATTCCAGGACGAGATTTGTGATAATACACGCAACTGTGTCTTTCAAAACCTGCAGTATTATAGGATTATTACCAAAATTAAGTTCTCATGAATATCAATATATATATATATATATATATATATATATATATATATATATATATATATATATATATATATATATATATATATATATATAGAGTGTATGATATTACACTTCTTGGATACGATCCAATATCGAGATATTGAGGATGTTATAGTCATGTCGAAAAAGATACGCCTCGACCGGGACTCGAACCCGGGACCTTCTGCTTGCCGTGCAGGTGCTCTACCACTAAGCTACAGAGGTAGCTTAGTGGTAGAGCACATGCCCTGCAAGCAGAAGGTCCTGGTTTCGAGTCCCGGTCGAGGCGTATCTTTTTCGACATGACTACAACATCCCATGTATATATATATATATATATATATATATATATATATATATATATATATATATATATACA
The DNA here is from genome assembly GCA_964007535.1 of Brachyptera risi. Taxonomy (NCBI): domain Eukaryota; kingdom Metazoa; phylum Arthropoda; class Insecta; order Plecoptera; family Taeniopterygidae; genus Brachyptera; species Brachyptera risi. Next base: position 18,472,798 of record OZ023331.1, on the reverse strand, counting down.
TATATATATATATATATATATATATATATATATATATATATATATATATTCATATATATTCATATATATGTATCGATCTTCATCTTATATGACTTGGTCATAACATCCTAAAAGTCTCGATATTGAATCGTATTCAAGAAATTTAATTATATATATCCGCATATATATATATATATATATATATATATATATATATATATATATATATATATATATATACGGGGTTCGTTTCCCCGACGAGGTGGTATTTTTCAGTTATAATAATATCCATCATATCATTTATATACATATATATTTTTATATATATATATATATATATATATATATAAATATATATATATATATATATATATATATATATATATATATATATATATATATATATATCGTAGGCTCTCATGGAGTGGAAATATGTTATAATTGTTTGCGGAATCCATGTTAATATATGTTTTATCTCAACGTTTCGAATTTATTACAAAATTCATTATCAAGAGACTAAAAACACACTTTTAGAATATCATAATTATAAAATCAGTTCATAATATAAAATACGATGTTAACAGATCAAATCCATATGACAGAAGTGGAAATGGAAACAGAAGAATGAGGTAACATTGTTCAATGAGAAAACATAAAGCCAATAAGATTCATACACTACAAATTACACAAAAAAAAAAAAAAAACAAGGTCTAAAAAATGATGATGAAATAAAACTAGGAAAACGCGGGATGCGCGTTGTGAGATGAGCTTAAGTATGGCAATCTGAAATGAAAAATAACTTGTCAGCTCAATTTACATCTACAAACCTTGACTTACTTCAAACGTTCAAAAACCTCACCTGCAACTTGTTGACATTTATAGTAACCGGCAACCTGTCGCATAAACACTTTGCAAAACCAATTGATCCAAATATTCAATAAAATATACACGTTTATTGCGTTTTCTTCATTATTTCTCATTTGATTGTTGTAAAAATCTCTGAAAAGGTGTATAATAGTATTTTTCATATTCTGTGAGAATTTGAGAGCTTTTGAAAAATGCTCGTTTTTCAAGTATTTTTGCTCCGGGTTATTCTTACGAGGATTTTCCAAACTTTCCGATTATTTTCCGAAAAAAACTTCCGACTGATTCCTCTGAATAACAATCCCAACCTATTCTGGTATGACACCAACGTTCAGAAAAAGTTTTAAGTTGATTGATTCATTTCTCTGACCTGAATGCCGCGTACATAATTTCAAAAAAACAAACATAAAAACGAAGCCCATTTTTTTCCAGGGTGTGAAATGGAAAGCTACGCTACGCTCATCTAATAAATAAAAATCAATCAAGTAACAGAATATATGAAAATTATTACAATATTTAGATCTTAGAATAACGTGTGTTCTTCTCATGATTTGTTGTTACCCATGATTCTACTCTGGTACCTCGTAATTGGTCCGACATTTGAGGCGTATCTTTTTATAGTCTTTAAGAATTCACTATATATAAGAGTGTATATATATATAATATATATATATATATATATATATATATATACATTCTTTATGTAGTTAGTAGAGTATTTGATCTATTTCTTGTTGAAATTTTCTTATGTCGGACCAATTACGAGGTACCAGAGTAGAATCATGGGTAACAACAAATCATGAGAAGAACACACGTTATTCTAAGATCTATAAATATTGCAATAATTTTCATATTAGTAGAGAAGCAGAAATGAGAAAGCCTTCTAGAACACAAACATCTCGCATTTTGGGTTACAAGCAGGACACATACCTCATTTTCTTCAGTAAAGTGCGCTGAGAATGAATATGCCGGTGTCCAAGCTGGCAAATGACTCAGGCTCTTGTGGCGGAAGGTCAAAGGTCAAGCGCGCAATTTTGCATTGGAACGTTAATAACTCGGTAGTGATTCTTCCTAATGCCTTACGGTTTTCTCTGTTTTGTTGCTTATAATATTTTCTCATAGCGTGATCAAAAAGTTTCACCATATTTGTGACACAATAATTCTTGAAGCCATCTTGAAAGTGAAATACTGATTTTGATGCGTCGCTTATCTTAGATATTCTGAAAAGTTCATCGATATGCGTAAAATAATTCAAACAAATATTGTGCACAATTTAGTTGTTGATCGGTGACAGCTTATTGTATACGATTATCACAATATTCACGCATTTCAGAGCCGTAAACGTGAGCGCGAGTGCGGGAGTTTTATACATATTATAAGCCTGCTGAATGCATAATTGTAAGCCTGGCTACGATGCGCTTCGAGTTTTTGATTTCAATTGATATTAGGTTCACCAAAATTGATGGCATCATTGTTGTGATACAATTATAACAAATGCCAATATATATTTGTACTGTATTGGTTATCTATAACCGTCTGGTCGTATCGTCAAGGTATGCCTACATCAGATTGGTGTTTTATTAGTGTCAAAGTGCTGAATCCCATATTGATTGAGAATAATATGGACATGCCCGCAAAAACTCAGTTTATTCATTTCACATGAATCATGTTCGTCATTTAATGAAATGCCTGGAAAATATTCAGAAGAAGATATATCATCACGATTTTTGACCAATTTGCATTGAAATTTGAAATTGATCGATGTAGACCCTACATGAGTGATTAAAATACAAGACTTCAAATTGAATTTGAAGTTAGGAATTGTAACACGTTATCTATGTCATACTTTGATTACATACATTGATGTTGATTCGTGATCTAGTCGAGTGGTAGCTCTATGTGAGCCAAGTCCCGCGAGCATCCAGCTCACCCTGTTAAGCTCTTACTCTGACTGTGTGTTGCTATTGTGATACCAGTCCCCACAGTTGCATGCTGGCATGCATCTGAAATCTTGTGATGTATCATCATTTGTTGTATTATTTGTTTGATATACTATGATTACTGATTCGCTGACAAATCATAAATGATGGCTTACTGCCATACTCAATTGTGATGCTATTTAAGCTATAAGTTATATTGTGAAATATGTAAATTGTGTACCGGTTTCTTCGAGAGAGGGTTACAGAAATGAACACCACTACTAATACCACTACTACATGTCATGGTAGGTTTGTGTTGAAGCATACGCACTGCCGAGTGCAATAATGGTTCTTATTTTCTTTGCAGTCACATGATATCAGCTCCAACATTTTTCAGGATATGGGATCTTGAATCATGAGAACAGGTTCAAGATGGCCATCTTGCAGAAACCACCCACTGTCTGTATACAGTGGAATTGTAGGAAAGGCTTCCGTTGATTTCCACCAAACATACTATTGATATGTAGCTCGTCTGATGTGCTGAATCAGTGCAACTCTTGTAGGAGGGACTTTCACGAAGTCTTTCTCTGAAATTTTGAAGAGAGAACACCTGACTTCTTCTATCGACTGGGAACTCGTTCGTGGATCGTAAAGTTTGCAGACGGAGGCTTCTGCACTCGCGATGCCCTCTTGACTCATGAAGTTGTCTTGGCAAAATTCGTGAAGGAGAGTTGCATTCTGCTGAAATACGTTTTTTTTTACTGTGCCTGATCTCATCCAACATTCTTGTGGCAAAGATTTCAGTAGTGCTACTAGGAGCACTCAAACGTCAGTGTCCCGGCAGTGCACAATGAGCCTCTTGAACCCACAAGAAACTGCGTCTTTTGCATCGTAGATGCATTCATCAACATCGTATATGAAAACTTAAATCTACCTTGCACGCGTGTGATGGCATCTCTGACCTATACGACGATCTTTCTGTGAAAAGTGGTGCGAGATAGTATCGAAATCGTGACAACCAAGGAATCGAAAAGAAATATATCTGATCGAGCTAAGAAACTGCCAGACAACTGGAGAAGATGGGTTGGTCTTGTTGACAATGAAAGAATACCTTCTGACCTTGTGGCTAAGGACCTATCGAAAGCGAAGCCCGAATGAAGGTTCACACACCCCAAGATGTCGACATCCTTTTTTCCTCTCTAGAAGAAGCCAACACTCGTATTATACTATACGCAAAAGACGCAACTTCTTGTGGGTTCAAGAGGCACATTGTGCACTGCCGGGACACTGACGTTTGAGTGCTCCTAGCAGCACCACTGAAATCTTTGTCACAAGAATGTTGGATGAGATCAGGCACAGTAAAAAAAAACGTATTTCAGCAGAATGCAACTCTCCTTCGCGAATTTTGCCAAGACAACTTCATGAGTCAAGAGGGCATCGCGAGTGCAGAAGCCTCCGTCTGCAAACTTTACGATCCACGAACGAGTTCCCAGTCGATAGAAGAAGTCAGGTGTTCTCTCTTCAAAATTTCAGAGAAAGACTTCGTGAAAGTCCTTCCTACAAGAGTTGCACTGATCCAGCACATCAGACGAGCTACATATCAATAGTATGTTTGGTGGAAATCAACGGAAGCCTTTCCTACAATTCCACTGTATACAGACAGTGGGTGGTTTCTGCAAGATGGACATCTTGAACCTGTTCTCATGATTCAAGATCCCATATCCTGAAAAATGTTGGAGCTGATATCATGTGACTGCAAAGAAAATAAGAACCATTATTGCACTCGGCAGTGCGTATGCTTCAACACAAACCTACCATGACATGTAGTAGTGGTATTAGTAGTGGTGTTCATTTCTGTAACCCTCTCTCGAAGAAACCGGTACACAATTTACATATTTCACAATATAACTTGTAGCTTAAATAGCATCACAATTGAGTATGGCAGTAAGCCATCATTTATGATTTGTCAGCGAATCAGTAATCATAGTATATCAAACAAATAATACAACAAATGATGATACATCACAAGATTTCAGATGCATGCCAGCATGCAACTGTGGGGACTGGTATCACAATAGCAACACACAGTCAGAGTAAGAGCTTAACAGGGTGAGCTGGATGCTCGCGGGACTTGGCTCACATAGAGCTACCACTCGACTGGATCACGAATCAACATCAATGTATGTAATCAAAGTATGACATAGATAACGTGTTACAATTCCTAACTTCAAATTCAATTTGAAGTCTTGTATTTTAATCACTCATGTAGGGTCTACATCGATCAATTTCAAATTTCAATGCAAATTGGTCAAAAATCGTGATGATATATCTTCTTCTGAATATTTTCCAGGCATTTCATTAAATGACGAACATGATTCATGTGAAATGAATAAACTGGGTTTTTGCGGGCATGTCCATATTATTCTCAATCAATATGGGATTCAGCACTTTGACACTAATAAAACACCAATCTGATGTAGGCATACCTTGACGATACGACCAGACGGTTATAGATAACCAATACAGTACAAATATATATTGGCATTTGTTATAATTGTATCACAACAATGATGCCATCAATTTTGGTGAACCTAATATCAATTGAAATCAAAAACTCGAAGCGCATCGTAGCCAGGCTTACAATTATGCATTCAGCAGGCTTATAATATGTATAAAACTCCCGCACTCGCGCTCACGTTTACGGCTCTGAAATGCGTGAATATTGTGATAATCGTATACAATAAGCTGTCACCGATCTACAACTAAATTGTGCACAATATTTGTTTGAATTATTTTACGCATATCAATGAACTTTTCAGAATATCTGAGATAAACGACGCATCAAAATCAGTATTTCATTCTCAAGATGGCGTCAAGAATTATTGTGTCACAAATATGGTGAAACTTTTTGATCACGCTATGAGAAAATATTATAAGCAACAAAATAGAGAAAATCGTAAGGCATTAGGACGAATCACTACCGAGTTATTAACGTTTCAATGCAAAATTGCGCGCTTGACCTTTGACCTTCCGCCACAAGAGCCTGGGTCATTTGCCAGCTTGGACACCGGCACATTCATTTTCAGCGCACTTTACTGAAGAAAATGAGGTATGGGTCCTGCTTGTAACCCAAAATGCGAGATGCAAGGAATATCAATTTTGTGCTTCTCTACTATATATTCTGTTACTTGATTGATTTTTATTTATTTTATTTCATCATCATTTTTTAGACCTTGTTTTCTGTTGTTTTTTTGTGTAATTTGTAATGTATGAATCTTATTGGCTTTATGTTTTCTCATTGAACAATGTTACCTCATTCTTCTGTTTCCATTTCCACTTCTGTCATATGGATTTGATCTGTTAACATCGTATTTTAGATTATGAACTGATTTTATAATTATGATATTCTAAAAGTGTGTTTTTAGTCTCTTGATAATGAATTTTGTAATAAATTCGAAACGTTGAGATAAAACATATATTAACATGGATTCCGCAAATCATTATAACATATATATATATATATATATATATATATAAATATATATATACATATATATATATATATATATATATATATATATATATATATATATATATATATATATATATATAATATGTATATATATATATATATATATATATATATATATATATATATATATATATTTATATATATATATATATATATATATATATATATATATATATATATATATATATATATATATATATATATATATATATTTATATATATATATATATATATATATATATATATATATATATACATATATATATATATATATATACATATATACATATATATATATATATATATATATATATATATATACATATATATATATATATATATATATATATATATATATATATATATATATATATATATATATATATATATATGAATATATATATATATGTAGGCTCACGTAATTGAGTATTCAGGTGAATAAACTGAATACAAATACAAATACAATTGTCTTTATTGTTGCTATAAACAACAAAAAATGGCGATATTCAGAAATTTAGTACATCTGCTCTTCCATAGAACCAACAATGGATGAATGAAATAATTATGATAATATGAATATTGATGAATGTAATGAGATAATGTAATGAATGGAAGTTCATTCAAAACCGATCATCTTTCAACGCATTCGCCTCGATATCTTAGTACTATTCATGATCTATATTTGTTAATAATAATTCTCTGTTTTATTAACATACTCTTGTTCTAGGAGCGTTGCTGAACACTTCACTACAACCAAAAGTAATTCGAACCTCATTGACCGGGACGCCGAGATCTGGGCCATCTCTTCCGGTAATAATGTCATCATCGGTTTATTCAATATTTTAAATGGTATTGATGATTCAGCAATTAAAAACTGATAACTCAGCATCAGGTGAAATCGGTGATAAAATGTTGATCATGCCCAGTTGTAAGAGAAAATTTCAAGAACTCAAAATTATTACTGTGGCGTTCACGTGGGCCTATACAAAGTGATTATGTCCATACAAACCAATAAAACATATTTCCCTTCCATTAACCAGGCACATGATACTAGGAATAAGAATCGTATACATCTAAACACCATTCGGCAAAGGTCTTAAAATTCCAGGAAGTGAACTTCATAGTATTCTCCCAACAAGCATTAAAATTCTACCTTCAAATCAATTTAAATCACTCTTCAAAGAGCACCTCACAATAATTAATTGGTTCTATTCTTTGCAAGAGTTTGTTGATGCTGGATTCCAGTGAATTCATGTAACTTATTAATTTTACTTGTTTATGTATGGAAATATTCAATAATTCGTTGTTTGTTTGTCATTCCACTGATTATCTCTAATATCTAGCTATCTATATCTATGTATCAAAGTGTCCATATTGTAGTAAAAGTAATCAGAATAATTTAAATTCTATTGATTCATCTCAATTGACGACCCGCCCACAAACGTCACAAAACAAAACATCCAATCAAATGGGCTTTGTTATGAGGGAAATTTGACATTGACCTATCATAGTATCTCTAAATGCCCACATGAAGTATAGATCTAGGTGGCCTGACGATTAGCCACGCGTATCACTGGTGATCAATTCCATATCAATCAATCTGAAATATTTTAATGTATCATTATTTGTTGCATTATTTGTTTGATATACTATAATTACTTTATTCGTTGATAAATTATAAATTATGGCTTACCGCCATACTCAATTGTTATGCTATTTATAAGTTATATTGTAAAATATGTAAATTGTGTACCAATTTCCTCGAAAGAGGGTTAAAGGAATAAACACTTGCACTACTATGGGAGTGCTGCGTTTGCACTCTCACGACCTGGTTTGCCTGTCAACTGCTCTACCGAAATTCAATATGTATGCTTATTGAATGATGTATTTATACCAAGGTCAAATGCTCTATTCGCAATCTGGCTTTTCAGTAATACCATACTGAAAATATTATTACTTAACATTCCATCTATGAATGCACCATCTGTGAAATGCCCTCCCAGAAAACTGGCGCGTCAGTATATGAATCTACATCTATTCATAATGATAGGTTTGCTAGGCCAGTTTTCTTGTACGCCTATTATAAATTGATCAGAAAATACGTCTGTATGGGCGTAGCAAAGAACAATTTCACCGTACTCGAAAAAAAGGTTTTATTCCCAATTTTTTTACTTCCTTCGAATCTAATCCTCTCAACTTCATCATTATAAATCTTTATCTTTTCTTACTCATCACTTATGTTATGCTACTAATTATTGGCATATCAAATTCTTGTGTTACCTCATCCCATATCCACCCATTTCTTTCCCAACCTCTTCCAATAAAAGTCCATCATCTGCGTAAATCCTAGTTCTTGAGGCTGATCCTTCCTTCACCACTTTTACTCATCGCCAAACCTTGTCAATCACCAGTGTTAGGCTAATAATATTGGTGAGAGCTCTCCTGGACCAACACCATGCACTCCAAACTCCACTTGTTTGTACACAGGATTACCAGGCATGAAAATCCTAGTTCTTGAGGCTGATCCTTCCTCTCCACTTTTACTCATCGCCAAATCTTGTCAATCACCAGTGTTGATAATATTGGTGAGAGCTTTCCTGGACCAACACCATGCACTCCAAACTCCACTTGTTTGTACACAGGATTCACAGGCATGAAAATCCTAGTACTTGAGGCTGATCCTTCCTCTTCACTTTTACTCATCGCCAAATCTTGTCAATCACCAGTGTTAATAATATTGGTAAGAGCTTTCCTGGACCAACACCATGCCCTCCAAACTCCACTTGTTTGAACACAGGATTCACAGGCATGAAAATCCTAGTTCTTGAGGCTGATCCTTCCTCTCCACTTTTACTCATCGCCAAATCTTGTCAATCACCAGTGTTAGGCTAACAATATTAAAATCTTGTCAATCACTAGTGTTAATAATATTGATGAGAGCTTTCCTGGACCAATACCATACACTTTAAACTCCACTTGTTTGCACACAGGATTCACAGGCATGACCTGATTCCCTTCAACAATATTTTCTCTAGACCCATTGCCATTGGGAACTCCCAATTAGTCCCAAACTCGTTCTCTCGGTAGAAGGTCAAAAGCTTTTTCCGGATCTAGAAACGTCGTATACATTACTCTCTTTTTATCCATTTTGTTTACATCAGATTTCTCGCTATGAATATTGAATTGATAGTAGATCTATCACTTGAATCTATATTGATATTTTCTAATCAGTGACCACTTGGGGTTATCAGTCTCAATTATATTGTTCGTTCAGAAACTTCCTATTTATTTTCTTTGAAGTTTTGCTTCATCTCACCTTGAAAAATCCATATTTTCAGCTTTGTACATGCGATCTTCTTCACATACTCAAATTTTCTCACTGAGACAAGTGATCGAGTGGCTATCACACTGAACCGTCATTCAGGAGACAGGGGTTCGATTAGCGCTTTGGTCGACAATCCTGACAAGGGTTTTTCGTGGTATATCCTCTGTCGTTCGGGTTGATACTGGGATACTTCCTAAACAGCAGGCCATGCAAACTACTCCTTCTCACAATTCAAAATCACCTAATAAACTGTTAAATGTATGAGGCGCCCCTCATCTCATCATCCTATCATATCATATATCATTCAACCGAGTCATCAGTACAGTGCGTTGTTAAACCCAACATTAAATAAATCCATTAACGCACACTCCCTTTCAATCTCAACCACCACAAGTTCGTGATCACTATCCAAGAATATCTTTGAATTCTTTTGAAAATCTTCGGGTCTCTGGGTCTACGAATGTCATCTCTTACTATACGAAATCAATAAACGAACTACTTTCAACATCCCAACTACATATCTTGTGATTGTTTGCATTTCTCTTTCCTCAAATAGGCAATAACTTATCTCTCTTCCTCTGCATATAATATATATATATATATATATATATATATATATATATATATATATATATACATATATATATATATATATATTATATATATATATTGCTTTTCATAATTGAAACTCTTCTTTTTTTTTGTAGGGTGATAAACAAAGCTTGGCAGCGGTAAAGGCGAAAGCATTAAGAGATGCTTTGGCTGAAAAACGGAAAATTAAGGAGATGAACAAAAACATTCCTCTCAAGCTTGTGTTCATCTTCAAGCACGAAGTAACAGGTCATTCGTATTACTCACTCAGTCGTGACGCTGCTAATTAACCTTTATCGAGGTTTCATCATCGAAACAACAGAGAAACACGAAACAACATGAAACGGAGCAAACAATTTAGTCAAGCACATCAGAATAATTCGTGTCTATTCAGAAATTATAACTCCAGCAAGTATCTTTCCACATATTTACGTTTAATATATGCATTTTTTCACCCCAGTCGACTACTTTCAATAATAAGTCATGTATGTATGTAATTCATGTCAATTGAATTACATTTTTTATTAATTTATTAAAACAATTTTTTTATCCTCTCCAACGATGCTGCATAGAAAAATGATGATAACAACTCAATGGTACATAATACAGCATAATAATACACAGGCAAATGAAAACAGAATTGATATGAGAAGAGAGAAGCCCGCATAAGAGTAATATAAGCTCTTGTGTGCGGGCTATCTCCAAAGAAAGCTTTTGACGGTAAGTGCATGAACACAAATAAACAAAAAAAGAAGTAGCCTTCTTGTACAAAAATTACAATATAATACCAATTTATTGGAAATTTTAAATTTGAATGATAATGAAAGGATATATTCATATCAGAGTCGATAAAGCAGTTCTACCTCCTAGGTAGAACTGCTTCATCGACTCTGATTCATATATATATATATATATATATATATATATATATATATATATATATATATATATATATATTTATATACATATATATATATATATATATATATATATATATATATATACATATACATATATATATATATATATATATATATATATATATATATATATATATATATATATATATATTTATATATATATATATATATATATATATAAACATATACATATATATATATATATATATATATATATATATATATATATATATATATATATATATATATATATATTTATATATATATATATATATATATATATATATATATATATATTATATATATGTATATGTATATATATATATATATATATATATATATATATATATATATATCTATATATATATATATATATATATATATATATATATATATATATGTATATATATATATATTCATATATATATTTATTTATATAAATATATATATATATATATATATATATATATATATATATATATATATATATATATATGTATATATATATATATTCATATATATATTTATTTATATAAATATATATATATATATATATATATATATATATATATATATATATATATATATATATTTATTTATTCATATATATTTATATATATATATATATATATATTTATTTATTCATATATATTTATATATATATATATATATATATATATATATTTATATATATATATATATATATATATATATATATACATATATATATATATATATATATATATATATAAACCCAATAACAATTCAGAAACAAAAAACAATATTTGTATACCCATAATATTTCTAATGAATTGAATTAGAAGTACAAATAGTTCTTGCATACATCTTGGTCTTGTTCAGAGATCCATTCTTTAATTCTGAATTTGAAGCTTTTTATAATCGGTGGTGGACTTTATTTGTGGAGGTAAAGAATTGTATATCCTCGGCTCTATGATATCCAAATGTTTCTCTGTTTTTCCTACGAATTTTTAATAGATAATTGGAGTTTAGATCTGATGGTACGTACTTTAGAGATGGGAAGAGGTGGTTTGAATATATGTGAATATTTATGTAGAAATAATAAAACGGTCCTTATATTGACCTGTAGGGTATTCATTACTTTGATTCTATGATATGTGAGGAAGGTGGATCAGCTTTTTTTCAGTACGACCTTTAGTATGTTATTTGCGTCACCAAAATAGAATATTTATAGGTTTATTTTTATTCAACCCCCCCCCTCCCCCCCATTCAATAATTTCATTTTGTATACTACTTTGAGCAATCGCCAAGTAGACCATAATTAGTAACTTTTTCGTTGAAATATTTCTTAGGCTATAGAAAATAAGAACATTCCTCAATTTAGTCACCGTCTGTGTGATGAGTGCATGCCATTTTATGTGTATGTCAATAAATTATACCAAGATATTTTACAGTTTCAGCTGGTTTTATCTCGTAGTAATTACATATCTGATTATTTATAGTACAATGGGAATGATATAATTTCAATATATGATTAGGTTGGACCCAGGTAAGATTTTGAATTGTGAAATGTATATAGACAGTTCTAGTTTTGTCAAGTGTCAGCGCGTTATCGTTCAGCCATGTGTACACCAATTTCATTGATTCGTTGGCTGTTTGAAATAATTTCTCCCAACTAACGTTTTGAAAAACGATCACAGCATCATTAGAATATATTATTTTATCCTCCATGAAGTTTAGATCACATAAGTTATCGATATAAATTTTAAATAAAATTGGCCCTAGGACTGTACCCTGTGGTACACCATAGGTTTTCAATTGTTTTACACTTATTGAGTTTCCCATCTTGGTAATTTGTTCTTTTTCATTCAAGTAACTTTTCAGTAATTTCAGTGGTAATCCACGCACTCCAATATAGTTAAGTTTCTCTAAAAATAACTGATGGTCAATAGTGTCGAAGGCCTTAGCCAGGTCAATGAACACTGCTAGAGATTTGATATTGTCATCAAGGGACTCATATATTTTGCTAGTTAGTTCATAAATTGCATCGAATGTATACTAAAACAAAAGAAAACAAAAGCACTGGCTACCGTGAGAACAACATGCTTGTTCGCGCTGGGGGGAAATCAGGCAAGAAATCACGTGACTCGTAGATGAGCAAGCAGACCGTCGAGTTATGCACAACGATCGCAGCACATCGCCGTGTCATTTTGATGCTCAGAGGATATACTGAACAGAAAAACGTGGGTGTAGCTGACCTTCCATGAACGAGGTATTCGCTTTGCGTTTTTTTCAGCCACCATGTTGGAAAAACGACCAATCAGTGACGAGAGCGGTGCGGTATCCGAAAGTTGAGCTGGGCCTAACTTTTCTCGTTCCGCTTAGCGAAACCGCCGGAAGTAGTTACTTTCCAGCGATCGAATATAAAGGGTGCGCCTACTATGTTAGGCGGAAACGCCAATATTCACATGAGAAGACGCGAAAATATATGCCGATTATCATGAAGTATATTTGTCAGTAGAATTGATAGATCAGTCATTACACAATCATTAAATGAAGTCATTTATTTGGTTCGACTCAGAGCTTCGCCATGAGGATAACGTGTAACGAAATATTCCCAGTATCACCGCATCACGTGACTTACTCATACCCCGCAGACTTCTCGCCGCCAAGCATCAATGGGCCCTCTACTATAGTTATCAAGCTCTATGATATAGACCCACTCGCTATTCACGACCACGACTGTAGTTGAACGGCGCAATAAAATACCAAGTTTTAGTTATCTCAAGTATATTATAATACCATTAGCATCAACCGAACTTGGCAACTATCAAAATCCCACAACCGATATCCAAATAATTCTGATGTTGATTCTGCTATATCCTATGCAAATATCCTATGCTATATCCTAGGCTAGTTGTACAAAAAGTTCAATGATGTAGCACGTCTGTGGAATGCCACGGAGAAATTAATATTCTACATAGTTTATTGTTCCTAAATTGTTCAATAAACAAGAAGAATAAATAAAAAATACCACAAAATTACATTCCAAACGTGTTGAGTAAATAAGGTAAACAAGGTACAACGGGCCTATACCTGAACAACTTAATCTAAGGGAGTGTAATAAGGGCATCCAATGTTAAGGAAATACTAGTTAATTTAATTTGTTTAAACTGTGTTCAAATTCGAAGTGGCTATATTCTTCAGACCGGAAGTAGGTTTTAGATTCATTCATTTCATTTTTAAATAATTTTATTCCTGTTTTTTGAACCACAAATAGGCCTACACACATTGTTCAATTGTGTCTTCTCACATTAAAATTCACAAACAAGAAACCCGCATGAGAGAGAACTCTTGTGTGCGGGTTGCCTGGTAGAAGTTATGCAGAGGAAAATTAATAAATAAGTAATAAACTAGTGAGTCATCGAACATACAACAAAATAAAATTGCTTTTAGTTAAGATTAAATTAGTTTAAGATGTTGATTTCCTTAGGTTATATATATAGTTTAGGCATAGTCTATATAGTTTAGGTTAGTTTGTATAGGTTAGATCCATTGAATTAGTTTGGTCGAGTCATTGAGGTTAGTTTAGGCTGCGCGAACAACAACTTCAACAACAACAACAACAACAACAACGTCTGCAAGTAGTCACATAATACCGAGTTGCGTTACTAAACGTAAAGAAGGCGTCCATATATTTGTGTCTCGGCAGTAACTTCTCATTGCTTCACAAACCGGGAAGTTTCCGCCATAATTTACATAATATATTAGTGATAATATAGAATGCCTTGCTTAGATTCTATTTTTAAATATCCAATATGGCCGCCGAGACTGGAACGAGCATACGTTGCAATCAGCTGCAGAAGTGACGTATCTCGGTTAGGTAATATCTATGCATAGACCTATTGTCTGATGAATAGCGGCTGCTGTACAAATTGCAACTGATCGGTTAATTGCTTGCGAAATATTTCAAGGTTCTATAAATGTTTTGGGTTGCCCACTATCTTCTTTTCTCTTGGATTTTTTTTCTGTTATGTAAAGCTGGATTCACAATGCGAACGAATGATTAGTGACTAATACTAAATACTAAAATTGAGAAACTGAGCATTCACATAGGTTTGAAATAAGAAATAATTTCCATGAGTCGTGGATTTAAATTGAAATCTACATGTTAGAAGGCTGTAAACGAGCGGTTCATCGAGCGGGATAGCTTCCTTTTGCATTGACTTCCTGTCGTTTCGAATTCACGACTTCTGATTGGTCGGACTAATGATTGAAACTAATGATAAATACTAAAGTTGAAGGATAGTTAACTTTCAAGGTCAGTCACTAATATTAATCACAATGTGAACGTCAACACTGAATCCGTATTTGCCAGCTTTAGTTAATAATGAATCACTAATCATTAGTTCGCATTGTGAATCCAACTTCATTCGTTCTATATTTGTATAATATAATAAAATATGATGACATTTAATATAATAATAAATATAAAATGATTGCTCAAAGCTCGCTTCACTAGATAAGACCGATAGCTGAAGCTGAATATGCGGCGACGGTGTGGGATCCGTATAAAGTGGGACAGATCTATAAAGATGGAAAGTATACAGAGGTGGGCAGCGAGAAAAGTTACAGGGAAGTTGAAGAGAAGTAAATGGATTATCAAAGTAAAAAAGCAGGAAGCTGAAGAGGGTTATCAGAGAGTGTGAGCATACATCTCCATGGTGTGAGTAAGATGATTGAAGCGTTGGGATGGAATTCATTGCAGAAGAGGAGAGGGCAGTGAGGCTGTACAATATGTACAGGGCATTCACAGGACAAAGAGAACTAGGAATGAGATTGAAGGAACCTCATTATTCTGGGAGAAGTGACCACTGGGTTAAAATAAAAATCATTCAAGCACGACTGGACAGGGTGAAGTATTCATTTATCAATAGAACCATATGGGACTGGAATAGCCTGAACCAGAGTATGTCTGACGGAGTCGATAAGATTGGTCAATTTAAAATGAAGCTGGCTAGATACATTTGGTAATTTAAGATTTTTCAAGTAATTTAAGTTAAATTAAGATGTTACCACCTGTTTATAACTATTTGTAATAATGAGATAAACAAACAAACAAACTATTGGAACTGGCCTTCCACCCAAACCTTCAAGTTTTCAAGTTTTAATAATAGGACATAATAATAGTACACATTGTAAAAAGACTGAGAGAATATAATGATGATATTAGACTAATAATTTGGTGATAATTAATGTGGTATAAAGATTTATAGTAATAAATAAAAGGTAAGGTGATAATATGGAGATTGTTAAAGTTGAGTATGATTCAAGTATAGAGAGCCTGTGTATTGCTAGAAAGTAGTGGCCATAGGCCTACAGTGACTTTTTTTGCAAAATCATGGTCGCCACTTTTCTAATGTCCATTTTTTGTAAAGTTAATTTTTAATGTCAAATATAATATAGGCAGATTGTATTTTATTCATATTACATGCAGATGATAATGGATTTACATTTAATTGATTCTAAACTACCGATGAGTTAAAAAGTGAGTAATAACTTGAAAATAGGAAGGCTCAATTGGCAAAATCATGGCCACCGCAGCTCTCACGACCAAATTGTCTTTCATAGACAGATACATGACAGTATGATTCAAGCACGATGTAGTGATACCAACCTATTTTATCATAATGATAAAATGATGATAAAATAGGTTGGTATCACTACATCGTGATGCAAGGCATTTTCTCATGCACCAACAAGGCCGTTATATGGGATTTGTATTTCTAAATTCTTTGATAGTCGGTATTGAATATCTTGAGTCAAGATGGCAGTGTAAAAAAACAAGTCGTTTCACATTTTCGTAAACATCTTTTATAAAGTACTCTCAAAATTTTTAGTTGAATATTCATAAAATTATCAAGTTAACCATCATTTCGGTTTTATTCCCAACCAAAATTTACGCTCACCACAATACTTGCAGTCCAAATCATTACAAATTTCTAGTTCGATGCATTCCATATCCAAATATATATATATATATCTACAAGTAACAGCAGTTGAAACGTGAAAAGTGCCATGAATTGAAAATTTTTGATAAAAAAGGGTTGGGTAACTACATAAATATATCTACACGCAATCGGAAAGAAGTACCACATCCTTCAAAATGGCAAGCGACGCTCAAAGAGAGGAAATAAACTCTTTTTTTGCACAAGCACGAAGAGAAAGAAGATTTCCTGGTGACCGCTATGGTATCCCGCGACTTGAACAAGCTACAACCACATATCTTCAACTGCAGGCATATAATGACCAGGTGGCAATGATGCGGGATGAAGAAGAAAGGTAGGCCAAAGAGATGATGGAGATTATATGCAAAAGAAAAATAGTTTTTTTTGTGTCTACTGCTTAGTTCTAAGCACAACTCATCGAGGCATTCCCTGAATTAGATCTCAACTTGGAATAGTATATTTCATATTTATTGGATAATGGCCTATACCACTTTGAATCTGACCTATTATTTTAGTCTCTCTTTAGTTCAAAAACATTCAAATCTCAATCAATATTTAACTGATTGTTTAGTTTTAACATAGATGTAGGCCTAATGGTAGAACAGTCCCTAGGAAATCTCATCACATACTGAATATCGTCTTTTTGGGGGTAGGGGCCTATATGGTGGGTTGTTTGATCCACAGATGAGCCTTCTTTTATGCTTCGTGGAAAAAAGTGAACTTTAATGCATGTATTACCGATATGTATTATTGTGCCAATAAAAAACTAGACCTATTCAACTTCATTATTATTTTTACATCTTATGAGGATTGAAGAGCTTACTAAAAAATATAATTATTATCATTATCATTATTATTATTGTTTGATTATTTGATGTGAGTTTTCGCTAGTTGACCGTGACTTTTAGATATTACTTATTCATATAAAAGAAGATGAGTTCTTTGAACAGAGTAGGCCTATTATTAGTTGAAATTATTAGTCAAACCTATGACTATCAATAACGTAACGGGATAAGCAATATGGCGTAAGTCCTATCCTTTAACATTAGGCCGTTTTCACCATGGTGGAATCAGCGCGCTTTCGTGTACATTTGTGAGATTCGCAATTTCAAATCAAATCGTACGTATAAGGCTCGTATTTCAGTGTATAGCACATAGTTGTATACTTGCATTGTTTCTGACCTTTCTCGTAGATGATGAGTAATTATCCAGTTATCAAATGATAAATATAGCAGTATCCAGTAGGGCTCTTGACTAGGGGACTAAATGCTTTTACAGACGTATTCTTAATTTAGATTGACCAATTCAAATTAACTTTATTCCAATATTGCTCAATGCAGTTGGAAAGATCTGGATCCACAGATTGCATTACATCTATTACTTGTATAGATCAACATACAATAATACCAGCAAATCGTCATAACATTTGTGAGGCGGCATCCCTTTGATATACGCATGGTGCGAAAGGAAAGCGCCATGTTGCGTATCCCGTTACGTTATTGATAGTCATAGGTCAAACCCTCAATAGATTTTATGGACACTCAAGAGTGAAAAATGTCTTGTCATAATGTACAGTTATTGGATGAAAATGAAATATATATATATATGTATTATTATCATCATTGGATTGATGTGTTCATTTGTTACATATTTCTGCGCCCTCATGTTAAGAGTGTTGGCGTTTTCGAACAAAATCACTAGCAAACGTGATTAAATTGACAACATTCAATCATTCTCATATCAAATTGTATACCATGAAAAGATGGCACTCATCTGCTGAATGAAAATAACAATCCTACTAAACAGCTCCAGTTGCTGCTTATTCATATGATTTAAATAATTTTAACCACAATAAGACGAAAACCTGGCAATAGAAGATTTTGCTTATAATTGACAATTTTCTAGTAATTATCTCGGTCTCCTTTTAATTTTCAGACAACGTCAGGAAGACTATGCTCGATGGGATACCGAACGTGGAAGAGCTGGAGCTCATGCCGCGGAGGAGGAGGAGGAGGATCCTGAGATCCTGGGTAGACCAACAACTGCTTTCGATGTGTTGGAAACCACCTCGGCTGAACGAACTCAAATGGTCATAGATTGGATTAATCGCTATTCGAGATATGGCTTTCCCGGCGACAAATACAAGATGCCCAAGCCGAAGATGCCGCCTACGTGGGTAGATCAGACAGCTTACGAAATCGAACTGAAAATGCACGAGTATGAAGAAAAGAAACGAGCTAGAAAGCCACCTGGTCAAGTGAGTCCGATACCACCATTCACAAAAGCACGAATGATGCGTAAAGGTGGGTAAGTAAAAATGATAGCGAAAGCTAAATCTATACTCACATTTTCGTATTGATTATTTGCTTAGAGACAGTAAATATTGAGGTTATTTTGTTATCCTTCTGAATAATGCATGTTCAGTATGTAAGCAAGTTTAGTCGGGGCAGACGTTGAATTTTCAAGAGGGTAAACTCTCAAAAAGTAACAATTGCGCAGCCGGCGATCATCTGCGCGTGGAGTGGGGTGGAAGCCCCACAGTCCAGTCCAACAGGGGATTTGGGGAAATTTGTGACTTTTTCAGGTGATTTTTGTGGTACCAGTAGATTTCAAGATATATTTAGTGTTGCATCAATTGGTCAATCGTTAAATCTGTTAGTGTTGAAATGAACGAAATTACAATTTAGGGGAACCCACCCACAAAAACGTCACTTTTTTATGATTCATTGATGTATCAATGTTGAAATAGTATATTACAAATTTGAAATGAAAAAAAAAGTTGAAAATTCCAAGAAAAGTTCGGAAAAACTAGCTGTAAAAATACGTTGAACCGTTGGAAACAACAAAACCAGTAGGTGGTTATAGCATGAAGACGGCAATTCATACATTCGTTAAGTAAACCTACTATCAGATGAACTAAATTTCATCAGCATGCCTATAATCATTTTGATACAAATAAATTGTTTCTGTTTTATCTTGATTTACAACAAAAAATTGACCGACCTTCCCTGATCTTGTATGCCAAGCGCATACGGTTGAACCGTTATTTTTTGTTCAACCCAAAAGCAGTTGTTCCACGAACAAATTAATACCATAAAACGAAAACATATCTCGAGAAGTGATCAAATTATATATGTAACGCGAGATGCACGTTTTGTGATCATTTTCAATGTCAAATGAAGAATAAACAGTCGTAGTGGCTTTCCAGATAAACGTATTGTTGTGAAACTGCTTCACTTCGCTTAGAGAAGAACATTCTACAATAATGTCGATGTATAATGAACATGCAATATTTTTACAAATAACCACCCTACTGCGAACTCTTTACACTGTGGAGACAGGGGACGTATTAAAGTTATAAATTGAAATGGGCTGGCCTAATCGTATAATCGACATATTATTGTATTTGGATGAGCAAAGCGAAGACTCAATTTGACCATATACTCGAAAAAAAAGTACATGTTTTTTTCGCGCTGTACAGGGCAAATGAAAATCCAAATTCAGTTGAAATTTCGCATACACAAAGTGTCCTCATCTAATTCGATGTCGTTTTGAGGGGCAATCGGTGGCACCACTTCTGAGTTACCTCATTTCAAAGATATTTTAAATCCCACAAGAATAATCCAGAGGAGAAAATTCGTATAAAATATTACCTCCGAGAGAATTCAAATTTTCATAGAATTTTAATATAATAATGACACACTTTATTCCGAATTTTCACTCAAATCGGATCAGTCGTTTTGATGTAACAAAATATGTAGGCCCAATGTAATGTTTTTACATCAGTCAAAGCTATTAAGAAATCAATTAAATCAAAGCAACAAGTGTCACCAATTGATTGAAAACGATTAAGACAAGGCGTTCTTTATTACTAAAGAAATCAATTAGAATGAGTAATGAATAAAATAGGAGGGCAGTGACGTAATTGTTTGCATCTCAACGTGGATATGTATAACCAACCTATAAGATACATGTTGGTATGTTCTAGTTTGTCCATCAACGCGGAAACTCACGACGCGTTTTCCTAGTTATTTATATTAATCTTATATTCGTTTCTCCTTATTATATTTTCATTATAATTCTCGCGATTTAAGTAAAAGTTATGGTGATTATAATGTTTGTTTTTTATGCCAAATTTACTAGCTTTACGCGTCACACAGAAGACTGGATGGTTTTATTAACATGGTATCACCGATGTTATTTGCTTGTGTTGTTTGTTGCATTAGTTACTTGAATACAAATTACTCAAATGCTGAATGTTACATATACAATTACTATGGTATTACAAACTAATTATCCAATTAATTTCCAAATTATAAATTGGCCAGGCAATCATTGTTAAAGCTGATAGTTTCATCATTTTCATAGTTTTTTTTGAACTAGTAAATGTGGCAAACAATATAAAAGTGTGAGAAGAAGTCATTTTGAAATTATGTGAATATAGGTACTTTCATAAGCACTTCAAATACCCGTACTCTCATTGACATTAATTGTTTTAATATTGTATTCAAATTATTTCAATAATATTCACGGATCACCAATCATTATTTCAAAGACATTGATGACAATAAGTCGAGCAGAAGACAGCCGATCGCTCGCCGCAATGATTACCGTGGCAACCTTGTGACAAGTGATCTTTGGATAATCATATAGGTTTGCCCGAGGGGTTAACAACTCCTGAAATCTGGTGTACACTTGTCATGAAATTTTCCTGAAATTCCTTCAAATCTCTTGAAATCTTCTCGAAATCCCGTGAAATCGCCCTGAAATCCCTCGAAATCTGAAATCAGGTGTACACCAAATTTTTCAGTTGTTCACCCCTCGGGTTTGCCTACACACAATGCCCCATAGTTAGCCAAAGCTTTCAGACGAGAGCCTCTTAATTATCTATGAAGAGAGCTGCAAAACAAACTCTAGGGTAAGCTTTGCTTACCTAGCTTACCCTGACCGCTCGATCGATACTGATTATCTAGTAATCAACAATAGGTCAACTTTAAAAGTTCTGATTAACTTCTACATTTGATCAATTACTTACAGGAGATTGACGGAGCAAGAGAGAAAAGAAAATTTAGAATTTAAAAAACAGTGGGAAAAGCTACCGGCAAAAGAACGAAAGGCTAAAGTACGAGATTTGGAAGGTGTGGAATTCAGAAAAACTGCTCAAATTACAGCAGTTAAAGGGTGGAAGGCCCTTGGTGAATCATCAGGATTCGAAGGTGCTAAGATCGCATTTTTACCTCCACCACTCACTGGAAACAGAAATTACACTTTGGATGACGTTCACGAATATATAAATACGGTAAAAAATTTGGAAGAAAAAAAGGCAAATAAAGAACAAATCAATCTGAAAGAAGAAACTGAAGCTTTCAAAGTGCGAGCAGACAGGCGAGCGCTTCTTGAGATTGCGCAAAGTGAGGAAAGACGACAGAAGACGTTTCATGATAGGTATGGTATGATATTGATTAAAAATAGGACAGTGGTGTATTTTTTTTCATGTTGATGGATATTCGACATCTGGACTCAGGTCAACTCGAAAGTCGCGCTTTCATTTAGTTAGACAATCATTTATATGATACGAGATTTACCGATCAATAACTCACTGACGGGCCACTTTTCCACTTTCATAATAAATTAGGCATAATAGAGATGAGTGTAGGCACATGAGTTATGCCTACGAAGCATAACTTGTATCACTTGTATAACTGCCCATAAACAATTATTATTATTATTATTATAGTATAGTCGAGTAATGGGGTGTAAGGCGATAGGTCATCACCGTATATTACATTTACAGGTTATAAGATTTTTGAATAATAACCTTTAACCCACTTTTAATTCAGGGAAATATGTGATATAGTGATATATATATATATATATATATATATATATATATATATATATATATATATATATATATATATATATGTATATATATATGTGTGGGCTACTAAATATAGCTTGCTGTGGACAAGGCTTGATTAAAATTGTAAAGGAGTGGGATAATGTCCCAAAGAACATTAAAATGTAAATGAGCAAGAGGAGTTGGAAACTTTGGAGAGTTCAAGAGTGGGCTTGGGAAGAAAAAGAACTGCCAACGCGCAAAAGAGTGCATGCAATTGCAGTAATCCAACCAAAATACCAAATACCACTGACGGGTCACTTTTATACTTGTCCATAATCAATCATGCATAATAGAGTTGAGTGTATCAAATTTAACTTTAGACTTACCGTACTTTCAAATTAGGTAAATCTGTGATAGGGCCCACATTGATTTAAATTGTTATATATATATATATATATATATATATATATATATATATATATATATATATATATATATATATACATATAAATAATATATATATATATATATATATATATATATATATATATATATATATTTATAAATATATATATACATATATGTTATATATATATATATATATATATATATATATATATATATATATATATATATATATATATATATAATAATGATATATATTTAATAGGAAGATTAAAGTCGTGTATGAAATTTCATACACGACTTTAATCTTCCTATTAAATATATATCATTATTATAAAATGAGTCGTGAAAGTTTAAATGTTTCAATATATATATATATATATATATATATATATATATATATATATATATATATATATATATATATATATATATATATATATATATTATATATATATATATATATATATATATATATATATATGGATATATATATATATATATATATATATATATATATATATATATATATATATATATATATATATATATAAATATACGGCATTGGCAGTTTTTTTCAGTTTTTTCATTGGCATTGGCAACTTACCCATAATTTCATCACAAGTGTATGTATATATTTGCATATGTCTATTTCTCTGATCCGTTGGATTTGTTTGTGTTTGACTGCAGAGAGGCTGAACGTGTAAAAGCACGTGTGAAGGAGGTGGGTGGTTCGACCAGAGCGCAACTAAATGCGGCTGCTCGGCCTTGGTACAAATATGGGAAAAAACAAGGTTTCCAGGGCAAGGATTACAACATACCTATTCGTAAGATCGACGACGATGCCGTTGACTGGGTTGGTAAGATTGTTTACGAGGAAACGCTGATCATTTTAAAAGACATGGAGGCGGATCAAGAGAGAAAACGTAAGGCCGGGGTACCCACTTCTAACCTTGTATTTCCACAATTCCTAATCGGAGACAAGTAAGAACGAACCTCTTAAATCGTTATAGCTCAAGTAGATGCATTCCCTCACTGCCTATTTCCCTGATGTCTAAAAGTGCATACCTGGTTTGCCTTTTTAGACCTCGACTGAAAACGATCTGTCCCGTACTGACACATATAATGGAAGCTTATAAGCTTCCTTCGTCTGTGGTAGGCCTATAATACGTAAAAAGCGTTAAACTGACAGTAGTATTCTGGACGTACTTCATACTGAAGTATTATTTGCTTTTAAACGGTGTTTTTATTATTGACATCCTGTTTTGCAGTCAGGAGTGTGATTCAGAATGAAAAATATTACTAAATTCAGGTTTACTTTTATACAAATCAATCAATATAATTTCTGGTAATGAGACGGGTGATTCAGTGGCTAGCACGGTGAATCGTCATTCAGGAGACCAGCGTTGGATTCCTACCATGGTTGATCATCCTGACCGTAATTTTTCGTGGTTCCACTCTGTCGTTTTGGTTCATACCGGTGTGGTTCCTTATCAACAGGCCACGACCGACTCCTTTCCACGTTTAAAAAACCCGAATAAGCTCTCATTTCATCTTCCCATCATCTCATTCATCGTTCACCGACGCCAATTGATCATAGGCATCAGTAGGCCTACAGCGCGTCGTGAAGACCTCATATTTATTTCGTTTTTATTAAAATGAATATAAATAAATTTAATATAATTTATGAATCTTCCTTTAACGAAGCCTAGATATAAATATAAAAGTAATCATACAAAATATTGACGTAAAATAAACTCCATGATAAAGTCAATACTGTGGATGAAATGATAATGATACTAATGATTAGGAAAACGCTATAAATACTCGTTGCGCTAGATAGTGGGATGTGATCGGTTATGAATGGCCTCTCGATTAGGAACAATCTCGTTATGAATAAAACCAAGGAAACCGCTGTCAGGATGGTCGATCATGGTGGGAATCGAATCCTGCATGGCCTACCGAGTGAAATAGGACTAGTAATAACACATTGCTTGCATGGTTATCATAATTCCACAGATACGGTATCTATTAGTTGAAAGTGTAAAAATCAATTAGCTGGTTGTAGCAAATGGGAAACTGGGCAAATTGAGTGAAGTAAATTAAGCAATTGGCGAAATTATTTGTTGTCATTCTTGGTTACTCGTATTATTTCCGATTTCCGTACCTCACTTTATGGTTGACTGATCGATACTCAATCAGTTGATACAATTCAGTATTTTAGAGACGGAGAAAGGAGCATTTTTCTATCGCACTCGCAAAATTTTCTGAACTTGAGAAATACATTGAAATTGTACACATCAAAACATGTTGGTTATTATTTTAATAAAACGTTGTATGGAATTAATTTACGGTAGGCATATAAAAAGTTGAAAGCGATTACACCAATTTTATTTTCTCATGAATAACTTGCCTGAAGAATGCGTTTTGTGTTTTCAATTTACGTTACATACAAAAATTATGAGTAATATTATAACAGATTTTTAGAGAATTTTTTACGTATGGATAATTAGTGGATTAAGCAATAGTTAGTGGATTAACTTGTCATTAACCTTGGTTACATAGACTACGTTATTTTCATACCTCAACTAATTGTTAACGGATTAAAGTTTTTGAGATTTGTAAAACTGGGCTTTCAAGTAAATATAAGTTTGAATGTTTGTATTAAATAAACATTTGGACTGAAAAATAATTCATAACCGATATGTGTCACCATTATTCAATTTGGAGTGCTAACGCGATCGACCTACCCAAACAGTTCTACACATGCATGCAGATGCATAAAACAATAGCTTTATCAAAATATCTTTTCAAAGCGAATCAGTGTGATCAATTCAAGTTACAGAAGTCGAGAGTAGGTTGAAAAGCACAAGAGAGGCTTCTTTACAATGAGCGAGTTTGTGTTCACGTTTGATAATTTATTAATCTGTCATCTGTGTAAGATATATAGGATGAATATTATTTTTTCACATTAATCTTGCATTCTAATCAACGTATAGCGTGACTGGCAATTTTAACACCGATATGCAATGTGTAGGCCCTAAGTTGCATCTGATTTTGAATGCAGCACATCCGAATACTGCTGACACAAGGAACACAAGGAACACAAGGAACACAAGGAACACGGTAGTCACATTATAGCTTCTGCAGAATGACGTGCGTAATCGGTATATTTCATTACTAGTGTCTCAAGGAAGAAATACAGCGGGCTAAAATCAGTCAACAAACAAATACGTATGAAAATATTGGGTAACGACCCTATGCTATGAAAATGACAGGATGGTTCCTACGTTACAGGCCACGACCGCTTCCTTCCCACTGCCCTTTCTATTACCTGAATATTTCCATTTTATCGTCATTAATCATTCAGGTAGGCCTAGGCAAAATATCTTATTTATTGCGTCGTTACTCAATGTAAATTTAGGTAATTTTTAATAAGTTATTTATTCATTTATTTATTTTCATTTTCGTCCAAGTGGATTACAATTTAAAATGGCATATTTTTTTAAGTTAATCATATAGGCCTAAGCAAAGTTAGGCATATTACTAAAATAATTACAATTGTTTGTTGATTGTTGTACCGTCTTTTCAGGTCTTTTTTGTTCTCAATTCATTATTATTATTTATCATATTATAGCATAATATTTCCGATATTTGACATAAATATTATTTTCAAATGGTACGTATTACGGAAGTCAAATTTTCTGTCATCTTATTATATATTTTTTTTGTAGTAAATATGTGATAAAAAATGTATATGGAGCTACGCGTCATATATATATATACATACAGGGTCTCAATAATTTTTAAACACCGTTAAAAAGCAAATCATATTTCAGTAGTCAGTACGGTCCAGTTTTTAGGCAGTATGGGAACACTATAGTCAGTTAGGCTTCGTCGGCAGTTGGGTAATAAAGAGGTAAACAGGTATACCATACCCTTTAAGACAGTGTGGGGATAGGCAGAAAAAGATCACACACTCAATTGACAGTTAGTTTGTAGGCAGTAGAATTAGAAAAATTGACATATCTGATCTATTTATTCTATCGCATCATTTTTGTATAAAAATGTATTATATTTTCATTATTACATTTGTATTTCTCATTCATACATTTTCTTATTGTTGAATATTATTCAAGTACCTTTTACTGGTTCTTGACGGCATGCACTTTTCAAATAATTCATCATGATGTACACGATTTTTCAGAGGAAAAACTCAGGATGAAATAGCCGAGGAAACGAGAGTGAGAAGAGACTGGGCTAAAATGAGTGACGACGCTCGACGGAAGTATATCGACAAGCAGAAAATGAAGGTAGCAGATGAAGGTGCCAAACGGATAGCTGTCAAAGTGTTCGAGGAGCATGCGGCCCAGCGCGGATACGGAGGCGATGACCACGGCATTGAAAGACCCAACGCTAAAAAACAATTAACTTACGACGCAATGCAGGCCTACAACAAGCAAGTTTATGATAAAGATGTTGCGCCAGCTAAAGCAAAAAAAGCAGCAGAAGATAATTTGGAAAAACGAAGAAAGAAAATTAACGACGATAGAAGACAAGCCATCTACGATGGAGTAATAACGAGTCTGCGAATTAAGTACAGTGCTCAGAGGGAGTATACAGAAGAAATGATACGAGCAAAGGCTGACGAAAGGGTGGCAGAATTGCTCAAAGAAATATCAAAGAAGAGCAGAGATGAGGAGAGAAGAGCACATGCAGAACATAAAAGGTACGCAGCAAGATTACCTCCCAAAGAGAGGAAAAAACTGAAAGAGCCGATAATGCCGTATCCTCCGTCGCCGCAATCTCCTCCTTTACCGCCACCTGCCCCTTCACCGCCAGATGTGTTTCCTCGTCCTACAACAGGACCCAGTGACGCGTTCAAGAGAAAATTTGACGTGCTAGCTGCTAAGAAAGAGTCACACATCCAGGATGCGACAGACGAAGAATGTAAGGATTCACCAAAAACCTAAAGTTTGTGCTTAATTTAAATGTTTTCTACTGATTGGGGGATCGTAAGCGAAGACTTGATTTCACAGTAGGCCTAATTGTAACAAAAACCCAAGTTGTTATTCAAATTTGGTCGAACAAAATTGTTCAAACTGCTGTTACCAAGTCCAAGATGAGAATAGTATAACAATTCTAGAATATTTACAACGCATAATTCAACACTCGACAAGCAACGTTCGATGGGTATAGACTTCTTCTGATAATGAATCATAATTCTAGAAATTAAAGCGAAATGAAGATCTCGTAGATATAATGAGAATGAATAACTGTTTTTTTCTCATACCCAATCATTTTATTGCTGGTATCATTTTCTTCTTCTTAAAGTACACTACACAAATTCTGAATATTAATAATGATGAAACAATAAATAACGTGCTCACCTTATAATGTAATACTTATAATTGAAAAATACTATTTTATAAGGTCCGTCTTATGAACTACTTGTTAGAGGATTGAGCGATAGTTAGCGGATTGACTTGTTTTTATCTTAGGTTACGCGTGTTACTTTAACTAATAATTAGCCGACTATCAACCAACTACGACTTGATAAAACCGTCTCTGATTACAATAAATTACTTTTATGAATATGATATTTTGTTTTAGTGCGACGGAGACAAGTAAGAGACAGACTGAAGAGACGGCAAAAGGAGCTGGACGACGAAGAAGAGAGGAACAAGAGTAGGCGGAGTGGGGACGACGATGATGATGATGAGGGAGGGCGTGGGCGAGGACGAGTGCGAAGGTCAGAGGAAGGAATTGCGGACTTGGTGCCAGGTGAGGAGAGTTTATCGGTTGAGGGGAGGAGGGTGGAGGTATAACCTAATTATAGTCATATATATTGGGTTTTAACGACGCACTATACTGATGGCTACGATCTATTGGCGTCGGTGGATGATGAATGAGATGATGGGATGATGAGATAAAAGGTTATTTCATTAGGTGTTTTGGATGGTGGGATGGAGTCGGTCGTGGCCTGTTGTTAAGGAACCATCCCAGTATCAACCTGAACGACAGAGGAAAACCACGAAAAAGCCCTGCAAGGATGGTCGACCATGGCGGGAATCGAACCCCGGTCTCCCGAATGACGGTTATCAGTGTGTTATCACTCAGCCACGCGTCTCGGTCTAATTATAGTCAAACTAGTGGGACCCATCATGTGTAAAACATGACCTGTAAGGAACTGTAAGAAATTATCGTATATAGACTGACATATGAGAGAGAGATAGAATGAAGAAGCACATTGTCGTACTATTGGTGCAACTACTTTAACAAATGATCACTTGGCGTTGTCGAATGATATACGCAGTCCTTGGCTGTGTGATGTTGAACGATGAATAAACACAATTACGCGCTATTTCCTAAAATTACACTGTTCTCTTTCGACAAAGCTTCTATAAAGTGGGTTGGTTATTGCGAGGGGGGAGGGGGGGGGATTCGTTTACCCGCGGCAGGGTGCGCGCGCAAGAAGCGTTTCGGACAGAGCGATGAGAGATTGACAAATTTACACTTCGACAGGAAAAATACACAGGAAAATGATTGTGTACCACAACTACTTTGGGGTACCGCTCTTGTGGACCACAGTATTGTGAACCCCGATATTCTGGACTACAAGAAGAAGATAAAGCGGACCCCAGCATTGTGGCCCACTCGATTAAACCCGAAAATTGTACAAATACTTTGATTTTTTGGCCCCCAATATAGTGACCAACAAAACTAGAACACGGGGGTCCAGTATATCTTTTAGAACGACCGAATTGGTATTGTGGACCCCAATAAACTGACACACAAAGATCTGTCATTGTTAACCTCAATAAGCTGGACCCCAATATTGTGGCCCACAAAAGTGTATCCAAATATCGTGTGAATATAGTGGACCCCAAACTAGATATTCTGTACCCCAAAGCTTGTTAGACATACTGCACCCCGATATTCTGGCCCCCAATATAGTGGCCCACACAACTAGAACACGGGGGTCCAGAATATCTTTTCCAACGACTGAATTGGTATTGTGGACCCCAATAAACTGATACACAAAGAGATCGGCATTGTCAGAACGAAAACTGCACCCCGATATACTGGCTCCCAATCCGAGCTAAACGCACTCGCAGCTCACCAGCTTAGCTCGGATTGGGAGCCAGTATATCGGGGTGCAGTTTTCGTTCTGACAATGCCGATTTCTTCGCGTATCACTTTATTGGGGTCCACAATATCAATTCAGTCGTTGGAAAAGATATTCTGGACCCCCGTGTTCTAGTTGTGTGGGCCACTATATTGGGGGCCAGAATATCGGGGTGTAGTATGTCTAACAATTGCTTTGGGGTACAGAATATCTAGTTTATGGTCCACTATATCCACACGACACGATATACACTTTGGTGGGCCACAATATCGTGGTCCAGTTTATTGAGGTTAACAATGACAGATCTTTGTGTATCAGTTTATTGGGGTCCACAATACCAATTCGGTCGTTCTAAAAGATATACTGGACCCCGTGTTCTAGTTTTGTGGGCCACTATATTGGGGGCCAGAATATCGGGGTGCAGTATATCTAACAAGCTTTGGGGTACAGAATATCTAGTTTATGGTCCACTATATCCACACGACATTTGGATACACTTTGGTGGGCCACAATATCGGGGTCCAGTTTATTGAAGTTAACCATGACAGATCTTTGTGTATCAGTTTATTGGGGTCCACAATACCAATTCGGTCGTTCTAAAAGATATACTGGACCCCGTGTTCTAGTTTTGTGGGCCACTATATTGGGGGCCAGAATATCGGGGTGCAGTATATCTAACAAGCTTTGGGGGACAGTATATCTAGTTTGTGGTCCACTATATCCACACGACATTTGGATACATTTTTGTGGGCCACAATATCGGGGTCCAGTCTACGGGCTCCCCTGCTTTGTGGTAGCGCGTCAGACCGGCAATCTGAAGGTCTGAGTTCAACTCCTGGTAGAAATCTCAAATTTCCATCGCAAAATCGCCAATCGTTTCAAACCATGCTATATGTATATATGTACGCGAAAGTGAGCTTGAAGAACTTGAAAATATGAACAGCACAAATATAGGCCTATATTATTCTTTGAGTTCTTTGAACCCACTTACGTGTTCAGTATTATGATGATCATGATATATATTCATATATTTAGATGAGCGTAGCGAAGTTCTCCATTTCATATACTGAGAAAAAGTTGGGCTTCGTTCTTATGTTTTTTTTTGTAATTTTGTGCGCGGCATAAAGGTCAGAAAGAAAACAATCAACTTGCCCTCTTTCAACATATAAATATCATACCAGAATAGGTTGGAATTGTTCTTCAGAAAAATCGGTTCAATGGTTTTTCCGAAAAAAATCGGAAAGTTTCAAAAATTCCCTTGAGAATAACCTGGAGGAAAAATACTTGATAAACAAGGATTCTTCAAAAGCTCTCAAATTATATCCGAATAGAAAGAAAACTATTATACACATTTTCACAGATTTTTGCAACAATCGGATGAGAAATAACGGAGAAAACCCATTCAAAACGCATTTTCACATCAACCAGAGCTATTAATTGGGAAACCAATTAAATCTATAGCAACAAGTGTCAGCAATCAATTTAAAATGATTCAAATTATTGATGAATGAATAAGAAGGCCGTGATATAATTGATTCTGGATATGTTTTCAAACATTCAATGTGATCCAAGGTCTGTAGATATAGATAGAGCTGACAAATTATTTTACATTCTAAATTTTTATACTTCTAGGCTAACGCAAATCCCGCGTTTTCCTAGTCAACATATATTAAGATGAGCGTAGCGAAGATTTCCATTCCACTTACCGAAAAAAAATTGGGCTTCGTTATTTATTTTTTATTTTTTATTTTTTTTTCTTTGTTTGTAATTTTGTGCGCGGCATACAGGTCAGAAAAATGGACCAATCGACTCCAAACTTTTTCCTCATATTGGTGTCACACTAGAATAGGTTGGTATTGTTTTTCAAAAATATCAGTTGCAAGTTTTTCCCGAAAAAAATTTGGAAAGTTTGGAAAATCTTCGTAAGAATAACCCGGAAGGAAAATAATTGATTTTTTTTAAGGTTTAAAATTTTTACTGAATATGAAAAAAATCTTTCAAAAATATCAAAAACTATCAACTAACTATTCAGTGATTTTCACAACAATCGGTGGAGAAATAACGAAGAAAACGCAATGAAAGTATACATTTTATAATCATAATCAACAGATCTTGCAAAGTGAATATCCCACAGGTTGCACTCTATTATTTATGTAATGCTGGTCAACGACCCGACCCCACCAACAGCTAGGTCAAACGGGCACTATATCAACAAGTGGCATGCAACACGGTTTTCAACCGCTCGAAGTAATCCAACGTCTGTAGATGTAGAATGAGCTGACAGAATATTTCTCATTCTCAATTTCCATACTTCTAGGCTCATCTCACGATGCATTTCCTGCGTTTCACTCACTCTAATTGACGACTCGCAGTCTCCGCCCCCATGACGTCAGAAATCACATACCGTCCAATCAACAGGGCTGTTAGTACTGTAGTCAAATTCAAATATCCAATCGGGATTTCTTGAAATGACTACAAACGGTACGATCAGACTTGCTGACCGGTAAAGCCACGCCTATTTCGAGTCGTCAATTGTTTATTCATTTCTAAATGATATTCTGCAATATAAATGTGTGTGTTTTCAGTTGAAACGTATGAGATCTATGAAGGAGTTCTCTGTCGCCAGCCTCGAGACGTAATGATTCATCAAGACACGATCGACAAGTCCCTACTTCTGACGCACGGTGCTCATATCATAATCGCCGTCAATCCAGGTGGCATTGTAGGATACGAACCAACTCGTCAACAATATTGTAAGCACTTGTGCATTATTTCAACTATATTGATTGATTATTGTTTGCTTAACGACCCCATCAATATATTGTATATTATTGGGTTTTTTTAACGACGCACTATACTGATGGCTACGATCTATTGGCGTCGGCGGATGATGAATGAGATGATGGGATGATGAGATGAAAGGTTATTTTATTAGGTGTTTTGGATGGTGGGAAGGAGTCGGTCGTGGCCTGTTGTTAAGGAACCATCCCAGTATTGACCTGAACGACAGAGGGAAACCACGAAAAACCCCTGTCAGGATGGTCGACCATGGCGGGAATCGAACCCCGGTCTCCCGAATGACGGTTCAGTGTGATATACCACTCGGCCACGCGTCTCGGTGACCCCATCAACAGCCAGGTCATATGGGGGTACGAATGAGAAGGTGATTATGAAACTATGAAGTAAAAAGGTGACAAGTGATGTGAGTGACAGGTGATGAGGTGATAAGTGAAAGGACGTTTACAAAAACCCATGCCTTATGCGGGATTCGAACCCACGTCTTTCGTGACCGAGCTACCGAGAGTGGCTCAAATCAATCGACAAATGAAACTCGTACTTACTGAAACACTAACATACGGGAAATCGTCAAAATATGATTAGGCCTACGCCTACATTTGATTATTTTCCTAATTTAATTCCAGTCTGAAACTCCACAATTCGCCAACTGGTCTCAAGAAGAGCCGCTCCCGTCGAAGGTGTTGCTTGAAATCTAATTTCACGTGCTTATATATAGTTGCTTCAAAAGAGTATGACATTAATTGGATGTATTTCCATAGGGTAGAAATTCAGTAATCCCGATTTAACGGAATATCAGTTTTATATTTTTCCATTTATCAGATGAGTGAATGCGAAGACCTCCATTCTACTCTTACGGAGCTATGTCAGTGTGTTTGTCTGTTTGTTTGTAAGAACTGCACACTCAGGTTGCAGGGTTTGACTGATCGACATGAAACTTTTTCTGTACACGCAAACTCATCTAACTTGGAGCTGTATAGTTTTTGTGTTGAATTGGTTGGACCAGTTTTGAGAAATACCATCTTAAATTTTCAAAAACTCTCATATGATTAGGCTGAGAAAGAAAATTTGAAAAATAAAATCTCCAAAAAAATTCATATTTTTCCTGAATGTTAACATATAAATGATATTGCAATTGTGTATGCAATTCAAACCAGCCGTTTCGAAGAAATTAATTTAATAAATGTGTTCTCATTCAAAAAATAAACAGAAATAATAGCAGAACCATTGCTGACATTCACGGCTTTCTAGAGTCGATAATTGACTAATGGAGTATATTTTATATGAGTCAAGGAGCAGTGAAGAGTTTTTGATTGTTCCTCCTATAAATATCTCACGCATCTTACAACGCATATGCTGTTCGCCTAGTTTATTCCATTTCCGTGGACTATACATGACGTGGTGTGGGAACGAGACATAGTGCAGCTGATTGAAATACAGTTGTTGTATAAATAAAGCAAATGGATATAGTTGGGCTGATGATGATGAGCTCTGTACGGTGTAATTACATGAGCGTAGCGAATTCTCCATCATTTCTTCATCATTTTGTCTGTGTTTTTTTATTTTGTTTTTTTTTATAAGCATTCAACAGATCGCAGGGTTTGACTGATCGACATGAAACTTTTTTCGTACACGTAAACTCATCCAACTTGGAGCTGTATAGTTTTTGGAAATATCCAAGAAAATATTTTGAAATATTTTGAGAAATATCATCTCAAAGTTTCTAAAAACCCCTTAAGATTTGGCTATGGGCGGAAAATGTTGAAAAATGAAATCTCTTCGAATGAGATGAAATTTTCTCTGAATGTGTATAAATAGATTGTACGCATTATCTTAATTTAAATGCAATTCAATCTAGCCGTTTTGAAGAAAAAAATTAAAATAACTGGTTTTAATAATCAAATTTATTATAAAAATAATGACAGAATTGGGTTGCCAAAATTCACTGCTTTCTAGATTCAATGTTTGCCCAACAATGAAGTATTTTTTTGAGTATTTTTCATATGCGTCAAGGTGTGTAGAACACCAGAGTCAATAAAGTAGCAAAGGTAGGACTACTTTAACGACTCTCAATATACCAGATATCTCGCTCATCTTTTATTTTTGCCATATTTGGCATCTTTTGCCATCTTTTGGCAAATCATGCGTTTGCCTAGATTATCAAAATTCTAATAGTGGGACACAGATATTTGTAATAATATTTGTGATACTTGTGATTGCATTATTTTCACAGAATACAGCAAGAACACATTTTTCTAGCCGTAAAGCCTACTTGTGAAAATGTTAGAATCCGAAGACAAAACATATACTTCAAATCATTTTGAAGATATTGACAATATCGGTGTTTCTCCCGTATTAGAATACTGATATCTCATACTGTTCCAAAGTTATCACCAAAAAGCTGTTATTTCGCTGAATCGACTCCTATTGACTAATCACGCGATTAGAATCGTATAGTATTGGGTTTGCTTAGATACTGTTGAGCATTAGGTCTTTGCCTAACAGTAGCTAACCTTGACCTAATCAAACCTAAATAAATAAAATAGTATTTCAGCAAGTGCCAAATCCCAAAATGTAAAATCACAGTGACTTGGTGCATCAAAGTACGACGCTAGTCAAACGAATATCGAACCAATCGCGACCACTCCCCCACTCTGCGAAAAGACGCAAGCTAGAGGTGACAGAGCATGTACTAACGTCTTCGCAGTTTCCCGTTTTCTTTTCCCACTGCTATTCCACCGTTGCATTACTATGACGACATAACTTGCTGTTCTCCGCAAACCTTCATCAATCACATCCATGTGTGACAGGTTACTTTATATAAAAGACGGATTAACAATCATGTGTCATTATTTGCAGATCAGGCAATGAGGGAACACGTCAATGCCGTCACTCGCGCCCAAAGTAGGTATTGAATTTAAGTATTAAATTATTTTGAAAAGAGGAAAATAGTATTAAAAAGTTTTGAATTGAAGTAGGTAGACTAATTAACTCGAATTGAATATTTTAAATAATACATCAAAATCTCTAAGTTCTAAAACCTAAGAAACGTGACTTTGTGAACAGCGCATCAGGCGGTAGGCGATTTCCAACCGCCTCCGCCTGCCGCGACACATGAAAAATAGCCTCATAACAGTGTGAACGTAGATCTAACTAGGGATCGTAGAATGATTCATTTCTAATTCTCTTCCAATGTTTGTGCTGATGAGTGGTTTCAAACATATATTTCAGAAACACTCGTGCCATTAATGGTTAAAGGATTTGGGCCGAATGAAACAATCGACTTTGAATCACTGGTGAGTGACGAGCCAGAAGAACAACCAGGGGAGGCGCCAGATGGACCAGTAGATGCGCCAAATGGACCAGAAGATGCGGCAGGTGGACCAGAAGATGCGCCAGATGGAGCAGAAAATGCGCCAGATGGAGCAGAAAATGCGCCAGATGGAGCAGAAAATGCGCCAGATGGAGAAGAAAATGCGCCAGATGGAGCAGAAAATGCGCCAGATGGAGCAGAAAATGCGCCAGATGAATCAGAAGATGCGCCCAGTGAAACATTGGTGAATCAATTAGGAAATCCTCCAGCTGATATCGAAGTGGGCCAGGTCGTAGAAGAACTTGACCCAAATAACGGAGACGTACTCAGCACATCAGAGGCAAGGAATGTTCTGGAAGCTTCTCCCCCGAGAATTGAAACACCCCCGAGAATTGAAACACCCCCGAGAACTGCAACTTCCCCGATAGCTTCAACGAGCTCTTCTCAAGGTGATGCACAAATTTTGAAAAAGAAACCAGTACTTGGTTCATCCAAATTTAAAGCTAAGCCTGCTCCAAAAGCAAAAAAACAGCCACCGAAACCAAAAGCGAAATGGAAACCGAGTAGTTACGAAACAGAAGCTGACGTTGTACCTGCTGCTACAAACGAAGAATTGTACGGGTCACCAAAATCTGGGAAAGGACTGACATTATCTCCTCCTCCACCATCAAGAGGCAGCGGGTCAGTGAATACATCTCAGTCTGGTGCTATACCCACTATCCAAGAAGAAGAGATAGTCCAAGAAATGGTTGACTCAGAAGCTGGACCGTTACTAGTTACAACAGTTATAAAACCAAAGCCAACGGCGAAATCAACTAGACAGCCACAGAAGCTTAAACCAGGACAGAAAGCAAAAGGAAAACCAAAAGTTGACCTTGAAACTCCTGAGGAAGACGAAATGTCCGCTATCCCAAAACCTGGAAAGGGATTACCATCAACTCCACCTCCAACCACCAACCCAACTCCATCAACTCCACCTCCAACCACCAACTCAACTCCATCAACTCCAAGTGGCAATAAAACAGCCGCTATCCAGGAAGAAGAGACGATAGAAGAGTTTGATGGAGCTACCAACAAATTACTTAAGAAAACAGTTACAATCACTCCCCCAAGAGTAGTTGATTTCTTAGGGTCATTAGGGACCCCTCCTTCTGGAGACATTTTATTACCAACAATCCTTCCGCATGCTGCTCCGCCTATCATTCAAGAGCAAAAGGTAGTAGAGGAGATTGATCAAGATACGAATCAGTTGTTTAGGACAATAGTGACAACAAACGTTCCTGGTCAAACTAGCAATACTGCACGAAATGAGTCTCAGGAATTATATAACAATCAAATGAAACAATTACTGAATTTCCTCGGAACTTTTTCACCAAAAGAATCCAGTAATGCTCCGACTAATGTCACATTGGAAAATACCATGCTACAGAGAGATCCTTATACGCAAGAAGTACTGAAAAAAACTGTGACGACTACTTTTCCACAACAACCTACCCTTTCAGCATTGCAGTCATTACCAAGCGGTGAGCGATTTTAAGTGTATACAAACACAAACACGCACCCACACACACACCCACACACACACAAAAACACACACACACACACATACAAACACACACACACACACATACACACACATATATATATATATATATATATATATATATATATATATATATATATATATATATATATATATATATATATATATATATATATGTTGTGGCGTGGACTTTGAGGGACGGAAGAAGATGATAAAATGTCACTTTTCGGAGATTTGCCAAAAAAGAAAGGGCAAATCTCCGAAAAGTGACATTTTATCATATATATATATGTATATATATATATATATATATATATATATATATATATATATATATATATATATATATATATATATATATATATATATATATATATATATATATATATATATATATATATATATATATATATATATATGTATATATATATATATATATATATATATATATATATATATATATATATATATATGAATATATATATATATATATATATATATATATATATATATATCTTCACTAATAATATCATGGAAGGGTGAGCGTGCGTGTGTCCATCCGTCCGTCCGTCCATCACTTGCGTGCGTACGTCCGTCCATCCGCTCTATGGAGCCTGGTAGAATGGGTGTTTCGAGTGCTGAGACGGGCGTTAGTGTCGGATAGGGGTAGTGGGACTGGGACTGGGAGTTGGGGAAACCGGTTTTCCCATGGCTGGTCTCCTGTCAGTCTCAATTGTGGCTGAGGGGGGGGGGGGGGGGGGGGAAGAGAAGACGAACCATATACTTCGTTATTTCGTTAGAAGCACACAATGCTGTTTCAATATTAGAAAAAATAGTAGACGACTATCGTCTTCTCTACTATTTCTTTGCTATTTCTTTGAGCTCAGCTCGCTCCATAAGAAACCGTTGTAGTTATTAACACGGGAGAGTTCTTCGTCCACATTGAGGCTTTCATGAAGTCGATTTCGACCCTCATGTTGTTCGAGAATGTGCTGTGGAACTTTCTATTCGAACGCAGCAGTAATACGTCATTAAGACAGAGAGAGAGAGAGAGAGAGAGAGAGAGAGAGAGAGAGAGAGAGAGAGAGAGAGAGAGAGAGGGTGGAGTTGTGGGTGGTAGATGGGATGAGAGAGGGGTGGTGGGGTTGTGGAGAGGGTTGAGAGGGAGAGGGGAGGGGAGGAGGGGGGAGGAGGGGAGAGGGATGTTATATGACGGGCCAAACGTGCCAGTATATACATATATATATATATATATATATATATAATATATATATATATATATATATATATATATATATATATATATATATATATAAATATATATATATATATATATATACATATATATATATATGATTTCAATAGCTTTCTGGTTACCAATAAGTAAGTTCGCTATTTTTGAACAGTTTTAATTCATGTAACACTATATATTAAATATATATATATATATATATATATATATATATATATATATATATATATATATATATATATTTATATATATATAAATATATGAAAAAATATATGTATGTTCATACATGAATATATATATATATATATATATATATATATATATATATATATATATATATATATATATATATATATATATATATATATATATATATATATATATAAGTACTTGACTTCAATAGGGAAATATGGGAATAGAAAAACTTTTCTATTCCAGTTGATAAGACT
Source organism: Brachyptera risi (assembly GCA_964007535.1). Taxonomy (NCBI): domain Eukaryota; kingdom Metazoa; phylum Arthropoda; class Insecta; order Plecoptera; family Taeniopterygidae; genus Brachyptera; species Brachyptera risi. The sequence goes on along the minus strand of OZ023331.1, from coordinate 18,432,952 downwards.
AAGACGATCAATTGAATGATAAAAAAATTGTGTTAATTATTGTCAAGCTGGAATGACTGGAGTATTCAAACGAAAGTAAGAGTAGGCCCTATGTTTCTGTTTGCCTGATAGGCTTACCTGTCAAATCCTTTGGAATCACAAGGTTAATTAGTTAAATCAGGTACAATAGATAGATACTTGCACTTTTGGTTCGATACAATGTTGGACATTACATTTTACTGATTCTGTGTGTCACTGTGTACTGTCCAACATACTATTTGAATTCTAGTTCGCGTGTAAGAAATGTACAACTCCGTGAACAACGTGTTTCGGATTGAACAAACCTCAACTGAGGGTATACATTAGTCAATTTTATTCAATATATATATATATATATATATATATATATATATATATATATATATATATATATATATATATATATAATATATATATATATATAATTTCACTATAAAGTGCTTATGGATCATGAAGGTTAAATATAATCAGTCATTCTATAGAGTACTAATAATTTACAATGTATATGTATATTTCAGGAACGGCTCAATACGCCAACGATGAGAGACTGCGCGAGATGCAAAGAGAGCTAGAGATGAGAAAAGAAAGAGAGGCAGCCGCTCAGAAAGAGAAGCAAGAGTGGATAGACAAATACGTGGCTCAATTAGAGGAGAGTAATCGTCGTTTAATTGAATCGGAGAGAAATGCGATGTATTTCGCACAAAATCGAAACGCAACCGGATCGCAACCGAACATGCAATTGCAGCAAACTTTCTCGAACGCTGCATATGAACAGAATCAAATGCAGGCGAGGTATCAAGAAAGTATTGCAGCTGCTCAATCGCAGCAAGCGATTGAGCAGCAGCGACAACCTTCGCCGCAGAGGTCTCCATCACCCAAATCTCCACCACCCAAATCTCCTCCACCCAAATCGCCTATCACCAAACCATCTACCCCCAAGCAACCTACCCCCAAGCAACCTACCCCCAAGCAACCCACTCCAAAACAAACTTCTCCAGTATACGCAAATGAAGGTAAGTAAGCAAGACAAATGACGTGACAAGTATAAGTACAGCCTACAGGTCAAGATGCATTGTGGGTTGCGTTGGTTTGCCTGTTGGAAATGGTGTCCTCATTTCCTATCCATCCCATGTTAAATATATGCTCCAATTCACGGGCCACATTTTAAGAATTATCGATCGTGCGTAGATAAGTATAATAGTGAAAAAATGACTTTACGTTCACGACGACTCATCTAATAACAGCTATCATCAAGTTTGTTACCCGTTTCTACAGAACAACACTAGATAGAGCAGCGATCTTTTGTTCTCAGAAAAGTACTCAGGAAATGGAACGTGTTTTCGAATGAATGAAGTCACCATCTCCAACGGGCAAATCAACGCAACCCTCAATGCATCTTGGTACATATCCGATGATATATAACAGCTGCTTCGACAAGAGTGGACCGGGACCTAAATGCTACAATACTGATCTGTAAATTCTTAAGAGTGGGCCACGGAAAATCCAATAGTAAATTGACCTGAACCCCCAGAAAGATATTTTTTTTTAATATTTTTTTATTATTCATTTGAATAGTTTCGTACAATGTTATATAGTGTTTTACGGTCATAAATCCATAATATTGATAATAATAATAATAAAAATAATAACTCTTTATTTAGCAAGGTATAGCTATTACTTTTCATAGTAGGGCCTACAGTACAAAAAAAATCTGAAAGAAATAAGATTCAGGGACATAATATATGTAAATTCAATAATTGTCTCATTTTTATGATATATTTCAAATATTGTTCATGAGTAAACATTATTACGTTTCTGAGTCTGGGTAGCTCAGCGGTATAGCGTCCGAGCGTCACACTTTCCGATTTTTCTGATTGGATACTCTTTCCATAATAGTTAAGGCCATATTACACGGAGAATGAATAGCCCGAACGGGTTGGTTGCAATTGATGCGCGCAAGCTCAGATGACTCACCTCCATTCGGCTGTTTGAATAGAGTCCAACTGGCCCAATTGGAAATAGTTCTATATTCTCGGGTTGCATTCACTGAATAGAGCCCACGTGATCCAATTCATCCAATAGGAAACCAAATAGCAAACAGCTGATTTCAATGTCAAAACATTGACGTTTTTGAAACTACATCAACAGTCAATATTGTCATCAGTGACGTTTGAGATCGAAATTATTCATAATAATAAAATATAAAAATTAATTCTGGACAATTTTGTTCAAACAATTGACCATTGTAGGACGTCCGCCCTCGTGATGTCACAAAATATAAAAAACAATCAAGTGGACAGTGAAGCAGGGGAAATAGGGAAATAACCAATCAAGGTATCTAAAATGTCCCCTGCTTTGTATAAGTCACGCCCATCTACAATGGTCAATTCAAACAATTCTTAACTATTTTGTAAATCGTGACAAGCAGGCCGTGCCTCAAGGAGGCTGTGGACCATTTAACCAGCCCGGCCATTTGGTTGTGTGTAATAGGTAATTCGGCTGTTTGGACTGACCTTGAGGAACCAATTGACCATTGTAGATCGTCCGCCCTCGTGATGTCACAAAATATAAATACCAATCTAGTGGACAGTAAAGCAGGGGAAATAGGGAAATAACCAATCAAGGTATCTAAAATTTCCCCTGCTTCGTATAAGTCACGCCCATCTACAATGGTCAATTGATTGCATTCCATTGCAACCATTCCCCGTGTAATACAGCCTTTACAATTAACCCTACTATAAAATGGATCTTAAATTAACTTTAAATTCATAGTAATCAACCCAATCTGAACGACTTAATAAACCGAATCCATTCAAGCTAACCTAACCTTAACTAACCCAACAGAACAAACAACGCAAACTAATTTAATCTAAATTAAAACTAATCTAAAATCTATTTCCGGTCCTTCGAATAGCCTCTTCGCATGGAGTCACCATCATTATTTGTGACATCCGTTCAAACCCGGTAGTAAGGCGAGAATCGCTTCTGCAAAAAGATTAGGACACTTTGATAGGAACATCGTAATTGATCTTATTAGTCCAGTGATTATTGTGTGGGTTTTGTATGTAGTCAACTAGTAGTGGGTCAACAGGTCAAATTCTTTTGTGGGCAATTTTTTTCAATTGAAATTGACTCTATGACTAGGAAAACGCAATATATGCGTGGTTGGATGAGCGAGATAGACATATATGCACCTTGAGATCCAAACAATTATGTCACTGCCTTCCTGTTTCGTTCCATTACTCATTTTAATCGTTTTAAATTAGTTGGGGACACCTGTTGCTCAGATTTAATTGGTGTCTTAATAGCTTGATTGATGCAAAAAAAAAACATGTTTTTTTATCATCAAAACGGCATCACCGATTTATGTAGAACTCAAGAATAAGGTGTATCATTATTAATCTAAAATCGACTGAAAATCTAAAATTCATTCAAAATAAACATTTTTTTCCGAATTTTCTCCTTTTGGTTATTCTTATGATGTTTTTAAAAACTTTAAAATTGGGTTTCTTCAGAAGTGGTGAAACCGATTGCGCCTCAAAACTACACAATATCGAATTAGATGATGCCACTTGTTTATGCCAAGTTTCAGCTGAATTTGTAATTTCGTTTGACCTGTGGAGCGCAAACGAACAACAAAAAAAGTCATTTTATTTCTAGTACTGTGAAATTGAGTCTTCGCTTCGCTAATCCAATAATGATGTTTGGTCAATGAGGTTATCGGGATAGATATTTTCAGATGAGCGTAGCGAAGACTTTCATTCCACTTACCGAAAAAAAAACTGGGCTCCGTTATTGAATTTGTGGTTGTATTTTTGTATTATTTTGTACGTGGCATATTCACAGTCAGGCAAAGTAATCAATCGACTCGAAACTTTTTCTGAACTTTGGTCTCATACCAGAATAGGATATAATTGGCTATTTCGGTAAAATATCGTAAACTTTGAAAATACCCATAAGAATAGCACTGGATAGAATTTTCTCTTTCAATTTTATCCATAAATTTTGACATGAAATTCTTAGAGACTTTTGATATTGTTCTAATACGTTTTTTCATTCAGTTGGGTGTTATTTGGATTGGTCATTTATTTGAAAATGAATAATATTTTATAGAAAAACACTAATAATGAGAATGAAGTATTTCAATTAAAATCTACAGGTTGCAAGGCTATGCGTTATAAGATGAATGAATAAAGAATGAATAATTAAATAACAATTAATTGGTACGTACCGGTATATAATTTTTGAGTACATTCTATATGAATGTATTTTATGCTCATCTAACAACGCAAACGTTGCGATTTTCTAATTGAACTATCTCGGAAGCGAAAAATGTTATAGCTCCCCCCCCCCCCCTTCCCCCACAAAAAAAATCATATGTGGAGCGAAAGTTAGTGACACAAATCTTTACAGAAATGATTCTCGCGTACGGTAGGGCGTCTATAGAGCCTAAACCTATCTAGCTGTTATACGTCATTGTGGTGAATAGTATGGAAATAAAACGGTCAATGTGCCATAATTCCAACTCGGAATAAGGTTTGACCCACCAAATCTCAAAATCCATCAGCATTCGTTGAAGTTATGAAAGAAATACAATTTTTTTTTCCAAGAGACAGAAAAAATGTTAATCTGATCATTTTAACTCAAAATGATTGGAAATGACTTCAATATTTAAAAAATGTCTTGTTTTTGAAAAACAGTGGAAATGAAATTCATAACATTCTAATTTTAAATAGTAGAACATAATTTCAGTATTTAAAAAAATGTATTGTTGAGAAACAGTAAACCCGATCATTTTGAACATTTGATTTCTGTTTATATATATATATATATATATATATATATATATATATATATATATATATATATATATATATATATATATATATATATATATAAATATATATATATATATATATATATATATATATATATATAATATATATATATATATATATATATATATATATATATATATATATATATATATATAATATATATATATATATATATATATAAATATATATATATATATATATATATATATATATTATATATCTATATTTTTTTTTTTTTTTTTAATGACATCGAAACTTGGTACAAATTCATTGTTTCCCAATCAAAGTAATGAATGAAAGAAAATGTTAGAAAATAGCTTCAACATTTCAAAAAAAAAAAAATTCAATGAATTCAAAATTGTATCTAATGAAATCATCCACTACACATCAATAATACTATTGAAACAGCTTTTGATCGCGAACTGTTTTTTCACAAAATGAGCCCATAATGATCACAGCCATAAGATTAAATAGGAAGACACATTTCTATTCGTGATTAATTTAACAGCGTGTATCTCTAGTAGAGCGGTCGCTCTAAAAGCCAAGTGCCGTCCGTATGTAAGACTTGCAGACATACTTGTATCCCACAAAAGAAGGTCATGGTCGTCTTCCAAGGGCATAATATTGTAAAAACTCCGATAACTGTGAAAACGCAGCAAAAAAAAGCAACTGAAACCGAAAAAACTGAAATCGCAGAAATAGAAAGCTATGCATATCTGTTTTTAAATCTATTCAACTCACTGCCTTCCAATTGACGACTTGCAGTCTCCGCCCCCTTGACGTTACAAATCATACCGTCCAATCAACAGGGCTGTGAGATTCAAATATCCAATCGGGGTATCTTGAATTGACCATACAAAATATATGATCTAACTGGCTGATTGGTAAAGTCACGCCTATTTCGAGTTGTTAACTGACAACTTGTAATAGACGTGGCTTACCAGTCGGCCAGTTGAATCTATATCATTTGTGGTTATTTGGAAATACCCCGATTGGATATTTGAATTTCACTACAGTTCTAACAGCCCTGTTGATTGGACGGTATGATTTGTGACTTCATGGGGGCGGAGACTGCGAGTGAGTTGAATAGATTTAAAAACAGATATGCATAGCTTTTCTGCGTTTTAAATTTTTTCGGTTTCAGTTGCTTTTTAACTGACAACTCGAAATAGGCGTGACTTAACCAATCAGCCAGTTGGATCTATATCATGTGTGGTTATTTGAAAACACCCCGATTAGATATTTGAATCTCACTACAGTTCTAACAGCCCTGTTGATTGAACGGTATGATTTGTGACGTCAAGTGAGCGGAGACTGCGAGTCGTCAATTCACCTACTGATTATTTTAATCGTTTCATGATCTAATTGGATTTACTTATTGATCCGCTTAATAGTTTTTGATGGCGTTTACGAATTGATCTGAAAAAAATCATGATGATTTTCATCTTTGATACGGCTCATTCAATTTACATGAAACTTTGGAATCATGTATGCAATTCAAGTAAACTTTCTGTCACATAAAATGGTTTAATCCGGAATCAGAAGGTTCATTTAAATCAAATTTACGTGTATTTAATCGCTATAATAGTTTCATACGCGTGTGCGTAGACTGCAGATGCACATTATCTCCTAGTCTTAGTGCGTTAATGATATCAGTATATTTTCTACAGGATGTATTTTTAATGACCTTTGATCAACCACTCCACGTGAACGCAATCGTATACTCAGATTCTGTAGAAACTTGAAATTATTCGGAGATTTTTTTTTTAATAATTTCTGTACAAGAGTGGGATAAACCCACTCTAAAGAGCCCGCATCTTAGCTGAGAATATTTCTCTCCGAAATGCTGTACCCAAGTTTGATGTGCGTTGGAAAGTTGGGTTGTGGGTTGAAAAGTGGAAAGTGGATGATATTGAAAGAGTTGCGGTAACCACCGCTAGATGGAGGAGTTTTCCATTTTACAATTTTGACAAAATCTAGTTACATCACACATTTTGGCCAAAGAAATTGGGAAAACTGTGAAATTACAGGCGAATCAGGATTTCAAATATTGATAAGCAAAGTTGAACTTGAAGATGTGCGTTTGTAATTTATTTCTACCATTATTCTGTAACTGAGAATTAAGCAATGCAAACCATCAAATTAGGCACACTTTGATTCAATTATTGCTCCATAATAAAATTATTCTTCAATTTTCGATTAGGCATATCTAATTGTAAGGGTATTATATTCATTCATTGCATTTTACCGCGAGTCCGTAGTGTTTGTAGTTCTTGAGATATAATATGTGGCGAAAGTGCACCCTGTGAATCTGTCTAAACTTGAACCCAAGGTGCAAGATGGCTGTGTGATAGTATAGGTTAATACCGCTTTTTTGCTTTTTTCTGGTTTTATCTTTTAAAAGTGTTTTGAATCGTACTGGAATCACGATGAAGTGACACCAAACTTCTCATCATAATATGAAGCAGGTGCTCCAACTCGCGTCTTGAAAGTGAAATATTCCTGGGGTCAGTTCCCGAGTCCAGGATCCCGATTGCCTTCCAAAGAACTATCGCTTTTATATATCGAACTATATAAAACAGCAATGCTATATACACGGCTCAGTAGAATTACAATGCTGGCAGTTGCATTTGTTTTTATGAAAATTATATATTTTGTAAGTTCAACAATGCCACCGGTACCGTATAGCCAGCCACTCTTATCTACATCTAGATCACAATGGAATCCACTAAATCGTGACATGCAATTGGGACCTTCGGCTCTGAACAGACCGCAAGAAACCACAAATGCCTTCGGTGTCATTAGTATGGGAGTTAGAACACCTTTATATTATGACAAATTAGGTTGGTATCACTACATCGTGCTGGAATGTCACCCCTGCTGGGTTATACTTATGGTTTTTTCAAAACTTCGAGATCATTTTTATCATAAGTCGTTTAATTGATTGATGTCAAAATTCATCCAAACATTTTCTTTCGTTTGACCTGTGGAGCTTGAACAAAAAAAAATGCTCGGTAAATTGATCCGTTGCTTCGCTCATCCAATTAAATAGTCACGCTGACATTTCAGGGACTCAATGCTTTTGAAAGAGACAGTTGCGTTCATTATAGTAAATCCTATCCGGAAAATTCATTCATGGTAATCCTTGAAATATATCAGCTATACAAATATAACTATGGTTTTTGTGTTTGTTATACTGAAAAAGACCTTTTTTCGTGGATACAAGTATACTAATTATTGGAAGTAACGATGAATTTTTCCTAAAATAATTAACAAAATAATCACTTTTTTACTACAATTGTTATATTTGTTGCACATTTCAAGCCTCATGTTGTCAATTTGTGTAACACACTCATTAGTATAATATAAGCAATTACACATTTTAGCTGCTCGTGTAAGAGCAAAGTACATACAAGACCAAATGGAAGAAAGAAAACGAGTTGAAGAAATGTTGGCAGAAGAGCGAAGAATTGCGAAAGAAGAAAAGGCTGCAGCAGAAGCTGAACGGGAACAAAAGGAGGCGAGGAGAAATCAGGGAAACGCTGCCGCAATGAGCGGAACCCAACACAAAGGTATGAGCTTAAATTTATTCAATGTATGCCATATTATTTATCTATTTTGTAGATCAGAATGCATGCTGTATTTGGTCTGATGCAAAAGCCTCTCGTGAACTATAACAAGTTGACATTGGACTAAACCGTTTTTTTCACGAAACACTTTTGCATCTGGTCCAGCCAGTCTACATGTTATAGAATGTACATATATATATATATATATATATATATATATATATATATATATATATATATATATATATATATATATATATATATATATATATATATATATATATATATATATATATATATATATATATATATATATATATATATATATATATATATATAACACAGAGTTCCGTGTATGGATCTGAAAGCCCATTTCAAACATCTTTTCAAACTCAAATGGCAGAGTGAATGGAACTCAGTAGCAAATAACAAACTTTTTGAAATCAAACCAACTATCGAAAAATGGGATTCCTCCATTCGCAATTCGAGAAGAGAAGAGGTGGTGCTGACTCGTTTGCGACTAGGTCACACACTTCTGACTCAAGCTCATTTATTTACAATAAAACAAATTAAACCTCGATGCGATGGATGCGATGAAATTCTCACTGTGGAACATATTCTTATTGATTGTGATGAATACTCGATTATTAGACAACAGTTGTCCATGAATACCACCTTGGATAAAATATTGTCAGATAACTCCAAACGGATAGATAAATTATTCAAATTTCTCAATTTAACCGATATCCTGGATAAAATATAATTCAAATTTTATAAATGATTTCATGTCTTGAAAATTAAAATTAGAAAACTGATCAAATGGAGGAAAGGGTGATGAAATAACCACGCTGTCGGGGTCACCCATAAAGAGGAGGGGTTTTAGTCGGTAAGAATCCGACACTCTCCGCAATTCAACTTGCGGGGGTCTATGCAAGATTTCCCCTCCTCACAAAAAAAATGAATAAATAAATTAACAAATATATATATATATATATATATATATATATATATATATATATATATATATATATATATATATAAATATATATATATATATATATATATATATATATATATATATATGTATATATATATATATATATATATATATATATATATATATATATATATATATATATATATATACATATATATATATATATATATATATATATATATATATATATATATATATATATATGTATATATATATACATATATATACATATATAAATATATATATATATATATATATATATATATATATATATATATATATATATATTAACGCAAAATATGTGTTGTTTAATGAGCGAGATATCTAAATACTAAATAGATAATCACAGAGTCGATGAAGTAGTTCTACCTTCTGTAGACTTTGGTATAATCGAAAACTTCACACATCTTGGCTCGAAATCTCGAAATCTCGAATCTAGAAAGCCGTGAATCTCGCCAGCATAATTCTGCGAGCATTTCTTTCCATTTTATGAATAACAAACTGTTAATAAACTAGGCAAACGCGTTATGTGTTTCCGCGTTGATGGATGAGCTGGAACATATCAACTTATCTTTGGATTGCTTATTGATGAGCGTAGCGAAGTCTCCATCCCACTCTTATAGGGCTTTGTCTGTGTTTTTTTTTTTTTTTTTTTTGTTTGTAAGCACTCCACAGGTCGCAAGGGTTGACTGATCAACATGAAACTTTTTTTTGTACACGCAAACTCATCCAACTTAGAACTGTATAGTTTTTGGGATGAATCGGTCGGACCGATTTTGAGAATCATCATCTCAAAGTTTCTAAAAACCCCATAAGATTTGGCTGGGCGGAAAATGTTGAAAAATAAAATCTCTCCAAATGGGATGAAATTTTCTCTAAATGTGTATACATGGATTTTACAAATTATTACGATTTTTTAAGCAATTCTGATCAGTCGTTTTGAAGAAAAAAAATAAAATGACTGATAATATTCATAAAATATATCATAAAAATTGTGACAGAATTAAGTTGTCGAGATTCACTGCTTTCTAGATTCAAGAGTTGACCAACAATGAAGTATTTTTTATATGCGTCAAGGTGTGTGGAATACCAGAGTCAATGAAGTGGCAAGAGTAGAACTACTTTAACGACTTTAATAGCTTATTCAGATATCAAGGTGTGTAGAATACCAGAGTCGATAAAGTAGCAAGGGTAGAACTACTTCAAGGACTTTTATACCTTATTCAGATATCTCGCTCATCTTACAACGCATATTTCGCGTTTGACTAGTTATATATATATATATATATATATATACACCTTGAGATCCAAACCATTACATCACTGCCATCTTATTTTTCATTAATAATTCATATGATAATAAAGAAGGCTTTGTTTTAATCGTTTACAATCAAGTGGTGACACTTGTTGCTTTGATTTAATAGGTATCTTAATAGCTTTGAATAATTAACACAAATAACATTATATATTTTTTTACATCGAAGCGGCTGATCCGATTTGAGTGAAAATTTGGAATAATGTGTATCGTTATCAGATTGAAATTCCCTGAACATTTGAATCCTCTCAGATGAAATATGTTTCACGAATGTTTTCCTCTGGGTTATTCTAATGGGATTTTTGAAAACTTTGGAATGAGTTTTCTCAGAAGTGGTTAAACCGATCGCGCCTCAAAACTATACAGCATCAAGTCAGATAGGGGTTCATGTGTGTGCCAAGTTTCAACCGATTTTGAATTTTCGTCTGACCTGTGGAGCGCGAACAAAAAAAAAAAAAAAAAAAAAAAGGCACTTTTTTTTCGGTATAGTGGAATATGAGTCTTCGCTTCGCTCATCCAATTATTTTCTTCAAATCGGCTGATTCGAATTGCGTACAGATTTGTAATAGTGTGTATCATTTCTGTGTTAACATTCAGGAAAAATTTTTACTTGTTTTGGGGAGATTTTATTTTTCAAATTTTCTTGCCCAGTCCAATCTTATGTGGCTTTTAGATACTTTGAGATAGTGTTCCTCAAAAATGGTTTGACTGATTTAACCTAAAAACTGTTCACTTATAAGTTGGATAAGTTTGCATGTATAGAAAATGTTTCATATCGACCAGTCAAACCCTGCGACCTGTGCAGTAGGTACAAACAAACAGAAAAAAATGCATAGCTCCATAAGAGTTGGATGGAAGTCTTTGCTATTGCTCATCCAAATTTTTAATATTTGTCCCTATTCAGTCAAACTTTTTTTCCATTGAATTGCATTATTTCAAGTATATTTTTATTCACTGTTGAAATTCATGAAACTAAAAGGTTGCGAGTCAAATGATAGGGAAATTCCATATTTTGAATTGATGCATCTCAAAATTGAGCAAAATTAAATTGAATATTTTTCGATTATCCAGCACATCAAAACGAAGCGACTGACAAGGACCATAATTTGAAACACACTTTTGAGACTACAATAGATGAACATTGAAAAACTTGACAATTATAGTCATTCTAACTACCTTGATAATTGGTCGTTGAAAGAAAATGAAATATCCTCTTCTGTTGATGAAGGGGGGATATCTGTACTAGATAACGTTTAGAATTAAAATGACAACTCCATTTTTTGTTATCTAAATATTATATCACCAATTTCAGCTGCTGCAACGATGACCCGAAAAGAAAGGGCAGATCAGGAGTATGAAGCGAGACGTCGGCTTGAACAGGAAGAGAAAGAAAGGGCTGATGAAGCAGAGGCCATCGATAAGCAACGTGAAGAACAAAGGAAGAACAAGAATGATCAGAGTTCTAGACAAAACGTTTCGCCTCCGAGACTGCAGTCACAAGGCGATACTGGTACGTGTTTTATTGTTTGTGTTTTTTTTTTTTTGACGTGAAACGTCTTCAAAATTAGTGAAACTATAGCAGTTAAGCTCTAAGTTACACTGTCGTCCGCCTTCACCGTTCTTTGGAAAGGTGGAGAGAGGGCGAGGGAGAGACAGATAGAGAGAGAGAGAGAGAGAGAGAGAGAGAGAGAGAGAGAGAGAGAAGAGAGAGAGAGAGAGAGAGAGAGAGAGAAAGAGAGAAATACCTAGGGTGCACATAATCAAACCACTATTTCTGGATAGCAAATTTGATTAGGTTAATTCCCGTCAGAATTGACACGTGAAAAACAAGTTGAGCCAAAAACTAATCAATTCAACAAACAAACAACAAACAATTATTGATGGATCAAGACAATTGGAAGTTGAATATGGTTGAATATGATATAATATGGTGGACAATGTATTCAATATGTTTCGAAGTTCTAGTTCCAAGTATATATAGGCCTATTATCTAAATATTATATCACCAATTTCAGCTAAACCAATGACTCGAAAAGAAAGGGAACAAAAGGAGTACGATGATAGAAAAAGACACGAGGCGGAAGATGCACAACGGATGCGTGAAGCAGATGCCGCCCAGGCAGAGCATGATGCTAGACGACGGAATCAGGCAGGAAATGCCGGCGGTGAGTCGTAGAAGTGGTTATTCTTAGCTGGATTTCAGAGCTCATACTCGAGTCATTCAGTGAAATGACAATTTTTTGTGATAACTTCTGAACGGTTTGAGATATCAACATTCTCATAGGAGAAACAGAGCTATTATTAGTACCTTCAAGATGGTATAAGTAAAATCTATTCAACTCATATTGCATTGTTTTCACAGGTATATAAAGCTTGAAAAAAAGAAATCAGTTGGTTATCTATATGAAAAGGTAGAATTCAAAGTTGATGATTTAATTTCAAATCGTTCTGAAGGTACCAGTATCGAGATCTTTGATTGACTCATTATTAGAATGTTCATATCTTATATAGCTGGCCTACATTTACAATTCCAAAGCTATCATCAGAAAAATGATATTTCGACAAATCGGTCACATAACGTGGTCAATCGACACACATAAAATGTGTGCATCCTTAAAAAAATATTGACATTATACGGACTGAAACTATCAGACCATGTACGTACACACTCCACGTATACTCTATGAGAAATTAATGGTAAAATAAGAGTAGATTTGAATAATAATATAATATAATTTCAAATTTTATTTCGGAAAAACATTTCATGTGCCTGTGAGGTCATCAGCTGAATTTCTACTCAAGTTCGAATCTACAGGTAATATAGATTCTACCTTATAGGGAAGAGTGGTTTGCGACAAGAACACTTTTTTTATACTCAAAAATTAAAATTTATTTACTCACGAAAGCGGAGGGTTGGTCACAATACTAATTCGTCTTATTGGCTAAACACACATGCAACAACACATGAAAAATACATAGAAATAAATATTGTCCTCGTTACATTCCTTGAGAGGGCAAGACGGGGGTGTCTTCGATAAGCGCATCCCGCATGTCGTCTCCGGTATGGCAAGGTGTTGCGATGGTGACGAAATCTCCTCGGCTGTACGGTGATGACAGTCTTGACGAGTGATAGGGGGGGAAGAGACTATGTATACATAATCTTTGCTTGCAGGAAATTGAGGAATATTTACTATCAAAATCATCGGAGGGAGAATCTGTTTGATCGTAGCGTGCGTACATACCTGCGTGCGTACGTTTGCTCTATGAAACGCCTGGTAGGACGGGGGTTTCGGGTAGTGTGAACGGGCGGTAGTGTCGGATAGGGGAAAACGAGAAGGTGGGGAAACTGCCAAGTGGGGGCTGCGGTTTGGGCGCGCGAGGGTTTCGGCTGGGGTTTTTCTGTGATGCGTAATTGTGCCTAGAGGAGAGGGGGCATGAAGGCACACCATTTACTTCATAATCATGGCACGTCGTATACGACGAGCGCATCCTGCTATCTTATAAACTCACGATCGTACACGAGCACAATATTAATTCATTACGTCGTTAATCAAATAACAGATCTTAATGTGTAATAAAGGAATGTTGAAAAGTAACAGCGGCCAAGGTCCAAGGCATCCTCCTCAAGTCCTTAAAAACTTCACTTTCAAACCGATACATCAGTACAATCACGTTTTCAGTTTACGTAGGCCTACCGTGTGAACTGAGTCTTGTGATAGGGGGTCCAAGTCCCCAAGAGGACCTATATCCACTTTCCACACTTTTTACAACGTCGTCGGTTACCTTTTGACACCGCCTCCGCAAGTCCACGTGGAGTCAAAATTTGTACCAAAAAGGGAATATACCACACTTGATGGCTCTCGACTCCTTCTCCAAGATATTGACTGGCTGATTTGAACATAATACACGAAATATTCTCATCAAAAAAAAAGTTGGGGTGAAAGTTGCATATTGATGATGATTATTGTTTGCTCAACGACCCCACCAACAGCTAGGTTATACGGGGGTACGAATGAGCAGGTGATTATGAAACTATGAAGTGATGATTTGTGATGGGACATTTTCAAAAACCCATGCCTTAAGGCCCGTTTTCATGGCTCGCGGCAGGCGGCAGGCGTTTTTTCTCCTGGTCAATCAGAATGAATGAAATCCCTACCGCTTGCACTTGTTGCTCTCTACCGTGAGACATGGAATAAATTCAACTTTGGAAAAAAACGCCGCGGTTAAATACCCTCACTCATTCAAGTGGTCATACAAGTGGTAGGGTTATGTCGGAATATTACTTCCCAAACAGTACTTCTCAGATATACACCATGATGGTTCTTGCGTGCCACGTAATACGATACTAAAAATCACTTGACCGCCTGAATTGAACAAGAATTACAAATTTAAATAAATTGGACAAATCTCGAAGTGAGTGCGAAGAAACGCGACTATGTGAACTGGGCAGACGGCAGGCGTTTTTTTAACCACTTGCCGCCTGCCGCTTGCCGCCTGCCGCCTGCCGCCTGCCGCGAGCTATGAAAACGGTCCTTTATGCGGAATTCGAACCCACGCCCAGCGGTGACTTTAGTCTTTGAAGCGGTGCCTCAGCTGACCGAGCTAATATATATATATATATATATATATATATATATATATATATATATATATATATATATATATATATATATATATATATGTATATATATATATATATATATATATATATATATATATATATATATATATATATATATATATATATATATATATGTATATATATATATGTATATATATATATATATATATATATATATATATATATATATATATATACATATATATATATATATATATATATATATAAATATATATATATATATATATATATATATATATATATATATATATATATATATATATATATATATATATAGATATATATATATATATATATATATATATATATATATATATATATATACATATATGTATATGTATATATATATATATATATATATATATATATATATATATATATATATATATATATATATATATATATATATATATATATATATATAGGTCTACTTGAGGAATACCAAATTCTTTAAGTCATGAAATTGATCAAGAGTGAATAACTTGGAAATTTTAGAGATGAAAGCAAAGCTACATTTTCATAACGGCCGATTAGGTTGCTGACCTGACCTTACATTTTTCGTTTTGCTCGTTTTTTTGTTTTTCGTTTTTCGAGTCTAACAAATACAGACTGACCCTCTTGAAATGGACAGGCCTATACACTGAATAATGCACCATTTAGAATAATAACTGAAATAAAAATAGCAAACAATACAGTAGATATAGATACATCTGAAAGACGGAGGTTTTTGAAAAGCTTAAAGTACAAAAGAGGAAACAGAGTTGTGGCAGACAGAGAGAGAGAGAGAGAGAGAGAGAGAGAGAGAGAGAGAGAGAGAGAGAGAGAGAGAGAGAGAGAGAGAGGGAGAGAGAGAGAGGGAGAGAGAGAGAGAGAGAGAGAGAGAGAGAGAGAGAGAGAGATAATTCATGACTTATGATCATCAATTTGGAATAAAACACTCAGTTTCACCTTATAATTGAACAAAAAATCCTATGTTTGGTCGCGCTACACTGGTCATTCAAAGATCCAAATTGTGAAGAAACTTTAAATGTGAATTAAAATTTAGAAAATTTAAATTAAGAGTCCATGTTTTATTTTAAATCAGATAAAAAATGAAATTATCGACAGGTAAAATTGATTAGGTGAGCCTAGTTCCAACTCGGTTTTTTTTTCGGGTCGGCTGGCGAAATTTCGACGGAAATTTTGTCACCGGTTCCCACTCCGATTTTTTAATAGCTCGTTTAGCATCTCAATCCTACAAATTTTTGGCATAATTAGATGAGCGTATGCGAATTCTTCATTCCACTCTTATATAGGGCTTTGTCTGTGTGTTTTTTTTCTTTTTTGTAAGCACTCCACAGGTCGCAGGGTTTTACTGATCGACAAGAAACTTTTTTTTTACACGCAAGCTCATCCAACTTAAAACTTTATAGTTTTTGGAATTAATCGGTTGAACCGATTTTGAGGAATATCATCTCACATTTTCTAAAAACTCCATAAGATTTGGCTGGGCGGAAAATGTTGAAAAATAAAATCTCTCCAAATGAGATGAAATTTTCTCTAAATGTGTGTACATAGATTTTACACATCATCACCATTTTGTATGCAATTCTAATCAGCTGTTTTGAAGAAAAAAAAACGCGTTTTATTCATCAAATATATCATAAAAATGATGACAGAATTGGGTTGCAGAGATTCACTGCTTCCTAGATTCGATATTTGCCCAACAATGAAGTATTTTTCATATGCGTCAAGGTATGTAGACACCAAAGTCAATAAAGTACGAAGTTAGGACCAATATACCAGATATCTTGCTCATCTTACAGCGCATAATTATGATGCGTTTGCCTAGTATGTATAAGACTGACAGGTAACAACTAACATGTTCGACGTAAGTAAATCACGTATAGCATTAACCACAATTCTATTTTTAGACACAATCGGACAAGAAAATGTCCGAAAACAGTCTTCTTGATTACAATATGTCATTAAAATTCACATTGAAGAATCTTAAAATTCAATCTGGCTCTGATATTTGACGTCACCAAGTGGGTAATTGTGGTTGATGCTATTAACAGGGTTACAACATCAACTACGCCCCAATCATCAATTTTGGTTTGTTCATCAATGCCACGGTACCGTAGCCATGCAGTCAATATATATCTAGTTCACAAGGGAATCCGCTAGATCGCGACAGGCAATCGGGACCTTTGGCTCTGAACTGACTGCAAGAAACCACAAATACCTTCCATATTAACAGTATGGGAATTGGGTCACCTTCTTTGTATCATGATAAAATAGGTTGATATCACTACATCGTGGCATATCCAATGCCGTCTTGAGAACAGGAACTTTTTTGGCACGAAATAAATTCGACCAAAATTATTGAAGTTGAACCAACTTTCCTGAAATAATTTTGGGTCGAAATACGCCCTCTTATTTTGGCAAAATTCTGGAATGTGATTGAACAGAAGGGAATTTCGGTCGAAATTTCGTTGGCCGTCCCAAAAAAAAAAATCGGAGTGGGAACCAAGCTTTAGACCTTCACTACGAAGGCTTTGAGTCCCTTGCATGATCATGCCAAAACCAAGATGTCTACTTTACATTCAGGCTGAAGGTAATATCAATTTGCCAGCGGACAATTTGCCAGGCTTGACTGTGAGGGGAGGATAATTTGCCGGACAAAGTTGTAGGGGAGGACAATTTGTCAGGCTTGACTGTGAGGGGAGGATAATTTGCCGGACAAAGTTGTGGGGGAGGACAATTTGCCAGGCACCTGTTTCAGGGGGGGGATGATAATTTGCCAGGCTTGACTGTGAGGGAAGGATAATTTGCCGGACAAAGTTGTAGGGGAGGACAATTTGCTATAGGCACAGCTCGACATATTGCAGGGGGAAAACAATTTGTCGGGCGCGTGTTTTTTTAACTATTGCTAATCGCTCAAAGTTGTACGAAATGAAAAAATTAAATATTTTTCATCACATTGATAATCAAGAAATGTGATCAAATTGTTTATTTATTTATATCTTCATTTGCATCCAAGTGGATTATAATATAAAATGGACTATTTTTTCGTGAATCAAATGGACGGTCAAGGGTAAAATAAACGATTATGAAATGCACACAACATACAAACAAGAAAATATACATGAATTGATATAAATGGTAGATGCTAGTTTTTATAAATACCTATAGCAACTACCAAGTCAAGTATTGGAATTAAGAACAAGTATAACAATCAAGTCAATATAAAAAGTACATAACAATATTAAAATCAAAAAGTTATAGACCTTTTATAGTCGAAAGTACAAATTGAAAGTCAAAATTGGTCAATGGTTATAGTTTGAAGTGTCGGTTTGTAACATGAAATAAAGGTCATATATTTTGATTACTTCAAAATGACATTATTTAATATGCTTGCAGCATGTTTAAAACTCCTCAATACTCAATTACGTTTATTTACATAGCCTCACCAATTCGATTAAAACGTTACCAAATAATTGTTTGGTCATATTAGGTCTACAGCTATATAATTGTGTAGAATATAATCCTTTTCTCAATGTAGGCGTGAAATTTAAGTTCAAATAATGCATACCGGTATTGACGTGTCAATATGAATTATTTGAACTTATATTCAAAACCTTCATTGGGCAAAAAGGTATCTTAAACGCAATTGTATAATAATAATTGTACATGACCAAACAATAATTTGGTAACGTTTTAATCGAATTGGTGAGGCTGTGTGAATGAACAATCTGATCACATATCTTGATTATCAATGTGATAAGCTAGGAAAACGCGGGATATGCGTTGTCAGATGAGTTTGGACTTAGAAGCATGGAAATCCAGAATAGAAAATATTCTCTAATCTCAATCCACATCTACGGACCCTGGATTACTTCAATCGTTCAAACGCCTTACCTGCAACTTGTTGATATTTATGGTGCTGCAACCTGTCGCATATACATTTTGCAAAACCAATTGATCCCAACCTTCAATAAAATGTATACTTTTATTGAGTTTTCTTTGTTACTTCCCATCCAATTGTGGTGAAAGTCACTAAAAATATGCATGATGGTGCATATTTAGTGGAAATTTCAAAGCTTCTGAAAACTTTTCATATTTCAAGTATTTTCCATCCGGGTTATTTTCATGGGGATTTCCCAAACTTTCCGATTTTTCCAGGAAAAACCGTTTGAACAATTTTTCTGGAAAACAATTCCAACCTATTCTGGTATGACGTCAATATGTGGAAAAGGTTTCGCGTACAAAATTACAACATAAAAACGAATTCCAATCATTTTTTTCGGTATATGGAATGGAAATCTTTGCTACGCTCATCTAAAAATGTTTCTTCTATCCATTTAGTACAACTTTCAGCGAAAAGTAATAATTTAAAAACACGCGCCTGGCAAATTGTCCTCCCCCCATGATCTAGCCTGGCAAATTGTCCTTCGCCCACTAAATCAGATGCCTGGCAAATTATCCGCTGGCAAATTGTCGTATTCAGCGATTTTGCTCAAAAACATTTCTGTGCTAAACTTGTGTTTCAATTGGCTTATTTTTTTTTCATTTTTATGTGGAGCAAGTACGAAGAACAAAAAAGCTTGAACATGTAGACCTCAAACGAGCCACACATTTTATTTTCTCCAAACACGTCTGTCCATGTAGGCAACTTTTTTCTCTCCATGGCAACCATTTTCTAATTTTATTTCAGACAACACTCTTATGGAACAGCTGCGTCGGACTGCAGAAGCAGCTGCCAAGCAGAAGGAGAGTGAACTACGAGCAAAAGACAAGTATCTCAGTAGCCTCAAGACTGATAGAAGTAACTACTTCTGAGCAACTTCTATTCAACCCCACGAAAAGAGAATATAGTTTTTTCATAAACATGCCCTGCCAAGTAGATCCATCTGTATGTTTTGTTAAGATAATACACGTTATCACTAGCTGTTGCAAAAATACATCTGCATCCTATTCCATACTAATTTATCGGGTTTGTGCAAATATCAAAATGGCAAAAAACGATGAAATAAAATTTTATAAAATTAATAATTAACTGCGTCCTTATAATAAGTTGACATTTATTGAAAATTCATTGTTTATATATTCTATATAGTTTTTGTATATAATTTTCTTCGTGTTTCAATTTACAGTCAGTAGTATAATTCCGGTTTTGACTAGAACCAGTTAGATTCTGCGTTAAGAATGCTGAGTTCTACTGAATTGGATAGAACTATGTGTGAACATTCAATTATTCATTCTTGGAAATATTTTTGTAAGCAGCTGTAAAATAGTTTCTACCACTGTACCTAATAAATGAAAATAACTCCAAAAAATCTTATTTCATTCAAAACTTTTCGCGGATATTCATCTCTTTGCAAACGTATCGATGGCTCGTTTCGACTCGTAAAGTCGATATCAAGCTTTTCGATAATCGACGAAAATCAACCGACATTCGACAGAAATGAAAACAAGTTACATTTTTGAATAAAATGGCGTCATGTAGCCTGTCAAATTCTTGGTCAAGATTTGTGTAAATATTTCACAATTAGAAAGTACAGAATGTGTTTAAATAATATACAGTGATGATTTAGGGTAGCTTGGTGTAGGTCAAATCTTAGTTACGGGACAATTCAGTAGGTCTTCGCAAAGAAATGATTTCTAATTCCGATCAAGATGAAGAAGACTGTAGGGACACTTTCAGAACTGTGTCTAATGAAGACTTGAGTAGGCATGCATGTAACCCTATAGGCCTAGGCCTACCTGCTGGTGTTGGACTTACAAACACTCATAAAAAGCTCAGTGTTTCAGCTCAAGTTAGAGCTTATTATAACACATCTGAAAGTATAGATCATTATAACCGTGGACTATTCTCAATCCATTCAAATTCATGGCCTTGCGACAAGCAGCGACATGACCAGCTTGTCCTTAATCATGGTATTAAAAATCCTTTCAAACCAAGTGTTAGTAGCCCACAAGCTAGGCCTACATTGTGGCCTGCTTTAAAAGACCCCACCGGAGAAAAACTGGATTTACTGCAGGAGGTAAAACACTCAGAATCTGATAATACGTCAGTGTCAGCAGATTCTAAAAGCCATGCAGTTTTTGTATGTGAAGGTGTGGTAAGCGTTCCTGAAGAAAATGATCAAAGTGACCATAGGCCTAGTAATCAAAGTATAGGTCTAGGCCTACGCCAAGAACCAAGAGAACGGAAGAAGTGGGTCAAGCCTATTCCAATGGAACATATTGTAACTAGAAAGGACCTATTTACCCTGTCTGGAGGAACATTTGACCAAGATTTTATTGGTCTTGAACAACCAGCCTTGAAAAAAATCTCCGATTCAAATTCTTTCAAGTCCAATGCAGATGACTCGACAGAAAAAAAATCAATGTCATTGATTCCAAGTAGTCCCACTATGCCTGGTAGACCTACCATTAGATATGCTATTGACGGTACTGGTAGGCCTAAACATGGGCCGACTACTGAGGAAGACGTCGTTCAGAATAAGATCACATGTGTAAAGGACAGTTCAGGTGATGTTGATAATGAATTCAAGTTGGGATTAGATGCAAGCTTGGATACAAGCGGGCCTCGAGTCCCGTCCCCTTCATCTAGCATAACTTCAAATAAACGAGGATTAGAATGGGATAGTGGTGCAGACGTTGGTTATTTGTATCATCCAACCAACAATTCGAAAGCGCAACTCAGCACAATTGAGCGTTTAGTTTTAGCTAGAGGTTCGGCTGCTTTTCAGTTGGATGCTGCTGTTTTACTAGAAGCCAGAAATATATTAGAACCTCCTCAAAGTTCTGAAGGTGAATCGTCAAATGGTAAAAACATTCAGATGCAAATGTTCAAAGATGCAGTTCCACCCAGAAAGGACAAAGTATTGGATGAAGCAACACTATCACAGTATGGGCCTACACCCATTGGTAGTGCTAATGTTTTTACAACTCCAAGGGAAAATATAGACAGAGAAAAACGAATATTTCGAGTTTCAAAAAATGGAAATTTTAGAGATCCTTTAGCACAGTCTACACCTCTAGATGCAGATCAAAGAGAACTACTCAAGACGACTAGAAAGGAAGAAATCGCTAAGAAATTGTCCCCTGTCATAAATACTTGCAGCACTAAATTATGTAGGCCTAGGAAACATAGTCTGTCTTTAACTGATATTAATGATGCTTTGATGCAAGCAGACGAGTTAAAATGTGATTTATCCAGAAGAAAAAGTGATACAATTTTTTCAGCAATTGCAAGTGAAGACCCATGTTTTAGCCATGACAGGTCTATTTTAAGTTATGGAAACTGGGCATCAATTCCAAAAAACAAATTGGTTGAAAGCACATCTGAATCGCACCATAAATTTGTTCAAACTTCTAGCTTATACCCAAAAGAGTCTGTTGGCATACAAGTTGAAAATATAAGTGATGGGGAAGGTAACAAAAATTCTACGGCTAAGTCGGAGAAACGTCCACACTTGTCTGTTGTAGATGCCAAGAAGTTTATTGAAAATATACAGAAGAATGCAGCTATTCATCAACAGGCAATTAATAAGATCAAAAAAGCTAATACATACCCACCGACTTATCGAAATGAACCATATGTTGAAAGACTTGGCATTGCTGACACATCAGAATATCTTATTGCTGACACAAAAAAAGATGGGATTAGTGGTTCTCAAGTTGCTTCCACAGAATCAAACATAAGGCCTACAAAAGCTTGTAGCTCAAACTGTACAGGGGCTCATAAGAAAGGAGAACTACATTGTCAGTATTCCAGGCCGACTGTTGAACCTTCTTCTTGCACTTCACAAATGGACGAAGAAACCCATACCGGTAGTCAGTCTACAAGCTCGTGTGATTTCCATGATACGCCGAGATCTGTTAACGCTACAAATGACCGTGGCACCATTGGAAGTGCAAACAGCTTTGAATATCTTCCTGGACATATTTATGAGAATACCAATGTTAAATCAATAGATACTGTTCCAGAAAAATGTGAGTATTGGGGAGTTCGATCAAATACACTAGCAAGAGAGCTTGAACAGGGAGTGAAAAATTTCAGGAATCTAATTAATCAAGAGAAAGATGCAGGCCTTGATACTAAGCTGAAAAAACGCTTGATCCGACAATTTGTACAAAAAATTGTTGATACTGATTATTGTGAAGATTATGAAAGTTCTTTTACAGGTACTTCCTTAGCAGGGTTTCCTGATACATCTGATGATGTTGAGAATACCAATCGGAAGCCGCCTGTAACTAAAAATTATAGACGTGAAAAGTCCCACATAAATAGGCCCACCGTTTTGAGCTCGGGATCAGGATATCGTCATAAACATGGTAATTCTCACAAACACATAAAGCCTTCAACGGACACAAAACGAAGAGATATGGGAGACTCAGGTACCTGTACATCGAACCGCAGTTGTAAATATTACATAGGGTTGAATAGTACAGATACACCAGACACTTTACATTCATCGACTAGTTCTGGTACTTGCAGGTCAAACGGCATTGATAAAACCAGGGATTGGCGCCAACCAATTACCCAATCGGAAAAAAAGTTGGAACGTTCGTCAGATAGTAAGACATGTGATACAGACACGCAGAGTGAAGAGCTCACTCAAATCAACAAAAAGATAGACCATTTAAATAACTTGAAAATGATTCTAGAACGACAGGATCAATTACGTGAGTATTTGATGATCGAGGACAGAAAACTTCAGCCTATTAAAAAACGTCGTAATGTGTACACTGTCATGACAGCTCATACTAATTCTGGTAGCGGTAACAAAAGATCAGCTGCTAGCCCTGATATTCATGAACAAGTCAATTCAGTTGACGAAACTAGTGCGGAAAGCTTAGCAGCCGAGAGATCATCTCCATTTGAAGGTGATCAGCATTTGTACACGAACTGGTCGTCCCATGTTCGTCTAAATCGCAGCAATACTGCAAACGTGGCGACACAAATTTCGAGCAGCGATACAAATAATGATCAGCAGAAAGATCAAAGAAACGTGACGAATAGTTCAGCCAACACCATAAAACAATACACTCAAACACCATCAAGTTTCAATGTAATGGAATCATCTGATACCAGCTTAGACCATAGGACTAGACAAGGACGAATCAATGTCTACGTTCAAGCAAGAGCTGTGGACTCGGAAATCAAACGTCACGACAAGTATAAAGATGTTGATCCTTTGTGTTGTTGCCAATGTGAAAAAAAATTACAACGTCTCAAAGAGGCAACTAAATCAATGAGTCTAACAAAATCAACATCTACTAGTACAATAGTATTGGGTCCTTGTTATTGTGAGTGTCATCCATTGAAACCCAAACATATGCCATCAAAAGATTCACAGATGCCACCAAGTATGCAAAAGAGTAGGCCCAAACCAAACGAGAAAAATCGACCTACATCCTCCCAGCAGAATTTTAAACCTCCCAAAAACACCATGTCAACCCTACTTGAAATCTGCCATAACTGCAATTGTCCAGTTCGTAATGATGAAACAACAAACTCCCAACCAAGTCAAACTCCAAGAGATGATGTGAAATGCGATTTATCACAAGCCAGCAAGAATGTTGGTACCTCTACAATTGAAAATAGAGAAGCCCAAACCACAAGCTCTATGACTGGTTTGCCAGTGGATCCTACTCTTAAAGGTTACTCATCAAAATTCCAAGTTAACATTCTGCCTAAATATACTCAACAAAATAGTAGGCCTACAAGCAAAAAATCAAGTGGGCCTACTAGAAAAGATGCTGCAACTTCTACAATTGAAACAAAAGAATCTCAGACTACCAAGTCGTTGACTGCTTTGCCAGCTGATCTTAGTCTTAAATATAAGACGTCAAAATGGCCTGAAAGGAATTTACCAAATTATTGTTTGTGTCAAACTACACAGAATAATACAAGTGAAAAGCCAAGTTGCACTAGAAAAAATGTGGGTACCTCTACAGTTGAGCATAAAGAAGTTCAAACGTCAAATTCGGAATCTCTTATGTCATCCCGCCGCAAGTCACCTGAATCGCACCGTTCTCCAACTGGGCGTGATGTGTCGAGAACTGCGTCTCCCATTGAAGTATGTTCAGTTACAATTGAAGTCGAAACTTCGGAGTCTGAATCGGAATCGTCACTTGATATGTGTCTTAACTGCAACTGTCCTCGCAACAAACGATCAACAATTCGAGACACTGGTCTCGCTGAATCCTGTCGATGCCCGTCTCCAAGGAATGTTGTTGATCGTGATGTTTCCAGTAGACCGACCACAAAAGATATTGCTACGTGTACTACAGTAGAACATAACGAAGTTCAAACCTCAGACTCTGACTCTTCGGTGCAATATGATATCTGTAAGAACTGCAACCCGCCAGAATCATGCAATTGTCCATCTATGCGTAATAGATCGAGAACTAGAAAAAGTATGTCTCCAGTTGAAGTTTGTTCAGTTTCAATTCAAGTTGAATCCTCTTCGTCTGAATCGGAATTAGCTGATGACGTGTGTCGAACCTGCAGGTGCCACGTTCCCATGAATGAAACATCTCGCTATCAAGAAAAAAAAATGTGTGACTTGTGTAGTTGTCACGCTTCACAAGATAGAATCAAAAGAAATATGGCTACTGCTCAGACTCCAAAGTGTGTTTGTGAATTGCCACTAACTCATCCTCAGGGTAATACTACCAGTAGTCCAAAAGATAATAATCATCAGAAGATGTGCTCTTGTTGTGCTAGAGCATCAGCAGAAACTAAGAGGCCGATGTCATCACAACAGACAAGAGTAAATAGTGGGCCTTCTCGTCAACTTCCTAATGAGCCTCATTTCAATGACCAGAGATGTGAGCGGTGTCAAAAACGTAATATAACAATCTGTCTGTGTAAAGCAATGAAAAAAAACGGAATTTCCGATACATCGTGGGACATATCATCGATAAGTCTCACATCAAAACTTGATTGCAAAAAGAAAGCGTTGCCGAAACCAGTTAGCTATTTTTTGACGTTTGAGGAAACGTCCGCCACTAGTTCTTCATGTTCGGAAAGTGTTGCTGCGAAAAAGTCGTTGGAAGAAGTACGGGTAAAAGTTCCAAAATCTAGATTACCACCTTCGAGGAAACAGAAAGAAGAACTTCACAAACGTCCACCCATGCGTAAAAAGCATGAAGCGAAACCAACTCCTTGCTGTAACGTTTTGTCACCGATATCAAGCAACGAACAGATTCATATCAACGTTAATAATGACTGTGCATCCACATGTCGTCGGAGTATTAACGCACGAATGTTTCGGGAGGTGGTAGTCAACATACCAAAGGAGAAGCAAGAGAAAACTAAATCCACTTGGGCTTCATCCAGACTCACATTACAGGTACCGGTACTTGAGTTGATACTGATTAGATATAATAGCTTGACTCTATCAATTTCAAACTACTTTTCAGAAATGCTGCCAATTATTGATCAGCAGACATTAAATTACTAGCCCCTATCAATTTGCATTGACTATAGTAGGCCCCTAATTGATTAACGATTGCCGGTACCGGTATTCGTTTGATTATTTATTGATGTTTTGTAGCTGTTCAAAAGTGTGCGCTTAGATTTTAGAATCGCAGCCCTACAGCCTTTGTCACATTAGGACTATAATGTTGACTGAAGGAAATTTGTTTTGTTGATTTATAATGCTGTATTTTGCACCACCAGCTGTTTCAATTGATATAGCACCAAAACTCACTCAACATTTAGGGTATCTCATCTAACGTAGGGTGTACTATGATCATTCATTAGCCAAGATCTTCAATAAATTAGTCTACTAATTGTGTTTATAATTTATTTATATTGGTACCTAACAACCTAGGTTAACAGCTAGGTTATATGAGAGTACGAATGAGGGAGTGATGATGAAACTGTGATGATAGACAAGTCAAAGTGAAAGAACGTTTACAAAAACCCAGTCCTTTTGTGGGACTCGAACCCACTCCCAATGTGACTTCAGTTTCTAAAGCAGTGTCTCAGTTGACCAAGCTGTGGAGGGCGGCCAATACTAATTGTATCCTGTGCATGGATAGTTGAAATCTTCCGTAACTAATAGGCTGTAGTCTCCCTCCCCCCCTCTCCAATATTTACAATATACTAGTCTCCACTACCCAACGTTATGAGGCCTATCGTATGTTTGGAAATTTATCCAAAAGTGTCAACTTGGATCTGAAATTGAATTTGAGTTGGATTCTTTCCTTGTTCTACTATTTGACTCCCGACTCGAATGCAACACAATATTTTTTTAGAAATCAGTTACCAGTTGAATAGTAAATAGTTACCAGATAGGCCTGGGTGCTGTGTATTACTTTACTTCACGTGAATTATTATGTTTTGTAGGAATATCTTCGTAAGAATCGCCCAGACTACATCCAATCGGCCGACTCTCGTCGAAAGTGCATTTCCGAGTTGGGACGCATGCGGGAATTGCGTCACGAAAGTCGTCAACGTGTTATGGCCATGGCAAGCCAGCCGGGAACGTTGATTGACGTAGGAAAGCTGGCCGCAAGCCGGTCCATACCGCCACCGCCATTGAGTATGTATTCTAGTAAATTGTCACGTATTTTTTTCGCGTTGTGTTGATTGTAAATACTTGTATTCACGAGAGTTCACTACATTTTCCCATCCAAACACAGTTTTCGACCAGCATGAAAAGCAGTTTTTTCGAACAGTTAATAGCATTCCATTGTTGTTGTTTTTAGCCGTGAAGCGAGTGTTCAATCAACAGGCGATGCGACGACAGACCAATAAGAATCGACAGAAGTGCGTGGAAGTGATTAATAAGAAGGTGGAGCAGAAGCGTAAAGAAGACTACCGCACGAATCGTCTCATGGCAGAAATATTCACCAGGGTGAGGAGACTTGCTGCAGTCATATTTTATATATATATATATATATATATATACTTGCAGGACCCCTCATGTTTCAAACATGAGGGCCAATTCACCAGTATGCCCTTCACTTCTACCCGAGATCATTTTTTACACCTCGCCAGCCACTCTGTCGTATGAACGCAATTATGTACCATAACTCGCACACTTATCCACTCACACACTCACTCACTAACTCATTCACTCACACACACACTCATTCACTCACTCAAACACACACACACACTCACTACACACTCGCTCACTCACTTACTTACTCACTCACACAGTCACACACCCACTCACTCACATGAGGGTCAATTCTCCACTATATGCCCTCCACTTCTACGCGTGATCATTTTTACACGTCGCCAGCTACTCTGCCGTGTGAACACAATTACGTACTATCAGTACAAGAAATAGTCAAGTTGGCAACTATAATACTGCTAGCTACAGTAGAACGTCGTTTATACGATTTTCTGGGGACTGAGAAAAAAAATCGTATAAATGGATAAACGTATAAATGATTTATTAATGAATCTGGGTTCAAACATTTACCCACTGCATAATCAATGTTTTTTTTTTGGTCTTTATTTTCGTGTGTATGATGTTTTTGGTCTGGTCTGTAAGTGAAGACGCGTCACAGCTCTCCCCTCCGCCCCCTCACCAACCCTCAAGCCACCACAGCATGCCATTATGTCCTTGACAGCTCTCAGATGACATGTGCTTTGTGAGCGAAAGACGCAGACATTTACCAATGCTCATAGCAACCAATTAACACTGTCCAGACGACTCCTAGTGTGGCATTTACATCAAATGTTTGACATGACATTGACAGAATTACATTCTTTTGTTTTTCTGTCCCTGTTAGAAAGGGAATATTATTGAAATGACATTTGACTTCAAACAATGAAAAGCGATCATCATTGCCTTTTTAAAATACTTCGATTTTGAAATCACTTTTCGTTGACATGAAAGAAATGGGCTCCTGCAAACGCCTTGCATACCCCCTCCCCCCCCCCCCCCCACTATCCCCCTTCCACACATTATCAGCTGTCACTGGCTGGGCAAATGTGCCAGTGTGATTGCAACATTCTTGGCAGTGTGCTTCCAAACCTTGAGGTTGGAGGTCCTGTTGCTCTAAAGAGTGATGATTGGTTTAGGAAAATGATGCGTCTCTACATGAATATAAGTGATTTAGGACTAGACAATATCTATAAATATTTTTGGGGGTGGGGAAAACCTGGGTAGGAGTGAAGAAGTCATGATAAGGTGGTATTTTTACTAGGGAAAACAGGTGTGCTTATGCATGTGTTGTTTACGTTTTGGGGTTTTTACGACTTTATGATGAACACCTGACTGGAATTATTGAAAATGTTGGAAGGAGACAAGAAATTCAGTTGTATATACGAAAAGTCGTGAATAAATGAGTTGTATAATAGAAGAAATTCAACATGCAGTCTTATGGAGAATGGTTGGGACCACCTGGAAAAGTCGTATAAATGTAAAAATCGTATAAACGAGAATCGTATAACTGGCGTTCTACTGTACTACTGTCGGTCAGTCAGGGTGGATGGGTACATACCTGCCACCACGCATACGTGCGTAACTGCAGGAAAGAATGCAAACGAACATTCCAGAAGAACACGGTTTCCCGTTCTCTCCTCTCAAACCCTCCCCTTCCTCCATCCGTCATTCCTCCCCCTCC
This sequence comes from Brachyptera risi, assembly GCA_964007535.1. Taxonomy (NCBI): domain Eukaryota; kingdom Metazoa; phylum Arthropoda; class Insecta; order Plecoptera; family Taeniopterygidae; genus Brachyptera; species Brachyptera risi. The sequence continues at coordinate 18,402,984 of OZ023331.1, read as the reverse complement.
CCTCCCAACCCCCCTCTTCACCTCCTTCAACTCTCTCTCTCTCTCTCTCTGCCTCCCTCGGTAGCTCGGTCAGCTGAGGCACCGCTTCAGAAACTGTTAGTCACCGCTGGGCGTGGGTTCGAATCCCGCATAAGGCGTGGGTTTTTGTAAATGTCCTCTCACTGATCATCACTTCATACATTCATAATCACCAGCTCATTCATACCCCCGTATAACCTAGCTGTTGGTGGGGTCGTTAAGCAAACAATAATCATCTCTCTCTCTCTCTCTCTCTCTCTCACACTCTCTCTCACACACTCTCTCTCTTTCTCTCTCTCTCTCTCTCTCTCACACTCTCTCTCACACACTCTCTCTCTTTCTCTCTCTCTCTCTCTCTCTCTGTCAATCACATATTACTACTGAGACGTCAAACAAATCGAAATTTCCACAGCACATTCTCGAACGGGTCAATTTACCACCGCACGTCTGCCCCCCTCCTTCACCCCTCTTCTCACCTACACCTTCCTTCCTCCTTCCTGTCCCCTTCCACCCAACCCAGCTGACCCTGTGCCAACTCCCCCCCTCCCACCCCCTCAACCCTCACTCTTTAAAGAACCAATCACGTTCGAGAAACAGCGTGACCCGCTCTATACATACACACACAGAACACCGTAACTCTTATAGTAGAATAAAACCGTCGAAGGTCAAACTTCTTGGAAATAATAGTGGCATGCCAGCAGTGTTGGGTAATGAACTTTTAAAATTAATGCGTTCATATTTTGTGACCTTTTCAATGAACGCGTTACATTTACAGTCGTCGATCTTGAACTTTCTTCACATTCGATTTTTCGGTGATCTTTTACGGAATAAAACGTTCATTTGAAAGTTCATAATTTTAGATCACTTATGATCCTATTTGACACAATCGTACTATCCGTACATCCCCGTACAAATTCCGAACGAGATCGATTATTTTACGGTCCATCCCGAATATTTGATATTCCCTGATCGGGATTTCATCATATAATCACTTGTCTCCAGGCGAGCCATATATTATTTATGAACTCTTTTTTCCATATAATTTTCTAGGTGAATTTTTGAACCAACTTATGTTTTTTTAATTTGAACTCGAACTGTTACAGCGAAGCCACAAAAACAAACTTTGAAGTTCTTTAAAGATTGATTTATTTGACATGAACTGAACTTTTCAAAAGTTCCTTTTATAAGTGAACTTCCCCAACACTGCTTGCCAGTTGAGGGAGAAGTTACAGATATATTTTGGGCCTAAGACCAGATTTTACCAACTGATAGTTGCTGGATTAAACACTAGTTAGCAGATTAACTTGCCACGTATTTTTGACGTATTTTTGGTTAAATATGTTATTTTTCACCTTGGTTAATAGTTTGATAATTATTGCTTAACTAAGAGTTCTTAAAACCATACCACAAATCTTAGTTGAGTGTTAATCCTCTAACTATTAGTCAAGGTACGAAAATATCATGCGTAACCAACAGTGATAACACTTGTTGATTTTCTAACCATCGCTTAATTCACTAACAACCGGTTGGTAAAACCAAACCCAAGTATGATCTAGACCAAATATTATGAATAATACAGTGAAACCTCTATCCATCGTTTTTCGAGGGACCAGTAAAATAAAACTATACATGCAGGAAAACGATCCATCCAGGAAAATTCAACATTGATTATCTGGGAGTGGGGTGAGAAAAAATGAATGATACAAGCAGGAAAACGATGGATCCGGGAGCCATGAATAGAGGTTTCACTGTATTTAATAATAGTAGGCCTATAGAGAGCTTCCTAAGGGGGTAAGAAATTTGGTAACTGAGCACACGATTGATACAAATGGTTCAGCCGTCATGCCGAAGCATCTTTCCATATTCCGTCTCTTCTTAACCATAGAAGGCATCTTTCAGGTCATCCTCTTTATCTTCCGTCTGAGCATTGACTGCTAGTCAACATTGGCATGTTGAACCATCTACTCTCCAACCTTAGATAGCACAATCGGTCACAGATGGGCCGGAAATCCAATACCGCCCCCTGCCAACTCAGCCTTTATCTCGAAACCACATCCACGTTCGTTCCTACAGCCTTGTGCAGAGCCAGACCAGAACACCACCAAATCGCTTATCTTGGTGTTCTCTGTCATTTCCATCCATCAAAGTTTTTGAAACCACATCCAAATTTGCCGATATCACCGTTATTTAGCATTCAGAGGCCCGTCAATTTGACACATATAGCCTAGAACAAGGTCTGGGATAACAGCTGACCGTATTATATCATTATTCGATAAATTAGCATACTCTAGTATCGACGAAAACAAATCAACACCGTTTTCTCATTCCAATTCCTAGATGTCAGTGGGCCTACAAGTCCCATTTCAATACGACGTAATGGTGTCTAGATATTAAATCTCGTGCAAACCATTTGTGTGAATACTTGAACTTCTGACTTTAGATGTATAATTGTTTTCATTTCAGAAGCTGCAGAAGAATGTGTTGAGAGGTGGTCCTATCGATCTGTCTAACAGTGTCAGCGTCATTACGTCACTAGGACTTTGAACTTTCAAGGTAATTTGCAATTACTTATAAATAAACTATTTATTATTCGATATTATTTGTATAGGTCTAAATGTTATTTCAATATGATTTTATTGTTTGTATTCGATAAATACTGTACACTACCAGGCCATGTAGTTGTGTAGTTGTCGATCAAGTAAAATTAAAAATTGAAATGCACCCTCAAGAAAATGTACTGACATTGATTGCACTAAAATGGGCGAACAAAATACGCAAGCACCTCAGTTACAGTGTATGGACACATAGAAAAAAACAGTAAAATTTGCGTAGATATTTTTTAAACTGGGCAAACGCAGCATATTTGTTGTAAGATGAGCGAGATGTTTGTATGAAGTATAATCGAAAACTCTACTCACTTTACTTGAATGTAAAATATACTGTACTCGAAAAGTCTACACACCTTGGTGAAAACTGTCGAGTCTATAAAGCGGTCAATCACTGTGTGCAAGATACTGAATAAAGAATAACGACTACGTATTTCTAGATATTTTTGGAAAATTCAATCATTCTCTTCAAAACGGCTAGTCCAATCTCAATGAAAATTCACAATAATCGGTATTTACGTTTGTTGAAAATTTTAAGAGTTGTTAAAGATTTTTTTCTCAATTTTTTGTGTTCAGCCTAATCTTATGTTTTTCAAAATTTCGAGATGGTTCACCTCAAAAGTGGTTAAACCGATTTGGCCTAAAAACTAGACAGTTTCAAGTTGGGTAAGACTTCATATCCGTAGAAAGAGTCTTGTTGATCAGGAAAACCGTGCGACCTGTCCAGTGCATACAAAAAAAACTCACAGACAAAGCTCCATAGGAGTGGGATGGTAGTCTTTGCTATTTGCTATTGGCGAGCCATAGACTAATGATTATAAAGAGAATTCTGGGGAAATATCTGCACCTGAATAGAGTGAGTGAGACTGATAGGAAATGTTATATTCTAAAACTAGTCAAACGCAACATATTATGCGTTGTAAGATGAGCGAGATATCCGAATAAGGTATAAAAGTCGTTGAAGTAATTCTATCCTTGCTACTTTATCGACTCTGGTATTCTACACACCTTGATATCTGAATAAGGTACATAAGTCGTTGAAGTAGTTCTACCCTTGCTACTTTATCGACTCTGGTATTCTACATACCTTGACGCATATAAAAATACTTCATTGTTGGGCAAATATTGAATCTAGAGCAGTGAATCTCGGCAACCTAATTCTGTCATTATTTTTATTGATGAGCGTAGCGAAGTCTCCATCCTACTCTTATAGAGCTTTGTCTGTGTTTTTTTTTTTTTTTTTTTTTTTTCGTAAGCTCTCCACAGGTTGCAAGGGTTGACTGATCAACATGAAACTTTTTTTGTACATGCAAACTCATCCAACTTGGAACTGTATAGTTTTGGGAATAAATCGGTCAGACCGATTTTGAGAAAAATCATCTCAAAGTTTCTAAAAACCTCATAAGATTTGACTGGGCGGAAAATGTTGAAAAATAAAATCTCTCCAAATGGGATGAAATTTTCTCTAAATGTGTATACGTGGATTTTACACATTATTACGATTTTGTATGCAATTCTGATCAGTCGTTTCGAAGAAAAAAAAAATAACTGATAATCTTCATAGAATATATCATACAAATTCTGACAGAATTAAGTTGTTGAGATTCACTGCTTTCTTGATTCAAGAGTTGACCAACAATGAAGTATTTTTTATATGCGTCAATGTTTGTAGAATACCAGAGTCAATAAAGTGGCAAGATTAGAACTACTTTAACGACTTTTATAGCTTATTCAGATATCAAGGTGTGTAGAATACCAGAGTCGATAAAGTAGGAAGGGTAGAACTACTTCAACGACTTTTATACCTCATCAGGATATCTCGCTCATCTTACAACGCATATTTCGCGTTTGACTAATTAGATGAGCGTAGCGAAGTCTCCATCCCACTCTTAAAGGGGTTTGTCTGTGTTTTTTTGTTTGTTTGTTTGTTTTTTTTGTTTGTAAGCACTCCACAGGTCGCAGGAGTTGACTGATCAACATGAAACTTTTTTGTGTACGGAAACTCATCCAACTTAGAACTGTATAGTTTTTGGAATGAATCGATCGGACCGATTTAGAGAATCATCATCTCAAAGTTTCTAAAAACCCCATAAGATTTGGCTGGGTGGAAAATGTTGTAAAATAAATTCCCTCCAAATGGGATGAAATTTTCTCCAACTGTGTATACATGAATTTTACACATTATCACGCTTTTGTATGCAATTCCAATCAGCCTTATAGAAGAGAAAAAAATAACTGATAATATTCATCAAATATTTAATAAAAATTGTGACAGAATTAAGTTGTCGAGATTCACTGCTTTCTAGATTCAAGAGTTGACCAACAATGAAGTATTTTTTATATGCGTCAAGGTGTGTAGAATACCAGAGTCAATGAAGTGACAAGAGTAGAACTACTTTAACGACTTTTATAGCTTATTCAGATATCAAGGTGTGTAAAATACCAGAGTCGATAAAGTAGCAAGGGTAAAACTACTTCAAGGACTTTTATACCTTATTCAGATATCTCGCTCATCTTACAACGCATATTTCGCGTTTGACTAGTGATATATATTTGATGAGAAAACTCAGTTCATTTATTTTTTTCTCCAAAACGGCTGGTTAGAATTTCATACAAAATGGTGATAATGTGTATCATCCATGTGTACACATTCAGAGAAAATTTCATCTCATGTGGAGAGATTTTATTTTTCAACAATTTCTGCCCAGCCAAATCTTATAGGGTTTTTAGAAACTTCGTGATGATTTTTCTCAAAATCAGTCCTACCGATTCATTCCAAAAACTATACAGTTCCAAGTTGGATAAGTTTGCATGTACAAAAAAAGTTTCATGTCAATCAGTCGACTCCTGCGACCTGTGGAGTGCTTACAAACAAAAAACAAAAAAACATAGACAAAGCCCTATAAGTGTGGGATGGAGACTTCGCTACGCTCATCTAATAAGCCATGGGTAATTCGACGCGTATCTTTTAATGCTCAAGCTAGAATACAAAGTTAGTGCAAAGACTGTTACATTGGGAATGATTGCAATTGAATGAAATCAATTGGTTCCTCAAGGTTACTCCAAACCACAGCCTTCTTTATTCAAATCATTCATTTCTTATACTGCCCTTTCACTCGGGCTATTTTGACGGGTTCGCGCATATTTGCTCGCGCAGGCAAAAATGACGTCATGGTCTGGTATGTACTGCACCCTGGTATCTAAAGTTCCAACTTCGAACAATTGTCATTCTTTTCAACTGTCATCCTTGTCACAATATTCTGTCAATTTCTTGCCACGTTATTGAGGTTAAGTCATATCTACATTTTGGCTAGGGCCTATAGGCTTACCCAGATTTAGACATGAACGATATTTATGTTGACCCAAGCAATGCACATCATTCAAGAACTTGTCCCGGTGATATTCCGGATCCATTATAGTATTGAATAAAATATTTCATATCATTTACCATCATAAACAAAATTACAAGTCGGTGACCTCGCGAAGTCACGGCCTAATAGAATGCGTGCGTAATTTAAATTATCTTACGGAAATTCCCAAAGTTATTCGTATCTTCACAGATATGACACTTCAAACAAACTGATTTACTTGAACATCTTTGGAAAATGACGTCATGATCTGGAAACAACGGCACCATCGGCGATTTTGTGAACTAAAATAATTGGACATCGGTTAACATGGGAAGTATACCCCGAGTGAAAGGGCAGTATCAGAGAAGAATGATCTGAATAAAGAAGGCTGTGCTCCAAACAGCCGAATGACCTATTACACACAACCAAATGGCCGGGCTGGTTGAATGGTTCACAGCCTTCTTGAGGCACGACCTGCTTGTCACGATTTACAAGAAGTTAAGAATTGTTTGAACAAAATTGTCCAGAATTAATTTTTATATTTTATTTTCATGATATAATTTCGATTACAAACTGCAAAATAAAAGGAATTTTCAACTTCAAACGTCACTGATGACAATACTGACTGTTGACGTAATTTGACAAACGTCAATGTTTTGACATTGAGATCAGCTGTTTGCTATTTGGTTTCCTATTGGATGAATCAGATCACGTGGGCTCTATTCAGTGAATGCAACCCGAGAATATAGAACTATTTCCAATTGCGTCAATTAAACTCTATTCAAACAGCCGAACGGAGGTGAGTCATCTGCGCTTGCGCGCATCAATTGCAACCAACCCATTCGGGCTATTCATTCCCCGTGTAATATGGCCTTAACAATACATTAGAACTACTTTCTTTCATCACGGTCTCTTGGGTTGCACATCGTGATGCAATTGAGTCTGGCTCTAACCCAAGGTATCTATATAATATATATGACAGGAAATGAGAGAGATCTAGTAAATGTCCAATCAGTTAAGCTAAGCAAATTGTCAATTCAAAATATTTGTCAGTACTTTTCTTTCCCTCTCTTGTCGCTTGCTGCTTCAACACTATAGTAATAGTATTCGCTTGCTGAGACAATTACCGTGGCCATCCCTGTTCCTTAGTTCCCTCTTCAAAAGTCCCATCCATTTCCTGATGGCATAATGTTAAGAATGGCAAGATGGCACAGTTGATGATGGCAAGTAAAAGAGGGAGAAGGGAACAGGTTTTAGCCAACTGACAAGTTGCGTCAATAGCATAGCTTACACCAGCTGACATGAAACAATGGAACCGTTCTCTTTAGTTCAGTTGTTACAAGCAAAACTGAAAGCTAGATTGGCGCAGGTTTTTCAACATTGACGTTCAACACCTTCAAATTGCCGTTCAATTTATTATTCAACGCAGTGTATTTACTTTAATTTCAATTCGAAAATTCTTATTGACTTGATTACGTAACGGTAGGGGTTCATGATATGTTTCAATCACTTTGCTGTACTCAGTTCCAAAACTGCAGGAAACCCACTTTATATCAACATTCAATGGACTCAAAGATACTCATTTAGAATTATTAAAGTTTGACTTATCGAAATATTCAACATTGAGCTGGGGCGCCTGAAGAGCATATAGGCCCTACCGAAATAAAGTCGACTCGGTTGTGTGACATGGCCTAGGATTGGGTGTCCAACCTTACCTGAACCCTGACCACATTCCATTGAAAGGTATACGGCGAAGCCCGTGTCACGCGACCGAGTAGACTTTATTCCGGTATCGCTCTTCAGCGACCCCAATGAGCTTATGGGTCAAAACTCTGTAGGGACATTGATACACTCAAATATACTCAATATGTATACTCAAATATATTGATACAGTGAAACCTCTATGCATCGTTCCCGGATCCATCGTTTTCCTGCATGCATCATTCATTTTTTCTAACCCCACTCTCATATAATCAATGTTAAATTTTCCTGGATGGATCGTTTTCCTGCATGAATGATTTTATTCACCTGGTCCCTTGAAAAACGATGCATAGAGGTTTCACTGTATATACATATATGTATATATATATATATATATATATATATATATATATATATATATATATATATATATATATATATATATATATATATATATATATATATATATTTATATTTATTCATATATATATATATATATATATATATATATATATATATATATATATATATATATATATATATATATATATATACATATATATATATATATATATATATATATATATATATATATATATATATATATATATATATATATATATATATATATATATATATATATATATATATATATATATATATATATATATATATATATATATATATATATATATATATATATATATATATATATATATATATATATATATATATGAATATATATATATATATGTATATGTATATGTATATATATATATTTATATGTATATCTATATGTATATGTATATGTATATATATATATATATATATATATATATATATATATATATATATATATATATATATATATATATATATATATATATACATATATATATTTATATATATATATATATATATATATATATATATATATATATATATATATATATATATATATATATATACTCGATGGTAGGGACCATTACTATTTTTTGCATTAGAGCAAAATTTGAATTGTCTGAGTTTGAATTACGAGGATTCACTGTATTGTGGATGGAGATGGGAGTAGTAGAAGTAAGAAGTAACACCATTTTTAATGTAACGTTTGTTTAGTAATTAACTTGTATATTTTATTAAAATTGAATAAACTTTTCATGAAGATTTTCTAGAAACAAATTACAGTTAAACCTTGGGTACAGTTTTCATATTTCTCATCTGTGTAGGCCTTGGCATGTCTTTCAATATACAAATGCAATAGGCTATATAATATTAGGAATGCCATTCAATTTTGATATTCAGATCATTTCGATTCAATATCAAAATTAATCCTTTTGATTTCGATTATTCTGGCATCGGAAATAAATTCAATGTCAAGTAAATAGATAGCCTACTGTCTACTCCCCTAACAAATTATCTTAATGCATTCCATGCCCGTTCTATTCCAAGAACAAGTCGTCGGTTGCTGATGCCTGCTCCTCACTGCGCATCACAAAATAATTGCAAAAGGCTAAAAAGACATGAATTAGATTGACAAAAAGTTTCGAATGGTATTCGATATTTATTTATTTATTTATTTATTTATTTATTTATTTAGCAGTCCTGCTACTTCCATTACATTCATACATACTGACACAGACATTGGATCACCTAGAGAGGAAACTTATTTTTAACAAATACTATACATTCATTTTTAAACACATTAATATCAATAGAATTTACAATAGCAACATCCAATTCATTATAAAGCCTGAAACCACTATAGAATATTGATTGTAATTCTTTTAGCGTGTTCTTTCTTTGTACCTTAATGCGATGATCATTCCTCATGTGCATTATATGGTCTCCTTTGTTCCCTTCTTTTTCATTCAGATAACCTGGGAGTTCTCCCTTTTCTAACTTGTATATAAAAGTAAGTACATTAAGTGCAACTCTCTGTCTAATTGTCAACATGTCAGTACGCTCTAATAATACACGAACAGGTAAGTAACGGTCACACTGGAGGACGACCCTCAGCGCTTTGTTTTGAAGCTTTTGCAGCTTGTCTATATTATAATCACTTGCACTCCACAGCAATGTACTACAGTAATCAACATGTGGTAGCACTATTGTTTTAAATATTAACATTCGTGTACATTGTGATAATGATTTTCCAGCCCTCGATAGGAATCCAATTTTTTTCCCCATCTTTTTAGTTATATATTCAATGTTACTGTTAAAACTCAAGTGTTGGTCTATAATTACCCCTAAATATTTCATCTCATGAACATATTCTATAACTGCATTGTCCACCTGTATATTAGGTAGGTCTTCAAATTCATTCAATATTTTATTTTTTGCATTATTAGTTGCTGTTATTAACATGCACTTTGTTTTACTGACATTTAGTTTGAGTTTGTTCATCCTCAGCCAGTCTACTAAAAGTCTTAAGCTTTCATTGACTATTCTAGTAGCTTCAATGACATTATCCCCTGCTAAGGATAACAGGGTGTCATCTGCAAACAGTTTTATAAAGATATTAGAGTTACATGTGATTTCAAAAATATCGTTGATGTAAATTATAAACAGGTAGGGCCCCAGTACGGATCCTTGTGGAACACCATAATTATTATCTATTCGTTCAGACTTAGTATCATCATAAATTGTACATTGAGTTCTTTTTTCAAGATAGCTCACAAACCATTGATATGCAGTACCTCTTATCCCATATTTCCATAATTTTTCTAATAATATTTTTCTATCAATAGTTTCAAAGGCCCTTTTGAAATCTAAAAAGAGCGCTATTATAATTCTGTCTCTTCCCTTTCCTAATTCTGCTAACCACTTGTCTATAACAAATTGCAATGCAGTTTCACATGAGTGATTGTTCCGGAAACCGGACTGATTATTATGTAGCAAGTTGTTCCTCGTAAAGTGGTCTTTCAGTTGTTCGTAAATTACCTTTTCTAGAACTTTCTCATATATTGGGAGTTTATTGATGGGCCTAAATTCCTCTGGTATAGTTGGCTTTCCAACTTTAGGGATAGGTATGACCTCTGAATTACGCCACCTTTCCGGCACTTGACCTGTCCTGATCGAGGTGTTGATAACATTAAGTAGTGCGGTACCACTTCTCCAAAACGTTCTCTTAAGTATTTCGGTACTAATACCCTCCTCTGTCCCAGATTTGTTTTGTAGACCACTAACAATCTTTTTCAGCTGTTGTAAATTGATAGTTGTAAAGTCTTCGAGTAGTGCTATCGACCTACTGTCAACATCTGTGGTACGGTCTACCAGTTCTTTTGGATCTGCATTAGGCTCTTCTATGCTATCAATTATATCTCTTACACTATGGACAAAGAATTGGTTAAATTTATCAGCCAGGTTATCTGCTTCATACTGCCTGGGAAATATAATATCACTGTTCCGAGTAGTAACTACCTTACATTGGTCAGTAATTTTTTTGAGCGTCTTCCACATAGTTTTTGTGTCATTTCTCACCGCATCTATGCTATTCTCATAAAAATATTGTTTTTCTAATCTAAGTGTCTTAACAAATATATTACGATTTACTTTGTACTGACTCCAACTATCTATACTATTAGTAAGTTGCGCTTTAATGTAGGCATCATCTCGTAGTTTTTGTTTACTCAACACTTGCTCATTACTCCTACTTTTCCGATATTTTCAATTGATTTTCGATATGGCGTAATCAGTATACTTTATACATTCTTCATCGAACGGCAACCCTATAATAAATAGTTCTAGCTTCTTCCAAATTAGGCCTATACTAGTTCTTGTGCAGGTATGTTTAGGTCCGCTCTCTTTATTTTGCGACTTGAAGGTCATCACAACGCTGAAACCAGATTTTAACGAATAATGACAATATTTGTTTCTGTAATTGAGGGCTCGGGTGCATGAACCAGCTAACTCCAAAAAAGTGCTTTTCAGTTATGAAGGTTTAAAGTTTGGTGATACACATTTAGGAATAAATTAATGTGTTTTTGTTTGATTTGCTTGGGTTTATATTTTATCAATAAGTAAATAATGGCTGAAGGTTATTCTCCACATAAACTCATCATTTATCCATCGCATCTATTACATCGCATTTATTCATCATTCGCGCCATTTACAGTAAACATAAATGTACACCATGGCTTTGATTGCCTTATCCAAGCGCAGACAACGAGCGGATCGACGATTTTACACATAAATGGAACGCATACTCAAACAAAATAGTGCACAGTGACTCACTCTGGTGCCATATAATAGCAATCTTTGCTGGTAACGTGGTCAACACATTAAGGAATTCGTGGCTGTCATCGGGAGCATAAACCAGCTAAGTCGGGTTAGCCGGTTCAGGCACCCGGGCCGTCAATTATTGAGAAATCTATAAATCATGTCAATTTCAGAATTTATTATTAATTGATTTGTCCTCCAGGGCCCGGCCCTTTTTCTGAGTCGTGACGTAGACATTACTCAATTCTGTTAATGTTTATATACAGAATCGGTAATGCCTATGACATGACCTGTGGTCTCTGAAAAACAAGAAAATGATTTGTATTTCTGAAATTGAGATCATGATTTCTAGTTTTCTCTGAAATCAGGGATATAAATACCGGTACCATCTTAGTCATTAAAATCTAGTTGAAGGGTTGTGATGCCCTCACTACCACGCCCTCGCCATCTCCGTAATTTCAAAGTTTTTTGTAGTTTTTCTCCATAGTTTCCTCTGTAGTTCCTCTGTTTCACCATCTTGGGTATGGAGAAAATGGAGAAATGAGAATTAAAATGGCTAACTACATATAAATAGAACGATACACTTTCTTAAGTAATGATCGAAATAGTGACATCTTTTTGTATTATTTCGTATCTATTCATTTTGTAAAGAGGCCTATAGTGGATTCATTTGTATGTAACATTACTTTGCATATAGGGCTTGCCTTGGTGTATTACCTGCAAATTGATTCCAGTCGTACACGTAATCTGCCTGTTTTTAATTAATTATTGTTAAGTAGTAACCCTTATTTAGAAATATTAGGCCTGGTCCCCACTCCAATTTTTTTTCTCATCGTCCAACAAAATTTTGGATCAATTCCCATTTGTCGAATCAGAATCCAGAATGCTACTGAAATGAGATGGCCCCTTTCGGCAAAGTTGGCCCAACGTCAGTAATTTTCACCAAAAAAGTTGTTATTACGTAATGGCAGCTGGCTTCTAGTCACGGCCTTCCCTTTATTCCAGAAGTTATTTGATTTGACTTCCAAGTCATTGCCATCCTGCTTTCGCATTCTATATTCGCGCGTTTAATTCAAACACAAAAAGGGATTACAATCTCAAAGAATTTATTGAAGCCGTCATAATCCATGTTTATCTCATTTACACTTGACACAAAATTAACTAGGGCCTTTCAAGGACTTGATACGGAAGGAAATGAATAAATTTAAACAACTATGACTAAGTAACACTATACTACTACAGTGAAACCTAGCTATGCATCGTTCCCGCATCCATAGTTTTCCTGCTTGTATCATTCATTTTTCCTCACCCCACTTCCATATAATCAATGTTGAATTTCCTGCATGAATGGTTTTATTTTCCTGGTCCCTTGAAAAACGATGGATAGAGGTTTCACTGTAATCAAATAATAAAAAAGTGAATGAAAAATATATTCTATTATATTTATGTTTGAAAATATAAAGCAAATAGTAGAACTAAATGAATTAAATAAATAGCAGAGGTTACTTATTTAAATTATCACAAGCCCAAATATCACTAGACCTACGTGATTAAAGTTCAAACTTCTCTATATATGAATGATCATTATGATGATAATTGTTTGCATAACAACTCCACCAAGAGCTAGGTTATACGGGGATACGAATGAAACTATGAAGTGATGATGGATGCAAGAACGTTTACAAAAACCCAGTCCTTATGCACGACTCAAACCCACGCCCAACCTGACTCCAGTTTCCAAAGCGGTGCATTATAGCTGACTGAGTAAATATTAACATTATTGGAAAGTAGGACTATCTGTTACTTCTTGTCCTCATTCAACCACCAAGTGAAAATAATCAAATCAGAGAACATAACCTGCAAATTGGATTCTGAGTTTGTTCATGTAGGCCTAGGCATACCATCTCAATGGCCTAGGCCTAGAGGGTGCTGTGGGCCGACAGTGGGCAGGCTAGCACAGTAAGTAGTTTGCAGGTGTCTCTTTGAGAGGGAGGTATTAAGAATACCTGATATACTCACCTGATGAATTCTAAGAAGACAAAACATGTCGTGAGTTTTAGTTTATAATTAATGTTATAAACTGCATATGTGCCTTCAGGGTCCGTGGATAAGGTACCGTAGTGGGAAACCTGAGTTTGTTGATTCTTGTGGAACCTACCTCCCAATACTCGCATTGTCCAGTCCACGCATGTGTGTGAGTTTTTTGTGTTCTGTCTATGTATTTCCCCAACCTTTATGCACCTCATCATTCTCACATCACTAGTTTCTCTTATCCTGCATCATCATCTATCATTCATCTCATATTGTCCATCACAAAATAAGGAGTATATATTAATATATTGTATAATAGTAATAATAATACTATAAATATTGTAATCTTTATTAAATAAAGACCACGCCATAATATATATGGTTGCCTAAGACACATAATAGTAAACAAATATAAATTAATTGAGAAGAAAAAACACTGTTGAGAGTTTAATGGTAATGGATTAGGTAGAAAAAATCCAGTCATGATTCCAACATGATAGTTAGTAGAAAAAATAATGGTAGAATACAATGAGAATATATTAATATGAACAGATATTTTAAAATAAAATGAAAATGATATAAAAATGATGGATAATCATGTTATGAATGTGTGTATACTAAATGTTGCTCAAGATTTAGAAATCAGCTAAAAAGTACTAGAAATGCTTGAAAATTTAAATATTCCAAAATGCTTAATTTCCTTTTTTTTAGTTCTTCCCTCTATTTTACTAATTTTTGTTAAAAGTGTCATTTTCAGCACATCCTGCTGAAAATGTAGTTGTACATGTAAATGTAAGCTGTACTATTTCACCAAAATACTCTCTAATTACCGGTACCCCAAAAAAGACATAATTCATACCTGAAGCAATTACTATAATTTCGATCGGAGGATCTCCTAATTTTCCAGTATCATTTTCGGTATTGTTTACGAATTCTTGATCGAATGACAACCTTGATAAAAGTATAAAACTAGGTAAGACTATTGAAAAATAAATAAGGTTATTCAAGAGGTTATAAGGTCAATAAGGTTTGGAACGTTTTTTTTTTCTATGAATGAACTAAGAACAACCGTTATTTTAGACAGCCGATTCAATATCTAGCCTGATACAGCCATAATTGAGTGGACACGCAAAAAGCTATACTTATATTCACAAATGAAAAAGGTTGTCTATCAACATGAACAAAAAAATCACCGTTATAAATAGGGTTGTTTGTCAGCGTAAAAAGGTACGTCAATTATCGTTTACATTACATAGATTATTAATTATTTATAATATATCAATATTTTTCTCCTATTTGATAATCTTGTCGAGTGTCCAAATATCGCATCGACGGTATCGTATTTGAATTTTCAATGTGTGGTTTGGTTAATTAGGGTTTCCAGTAGAAGACGAAGATATTTTTGCACTTATGACAATTATTGGATGAATCATACAGAATGGAGGGAAGTTTTGAAACATCTAAAGATAGTTTTGATAATGAAATTGATCATAACGATTATCGTATCGTAAAAATTCAATCGATCGTAATTGTTCACAACCCTAGTAACACCCCAAATACCCCAAACCCAGTAACCCTAGAACAACTGTGGTATTTTTAGATTAATTTTTTTCAAGGATGATTTTTACGATAATAAGGACAACCACATCTTTTAAAAGTGTTAAAACCTGTAAATTCACCGAGATCAAGTAATTACCGAAGTTTATACAATTATTTAGTTGGTAGACGACCTACATCTTTCGTGGAAACAAGTATAGCTTTCATTCAGAAGGACAATTTGTGTCCTGTTGGTTGTTCGTGTTTGGTGAATTTCTTCTTGCGTCGTTGATCGGTTGAACGGTTGAATGCTGGGTGTCCCTCCCCATTGATAAGCACTTGAGCAGCAGGAGAAATCCCATCATTACACTCCTGCGGCACTAGTACTTAGGAACGGGACAGGTTGAACAGTTGACTGCACGGTGGCGCTACGTCTCCACAAGAGGAGAAGCTATCTGAAATTCAGAAAGTAAAATATGTACTTACAATTTTTTCATGTTGTTGTTGATTTATTTTCAACTTGCAATCTGGGATTTCTGGGATACAAAAATACAAAAACAAATGAGAATGATAACAACGAAACAAAAATTGAAAATATGATGAAGGACTAGCAACTTTTACCAAAAAAAATATCCAACATAACCTATTCTAGACACTAAGACACATCTTATTTTGATACAAAATATTCATTATGTGTCTACTTTAATTAAATTTGTGATGTTTTCTTTTTCCAAAACTGTAATTGGATTTTCTACATTCCTCACACTTTTTACTCAGATAAATATTCAAGTTGTGAATGTGTGACACGAGTATTTGGTTTTTTGATTTGTAGCTGGATAGACTTGAAAGTTCAAATAGTTTCATCTGAGACCAATTTTACCAACTTTACAATTTTGTAAACATCAAAATTCATATAAAATTGGGATAGCAACATACTTTTTTTATGTGAAAGCCAATAAAAAATAAGACAGAAAATCATTAATATAGCTAAAATGGTTAATTAACAATGTAGTTGGGCATAGTTTTTTTTTAAATAAAATAAAATCAAGGGAAAATTGATGTGGAAGTTATAGTTTCTGTTACAATATCCTAGAACATAGTCTTACTTCATTAGCAACAAAATGACAGTAAAAAACCAACTCCTATCACAAATACTAGTCGAGTTATTGTGTTGTGAATGTATTTTTTTTGTATTGTTTTAAATTTTCAACAGTGGAAATAAATATTGTTATTTGCTGAACGACCCCATCAACAGCTGGGTAACTTGGAGGTTGGGAATAAATATATGTGCAATTTTTTCCCCCTCAGTTAGGCAGTGAAACCTATATGTAATTATTTCTTGTAATTTATTTTAACAAACCTTAATCGTGGCGTCTTCTAAATGGAGCCTACCTAATCATTACTAGTGGTCTCCGAAAATTTCACAAGTTACACTCATTTCTGGAAATTTCACATTTTCCATACGATGTATTTGTATGTAAAATTCCCAGTAGGGCTATATCAAGTGATGAAATCTTGATTTTATTCAGTAATTGTAATTTAGTCGGCCTATATGATGATGTTTTCGATTTTTCCATTTGAAACTGATAGTTTAGACAAAATTGCTCACTGATGGGCCTATACTGACAACTAATATATTACAGTGATATTTAAAATATTGTATATATTTTTTTTGTCATTCATAGCACTGTTCACTCTCATAGAATACAGTATAAAACATTGAAACCTTTTCAACAATAAAGAAATCTCCCATCTTTATCGAGATTTTCCGTTGGTTACCCGAGGCAAATGCCGGGATGGTTCCTACTATATAGGCCACGACCGTTTCCTTTCCACTCTCCTTCCCACTGTCTAAGAAATCATCACCCCACCAGGTATCATTAATCATACAACACCAATAAGTCTTAGTTATCATTTGTAGGCCTATGCAGTGTACGTCTTGAAAACCATTATGAATAAGTAGTTAATTACCATGGACATTTCCAAATTGAATTTTTCCAGAAAACCCACATCATTAAACGTTGGGCCTATATACTCTTACTAATACTTTATTACAAGATATCTCATTTATCTCTCATTTATTCATTCCAAAACCAACTTTGCTCGAGGATAAGGTTTATATTTTCAATTTTGTATATATTGATATTGGGATTGACGGATTGTACTGACTAGTAAGATCTATTGGCGTCTGTAAATGATGAATGGGATGATGACATGAAATGTCATTTTATTACGTGTTTTAGGATAGTGGGAGAGTCAATCGAGACATATAGTCAAAGAATCATTCCTGTATAAACCTAAACGACAGAGAAAAACTACAAAATACCTCTTGTCAGGATGGCTGATCCATCCGTTTCGGTGACGTTTATATTTCCATGTAAATAAAAGTTCGTAACCATCCCATTTTCACTCACAACACATTTGCCCCTATATTTTAATCTGGCACCCTCTTTTAACATAACATTCGCACACGCAACCCACGTTGTACATACGTGATGTAAATCAATTAAAACAATTGAGAGCACACAATTCAAATCACATCTCTAGACTGCTTGACAAATACACACAATATTAGGTCTCGTATTTCTCTTCATTACAACGACTAGTATAATGCACGGTTTCCTGTCCTGGTTTATTAGAGGACTCTATAACCAACAATATGAATATACCCAGTAATAGACGCGTCCATCCTGTTCCCTTCACATACGCCAACCCAGTAAATACCATAGCCAATCATGTCCAATAACATTGTATAACCTTGATTATCATTTGACATAATTGTCTGTAACAGGGAGAGGCAGACTCGTGTTAAAGGACTGGATTGTATTGAAGTGAGAAGAAGATGATGTATATTTCTACAACTAATGGTCTGGAACTTCGATCTGTTGAGAGTCCATGGGAGTCGATTAGGCGAAATATCAGTTTCTTGGTGATCACTTTTGAATGGTATGAGATATCAATATTCAAATGCGCGAGAAACACAGATAATTATAATAGATTCAAGATAATATAAGTTATAACTATTTAAGTCATGTCGCATAACTGTCAAGCGTCGACGCTGAAAAATGTGTTTTTTTTAGCTGTCGACGCTTCACAGTTATGCAACGTGACTTGAATAGTCATAACTTATATCATCTTGAAGCTATTATAGTTATCTATGTTTCTCGCGTATTAGAATTTTGATATCTCATACTGTTCAAAAGTTATCACCAAGAAACTGATATTTCGATAAATCAACTTCCGTGGATTGACTCTTGAGGGAGTGCCTAGTGCTTATAGAAATGAAGAAATTCATCCTTAATTTTTGTATGTACACGAACTAGTGTAATTGAATGAAAAGTATTCCAACTCTACGATAATTTTATGCTCTTCAATTAATGTGACATTCTATTTTTGTGAACTCAATCAGTTTCAAGATGATACGTCAATGAATTTCATCACATTATTGGTATTGATTGACGTATCATCTTGGAACTTTTTTTCAATAATATCGAAACTTGATACAAAATCATTGCTATGGATAAAAGATAGGATCGTTTGGATGGGGCACACAAGGGCGAACTTACCAAACTGATTGAATTCACAAAAATATAATTAATATTATTTGAAGAGCATACAATTATATTGGAAATTATCTTGGAGATTTCATTAAATTACAGTTCGTGAACATGAAAAAGAATAGCAAAGATAAATTCCCTCTTTGTATAAGGACCGTAAGTTTGAGTATACCGGTCTACTTATTTATACTGCCTGGCAATATTTACAAGCTATTTTTATTTGTTATATAGAAAATGAATGTTTAAATCATTTTAGATTTTAAATATATACGTGACCAGCACAAGTAGCTCAGTGCTAACGCGCTTGCTTCATGTGATCCTGTAGGTGAGGGTGAATTGGACCTTGGTTCGATCCCCGCCACCTTCCGTCTTTGTGAGAGTTTTTCGTGATTTTCCTCTGTAGCCTTATATAGGTTGATTCCGGATTGGTTCCTACAATATATGCCATGACCGCTTCCTTCCCACTTTTGTTCCCATTAACTGAAAACAAACTCATCTCATTAATCATTCGTCCGACGTCAATAGATCTTAGTTATAATTACAGTGCATTGTTGAGCCCATCAAAATATAAATATATTGAAAACTTGCTTATCCAACATCGAATTCGAATTTGGCCTTTACTTCGTGCATTCAAATATTTCGGAACTGCAAGTTTTATCTACAATGAAGAACAAGTTTCACTCCCAGTACTAGATAGATTCTGACTGTATAATATTTTATTTTCATACGTTGTAGTATAATTATTATTTAGGATAGCTGAGTCCACCATAACATATGTCTTGAGTGTGGTTCAAGACGTTTTCTTTCTCAATTGGCTGAGTGAAGAATAATTATTTTATTTATCAACTTCTGTTGCAGTGTTTTGGGGAAAAAATCTCTCGATAGACACAGTGTGAATATATTATTTCAGGTTAAACCTCAACTAAAATGTTAATCCAATTTGCGATACCTCGAAATAAATGCCATACACGAATTATATATAGCGTAGTTTGTCTCGAGATTAAAACTCTTGTAGATTCAGCACGAAATATAGACGCGATAGGAAATTTGTTGACAGAGGAAACTATATCAATGAATAGTATTCCTTATTAGGTGATATTCACTATGACGTCAATCAAGTTGATTGATTGTTGGATTTGAGGTGCATTAAATTATCCGACATATTATTATTCTTATATTTATTCCAAAGGTCGAATAAAGTTCATTTTTCGCGTCATTTCACTCCACACAACATTTGAATGAAACTATTGTGGACATTATTGTTGAAATTGAACAGTTTCATTATTTTTTTAAGCACGGAAAAATCACGAGTTTTTGTCAGTCGATTCGTTTTGATGTGTTCGATAATAATATCAAAACAGATGATAAGCTAGCCGGGATAAATTTTGAGATATATCAATTCAAATAGTGGATATTTTCCTATCATTTAACACGCAACCTTCAAATTTCATGCATTTGTACTATTCAACAGATCATTAAAATACACTAAAAGTAATGACATTCAATCAAAAAACTTGTTTTATTGTGAATGAAGATATTATGAATAGAGTTGTACAAAAATAAATATCGGTACCCGTTCTCATTTATGAATCACACTCATTTTAAGAGGAAAAATAGTTGATTTTTCACCAAAATGAAGTCAAAACAGCAACTTAATATTTCATTCAAGCGCTGTAACTTCCGCAGAAAAAATATGACAGTGTTTCTGATGCAATTTCAATTCGAGAGTACACATGTTCAATAAAGCTTGACTCAAATTTCCCCAATTTAGAATTAATTTCGAAATTACCTTTTGACTCTGCTGACCAAACGGCTGCTAGACTTTGATTGTTCACATACAAAAAACCAGTCAAGATGTTTAAAACAGTCTGAATCATAAATAAAATTATCCCCAAGTAATCCAGCTGTCAATGGGGTCATTAATCAAACAATAATAAAGTATTGCACTGCTTATTCAGTTTCATTTGTTCAAGATTTCATTAACTAACGATGTATGTAATTTAAGCTATGATAAATTATGAAAGTACCGCCTGAAATAATACCCTCTAATAATAGATTCAACCTTTAATCTGAGAATAGTCTTTTCTTTGGGACCTTTAAAATGGCAATTAGACAAGTCATGTGACCATATACTTATGACGTAACTTTCATTCCAATCGACAGATGCCAGATGCTATTATGTGATATGCGTAATTAACTCATTAATGCTGGAATTAGTCTAATAGTCGCCAGTATTACAGAATTCCCCTATAACCGGAAACACATCTATAGTCATTAGAGAGAGAGAGAGAGAGAGAGAGAGAGAGAGAGAGAGAGAGCGCATGACTGCCATTAACAAATGCCACTGAGGGTTATTCTGTAACTTCAATATTCGTGTGAAACGAAACGAAATGTCGAATGCTTTGGAAGATCGCAGAAACTATTACTTTGCGTGCGAATGGAAGTTACAGAATAAGCCTCCAGGCTGATGCTGGATGCTATCGTAATTAGGGTTAGGATGTTGAATCATTGAATATGTACTGAGAAAATCATTGAAAATGCACTTTTCAATTAATAATATTATTAATAATTTATTTTCATTAAACCGAATATGCACATAGAATGTATTATTTAATATCTAGTGCGTTTATGTGTTATAATCGTTTCTGAGTTATTTAAAAAATGACGAATATGGAATATGTGATGAAAATATTATTATTGAAAATTAACAATTTGGACCTGATGGAATCATGAAATACCGCGATAGAATTTGATTTTAATTTTTCAAATTCAGGTTGTACCATTTTTCCACCATAAATAGTACGTTTGGGAATGAAATGGAAAAATTATGGAAATATGCAGTTATATGCGCCTAAAAATACTCAATCGTGCATGCGCTTAAAATACATGAACATGAGTGAATATGCATTTATAACAAAAATAACTAATTAGGCCATAGGCTGATGGAATCATAGAATATTTCGACAGAATTTGTCTTTAAATTCTTTGAAACAATTTAAATTCATACCATTTCTCCACCATAAATGGTACGTTTGGAAGTGAAATGAAAAAATGGTAATGCAGTTGTTCTTGAAAATGCTTGATCGTGTATGCTCTTGAAGTACATGAACATGAGTGAACATGCAATTGTAGGAAAAAAGAACCAATTATGTCCCATGATGCAGTTTCGTGCAAAATGAAATTTTCATTTTCGAATGTTGATAAGCATTGATTAATCGATCCAATAAAAATACAATATTGCATGAAAAGCCTATAGCTATAATCAAAATACTTATATACACGAGAGAAGGTCTTCTACCAACATAACAAACGCAAATATCACCGTTAGAGATTTTATAGATTCAATTTTGAGGGTCAGTGATTTTTCACGGGACGAGATTTTCTATTAGAAACACTGAACACAACGAGTTCTACATTTTTCAAAAGCGCTCTGCTGTTTTACAATTATTTTGTTTGGTAGAAGCCATTTTCTTTTCGTAGATACAATATATATAATGACGTAAACGGCCTATGGTTGACCTGTTCTTCTTATATTATACGCAGGCATTATATCTCGATAGAGATTATTACCAAAACTGAGACCGAGTGATTAATACACTGAACCGTCACTCAGGAGACCTAGGTTCGATTCCTGCCATGGTGAACCATCCTGACAGGGGTTTTTCGTGGTTTCCCTCTGTCGTTCAGGTCAGTACTGGGATGGTTCCTTAACAACAGGCCACGACCGACTCCTTCCCACTATCCCAAAACATCTAATGAAATAACTTTTTATCTCATCATTCCACCATCTCATGTATCATTCATAACCGACGCCAATAGATAGTAGTCATCAGTAGAGTGCGTCGTTGAACCCAATATAAATAAATAAATATAGGCCTTAAATATTACCAACTGATCGTATACATGTGTTATGTATACATACTACGTTTACTATCAATTGAGATCAATGTTTTATAAAAAGGAGTTATTCTTGAAAGGAAGCATTCGTGCGTAAATTGCTGTTATGCCAAGTTAATAAAAAAAAAATCGTACCATAATTATTATCGTTGATCCATTGGTATATTACAAACAATTATTTATGCACCGGCATTCATATTTCAAATTATGATGGGCTCACTTTATTCTCTATAGTAGGTCTATTAGTATGTAAAGCTTTCTTTCAACATTTTCTTTCTTAATTGCCATGTTTATTTGTTGTTTCCCACATTGTCAAAAAGCGACTGGTTTGTGGAAGGATGTAAAATTAATTTCAGAATACCCATAATATTGAACAACTAGGTGTATTCGCGAATTGACGACTAGTGATTGACCCGCCCACAAACGTCAGAAAACAAAACAGCCAATCAAATGGGCTGTTTGTTATGTGGGAAAATTGACATGCCTATCAGAGTATCTCTAATTGCCCACATGAAGTATAGATCAAGGTGGCCTGCCAATAAGCCACGCCTATCACTAGTGGTCAAATAATCGATTTATATGTAAGTAATTGAATTCGGTAAAATAAACTATTTATAAATATACTAAAAGTAACAAATTAACAATTCAATCGAATTTCACTTCAAACAAAATATTATAATATTTTTCATCGAGAGCGCATGTTAGTCGATTCATCAGTTTGTTGGTGATAACTTTCGAATAGTATGAGAAATCAAAATTGTAATACGGGTGAAAAACATATATTTCTCTAATACCTTCAAAATGGTGTTGAATAAAACAATAAACCTTGTATTGTAACAGTTTCGCAGATAGACCCTATATAAAGCTTTAAAAATAAATCAGTCGTATACCTATGAAAATTATGAGACATAAATTGTATAGTTTTTACTCATACCTCAAGAAGGTATTGAAAATATCTGAGTTTCTCCACCATAAGAATTTTGATATAATATCGTTCAAAAGATCAACAATGGATGAGCGTTAATCAGAGATTGATACGAAGTGTATTAATATTTATTTATAACCTATAGTTAACAATCTACTACCTGATTACCTATTTATAACCTATAGTTAACAATGTACTACCTGATTAACTAGGGGATAGTATCTTGTATGTATGGTTTACTGAAATGCATGAGCTGAATAACACCCGTAATTCTAAAAACATATATTTACATTATAAGGATAGTTTATTCAGTCAGAATAATGTTTTTTATAATGGCATAAGAATTTATAACAAAATCCCGAAGAATGAAAATTGTAACAACTTTGAAAGAGAATGTATCAAGGGGACGTTCATAAATTACGTCACAGCTTAGGGAGGGAGGGGGGTTGTCATGATTTGTGACAAGGTGTTACATGGGGGGAGGGGGGGAGGCAACTGTGTGATGTACCATTTTTTTGTTCTATGTATTTGGCGCTATTCTTATAGATTCTTATATTTATATCCACCCTAGAAACAGCCGATGCATATCAAATAATTACTGAGTTTGACTACTCAAAAAGCAAACATGAAGAAATTGAATATTTTGGTTTTATTACTTTATTGTACCTTTGCCGCCTGTTAATTTCAAATTTTTGTTGGATGGGGAGTATGAGAATTCGTGACATATTTAAAGGGGGAGGGTAATAGGTTTTGTGACCAACTGTGACATGGGAGGGAGGGGGGGTTCAAAGTGGCCTAAAGAAGTGTGACAAAATTTATGAACGTCCCCCAAGTATTTCAGGGAAAATATCAATATCAATAGTATCAAGAATTAGTATATGTAGACTATTTAATCTGTCAATGATTGAAAATGTGTTTGTATTGTTATTTTATATAGGTATAATATTATTTTAGTATTCTATTGTTATAACGTTTTTTATTTTTTTATAAATTGTAATAACATTGTAGTAAGGCCCAGTATCAGTAGTATTAGTAGTATTTTTCTGAGAGTTGGTGAAAACAAATACCACAGGTAACTATGGTGATAACAAGTTTGAACTGTCAGATAAAGGCTAACTAGACTTGGTAATACCGGGCCTAAGTAGGCCTACAATGAAGTTACTGATAGCACAAGACTGCTAAATTACATTAACGATAACATTAACGATCGGTCGCTAAGTCGACTCCCTTGCACTCGTGTATAGCTGGAGGTAGATTTGTAAGATCTGTCTCACAGTTTTCCCCGAAAATGCAACATCTGACGTGTCCTCCTCAGCCCGTATTCAATTGCAAGTTATTGACCCCATATACAAGGATCACGTTAGATTCTTAGACCCTGTAGATAGTTGATAAGTCACACGAACACACACACACACATATATATATATATATATATATATATATATATATATATATATATATATATATATATATATATATATATATATATAAATAATATATATATATATATTTATATATATATATATATATATATATATATATATATATATATATATATATATATATATATATATATATATGATTTCCCAATAGCCTTCTGGTTAGCCACCAGTAGATATAGGTTAGTATAATTTGAACGCATCAGACCGGCAATCTAGATATCCGGGTTCGACTCCCGCGGAAGGTCTCTATTTTCTTTAATTTGTCTTGTCATATAAATGTGTCGACTATTCTGCTTGAATCTGGGTGGCCATTTAGCTCAGTTGGTTAGAGCTTTGGGTACAAACCAAGAGGTTCTGGGTTCAAGTCCCAGATTGTTACATTTTTATGATTTGACAAAAACGTTCATTTATTAAGTTCTTCAAACTTTCGTGTTTAGTATTCAGATTAAACACTTTTGGGGGATTCAACGAGTATTAACAAAAAAAACAGACAAAATCAAAATATAAAATTGTTTATTTTGATATTCACTATATTGAAACAATTTTATATTTTAATTTTGTCTGTGGTTTTGTTAATGCGCGTTGAATCCCTCAAAAAATCTTAATCATATACATACATATTATTTATTATATATATATATATATATATATATATATATATATATATATATATATATATATATATATATATATAAATCTTCACGCTACAACGTCTGAGAATAAGACAAAAAAGTTTAATTAAGCCAAAAGTCCAGAATGTTAAGTAGTGGACTGTATTTGTATATTTTATATATATATATATATATATATATATATATATATATATATATATATATATATATATATATATATATATATATATATATATATATATATAAATTATGGGCCAAGTCATTAAGGAAATGAAGCATTTATATTCCAGAATATTATATAGTTTCTAATAAGACATATATGCATCCTCATTAATTCTGATTATTGTGTACCCAATGACCCCACCAACAGCTGGGTTATTCGGGGTACGAATGAGCAGGTGATGATGAAACAATGACGTCTGTGAATTTACTGTTCCAAAAACTTGATAAAAATAATATCTCCACTCATCTTCCCACCATCTCATTCATGATTCATCGATGTCAATAGATCTTGGTTATCATTACAGTGCGTCGTTGAACCCAATGTAAATAAGTGAATGTATAAATAAATGATTCAACGAAACTAAATTCAGTAGTTCTAGTAACTGAAAAAGTCAGGTCTTTTGAAAAATTTTGAAGAATTTTCAAATATCTATTTTGAAACTTGAAAGTCAATAGAGAAAATTGTTAAAATCGATTGAGCTAAAATGAAATGTAGCTCAGCGTTACCATACCAACCAAACCCAAATGATTCTGAAAGTAATCAGAAAAACGTTATATTTCTTTCTAAGAGCGGGTTGTAACAAGTGATAATTTGTGACTTGCGCAATAATTAGAGAATTTACTTCTATTACCCTTGGTTACGTATGTTACTTTCGTACCTCGACTAATAATTAACGGATAAATATTCAATTATCAATTGGTACAACTGGCTCAAAATCGTGTATGGCGTATTATGGACAAATTATAGTACCACTTACCACAAGAAATTTCTCGACCAAAAATTCCGTTCAAAGCATAGGTTTTAGTTAACATCATTCTGCTATCACCCGCTCATTCGTACCCCCAAATTACCTCGCTATTGATGGGTTCACTATTGATGGGCGTCAGTAATATCAATTTTCAATCCAATTATCTAATATTGTAATAATTATTTCTATTATATCTTTATTAAGATTAGAACATATATTGTTCAGTAAACTTGCCTCAATGAATGAAAGTGACTACCCTCTAAAATAGCGTGGGACCGAACATTACTAAACGCTACTAGTTAATGCATGCTGGTCGGTAGAAAATGGTATGTGGAGAGGGGGGCAAAGGGGGCGCGTAGGTTTAGATGCATCAAGTAAGCTTATGCGGACGTGTGAGGCATCCATGGAGCGATGATCAACGCTGATTAGACCGGAGGTCAAAGGTCTCATCATTTAACAGGCTCAGGGCACAAAAGGGCATCTTAATAAATAAGATTATATTTTATTATCATATAGTGTGTATTTATACGAAGGGAAAACTGAACCATCGTTATGACTTATTTACGTTTCACAATAGTGAATCTATTTATATTCTACATCGATTAAGATATTTTGTAGAGAATTGTTTAACAAAGAAACTAATAATAGAGCTGTGATATCTATAATTCACTTGATTACTTAATACCATCTTTTTTAAAACTCATTTTTTAAATCAAAACGTTAACTATAATTACCTGTATCGTATATTCTCTTATAATTATACTCTGTCTGCCTATCATTGATAATTTTCATAAAATTGTAAGTAATATACTACTTCTATCTATATGCACGACATGATAATATTATAATATTATATAAATATATAACTATATATTGTAATAGTTTACAGAGTTGTCACGTTATTCCATAGTAAATGAATTCGGCATTTAATTTGGCATCATTACAAGATTGATATTGTAAATAATTCGTCAATTACTTTTTTAGTGCTGAATCTATAAATTGTTTATGAAGTTTTAGTGAGCTCGTAAGTTCACATCTCGATAATAATTTAAAATCTAAAATACTCGTCGAATTTGGCTTTGAGTGAATTTATATAATAGATAGTTTTGGTCTTCGTGCTTATTAACTTACAATTCTAGTTTCAAATGAATTTTCAAGTTCTATATGTGGTACGTTACACATGCTGTTGAAAAGTCGGCAAAATCAAAAACAAAATAAATTATATTAAATTGATTTGTTTTCATTATGATTCATGATTAATCTACATTCATCTTGATATTTCTATAACGTATTCATGGTTAGTAATATTGTAGAAATGGTTTTAAATGTTTTTCTGTTCGAAATAACTCTAGAGTTGTTTCTGTTGTAAACTCAAGAACCAATCTGGTGTTGAAGTTGTGCCTGTCAACCCGACTAGAACCCACAATCGTCAAGAATTTCGATATCTCCAATTGATCAGCTACATATTTCGCATTATTTGGACTACTATATTTTATAGTATTTATTAAAATACAATCGTAAAACAGTTTCACAATTTAGACGACTTTTAAATTTACACGTATAAATTCATTCATGATTAACCAAATCTTTCACAAGTTAAAAAAAGTCACTCCCTAATGAAATGAAAAATCCAACACTTCATTACGACCACGGTAACGCCAATCGACACTCCTAACCGTTATTACTAATAGATATGAAAAACGAACGACCGTATCCGCCAACGATCTAAGCACACAATTCTATCAAATAGTTATATCAACAGGTGGTACAGATTCAAACTTACACATTATCTTCCACGATGAATATTATCGAAGTTTTGATAATTGCGTCACTAATAAATATGTGTCACGTGATTTTTGACTCGTTCTTCTCGGTTGTATATTTGCCACTGAGACAACTATGACCATTGATTGACTTGATATACCCTCGCATTAAGCCACATTAACCAATCGAGTAGGGAGCGACTCGGGAAGGAAAGGCTCGAAGGGGAAGGGAGGGAGGGAGGGAGGGAGGGAGAAGTAAATTAATCCATTTAGTTCTTCATTCACGAAAATTATTCTCACTTCGTTATGCGTCGACATTATATATTATATCTCTTTATAGTAGTCTACTCGTGTACTAACTGGTTGGTAAATGTATGCCGGATATTTTGAGAATTGGGAGAGTGGGATACGTGCGCTGTGCTGGGGGATGAGTTAGTGAGGGGTGGAAATTTTCAGGTGATTCATGTCTGTGTGTTGGAAGTTACTGAATAGCATCGTTTAAAAATGTTCAGAAAATATTTCATCGATTTATTCATCCATTGACCATAATATATTTTTTAATAAAATTAGTTGGGATGAAATAATGAATGATGAATTTTTTTTTCACACATTCACAGTACAAATTATGAAACAAAGAACTCTGCTACTAAATATCCTACACAGCCTCTAATGAGACTTGTCTGTACGCAAGTATTAACATACTACATAGAGTGAACATAAATAACTGCATGTGTCATTGTACCACATATTTTGGTATAATATATATATATATAATATTTTGATAAACATTTGATAATTTTCATAAGTGATAGGCCTAATGAAATTTGAATTTAATCAAATCATTTTTAAAATAGTATAGCTCTACAAAACTACAATTTGGAATAATGTTTATTCAACCTTTATAATTTCCATACTTGATGATTTTATAAATACCGGTACCCAAAAATAAAATGGAAATTCTCAAATTGACAAAAATGTTGATTTTTCAGTATGGACAGTCCCGCCTGTTATTGTGATTTTTTGTATTTGTGAATAGTTAGTATCATATATGACAGTACTGTTCAGTGTCATCAAAATGTATAAAAATGAATGTACTCAAGTGTTTTTTTACTCTACAAAACCTTTCAAATAATTTGAATTGAAAATATTTTTAAAATATCTTGGAATTGTCAATAAATAATGTATTATTTTCTTCTGATTTCAGATACCTGCACCATTGGCCTGAATCACCAATTTAGGGAAGATCCCTCCGACTTATACCAGTCTTAAAGAATAGCATCTTGCACTAACCAGTTTCCATTGCGGTACCGTTACTTCGTTTTATTACTTCGGAAACTATTGTTTAGCATATATTCGTATTGTACATATAAGCATGTTACCTTATAAAGCATAGGAATAGAAACAGTACAAATGTCAAAACTTGTTGCATATATTTTGTTATGAAATACGTGTCTGGATCAATTGTTTAGACATATCATTTGGCTTTTAGCCTAATCGTATTATCCAGTACTTGTTGGACACACTTGATATTTTGATAGGTAGATATTTACTGTAGATAGATATTCAATATATAGATAGATTTTTAAATATTAGATATAATGGATGGATATTAGTAGATCTACTTTAGTTAGTAAATTCTAGAAGACATACTTATTTAGTTGATTGAGTTTTTTTTCTAATAAGATTCAGACTTTTGAATGTGTTGAGATTTCATACGGTCAGTACTCCGTTATTCCTGGTCCGCCCATGTCGCCGAGCGCTGAAACATTGCCTTTTGGAAACTGAAGTTGGGCAGGATTGGCGACCCGCATGAGGCTAGAAACTTTGTAAATGTCGTTCATTTATAATGCGCTCATTCGTACTCCCAAACAACCTAGCTGTTTAAAATGAATGGGTCATCATCTTCATTATTTATCCTCGGTTTTAGGCTTGATTTTTTTTTTTTTTTTCATTTTAATCTCCAAAAGTTGTCTCTTCTTCATTCACTTCATAACAACTGCAGTTTGAAGTATTCAGATTGATTTTTTGCTAAAAATAACTTTTCTGATATAAGTTCCCTATTACTTAGCATAGGCCTATCCAATAACAATCTCGATTACATATCATGTTCATCATTAGTTTTCAATAATGAAAATACATTTCCTGATCCTAAATCTATTAAACCATAAATGTAATTTATTCCATGTTGGTAATATTTTGTTGTGGTTCTTTGTTATTAATCACTGATTGAGAGAAACGGTGTTCTAGAATAGTTTCATGACAAGTACGTACATTTAGTGCTGCACACTCGTATTATTTGTGGGTGTTGTGTAATATTATTGGTTAGTTATCATTCATAGTCGAATGTATACTATGATGAAATTCAAACAATTGAACACAATGTGTGAATTATGAGTAGGAGTAGAAAATGAACAAAACCAACTTTTTATATCAAGTTATGTATTTAGTAAATTGAAGATATTCAAATATTTTTAGTATTGAAGTATATGAGAGTATATTCAACATGAAATTATATATATGAAAATTGTTTTATTTTTACCTAAGGAACCGTACCAATATCTTTAATACCAGTGTATGTCTCTTCAGCATGTCAGTGTATATAGAATAACTATTCAGTCTTCGTCAGTGTACCAAAGTACACTTGATTTCAAGCTAATATTATACATACGTACCTACTACATCTTTATGAAATCAAAGACTATGCCATGGTTGCCAAGGACACATAATCCAATTTAAAAAGTTGTTATGAAATTAGTTGAAAACATAACATAGAAACAGTAATTATTCAGAAATCAATTAAATACATAAAAATAATATCAATTCAATGTTAATAAATCCATATTTTATATTTCAAAAAGGCCTACTCAATATTATATTGTAATATAGTATGATGTAATGATTATAATATAGGTCTATTAGTCTAGAATGTATGCAGATCTTGGTATTTTTATAAATATTGAGAACCAAATTTTCCAAATAATTGAACTCAGAATGCACTAAACAGTTTTAAAATGGAAAAATATAATGCCCATATATTCGAAGAAATCAATATCTATCAACAGAGTTTCAAATTTTTCAGTACCGTGTTGCGAGGTTGTACGAGAAAAGGCAAGGAAAATGGGGAAAAGTATATAAATTTCATGTACGGTATACCTAATATTTATTTCCTTTTAACTTTCTGGGTTTCTGCAATGTCCATTTTATTATTTGTACCTAATATGGGTTAGACCCTACCTTATTCAAACAAGGCAAGCTGTATGGAGGGATCAGGAGCTACAACTGCTCCACAGGATATTGTTTTGGAATTTGTAATCTTCTGGTTATATTTTGAGTTTTTTTCCCAATCATATGAAATCATGACTATATTATTTTCTATTTAGTAATTCATACAACTTTATACCCTGTATTCCAAATATTGCAGCCTTTTCAAGTATGGCCATCTTTTTGAACAAGTAAAAACAAACTTTCGTGTTCTCATGATTTCACCTAAATACCCGCTCACACTCGCATTACACAGACACTGCTTCATTTCGAGGTGGTTACTAATTACAGCATGGAGATGATGAGACTGAGTAGAAGTGTATGTAGTCTTCGTTATATAAGAGCGTGCAGCGCAGGATCTTGTGTTTACATTCAAAGAACTCAAGTATGACTATTGACTCGTTTTACTTGTCATTCATTCACTCTAACCGCGTAAACGATAGCTAGATGATCAATAGAGAGTAGTATCTTATCATGTATCAATTTTCTTGGCTGCACTTATATTCTTTTTAATCTCTGATTTCCATATGTACACTTTCTTCAATTGTAAAAATATCTTCGCAATTTGTAAAAAAAAAATATATATTTGGTAACTTCACACTAGGTGAGGGTTCAATTTTTGTATCTATGCATTATTGTATATATGTAAGTACATGCATATATTTTGTGTGTATATTCTAATTTTAGTTTTTTTCAATTTTATATATGCCCGAATAAGAAATAATTGTATTGTCTACTCATTATAACTGACTGTGGTTCAATATAAAGTGTCTGAATAATAAATATTTGTTGTAATTTGTATGATTTCGTTTCTCTTATCCTGCTTCTTTCCTACTCATTATTAATTAGACTTGGCACTCAAAATGACATCAAAACACATGAAAAAGGTTTAAAATATGAAACATTTGTTCAACATGTTGTTTTCAGGCAAACAGAGCAAGAAAGAGCTACAATCGAAAACAGTGAACTAAATTATTGTTGTATATTGTGAACTTGAATTTTGTAGACCCACTTCAACTTTTCTGCTTCCCTGATGGGAATCGACTTTTGGAGGCGAAAAATTTGCTGGAAGATCAAACTAAGGTACGCGGCAAACAGCAAGATGTAGGAAGTTAGCTGTAAACCCGTGCTGGCAGCGCGTAAATTGATACAAGTTCGAACTGTGGTACTCGGCAAACAGCAAGATGTAGGAAGTTAGATATAAACCCGTGCTGGCAGCGTGTAAATTGATACAAGTTCGAACTGAGGTACGCGGCAAACAGCAAGATGTAGGAAGTTGGGTATCCGTGCTCACAGCGTGCAAGTTGATAAAAGATTGAACTGTGGTACGCGGCAAACAGCAGGATGTAGAAAGTTAGATATAAACCCGTGCTGGCAGCGCGTAAATTGATACAAGTTCGAACTGAGGTACGCGGCAAACAGAAGACTGTAGGAAGTTAGATATAAACCCGTGCTGGCAGCGCGTAAATTGATACAAGTTCGAACTGAGGTACGCGGCAAACAGCAAGATGTAGGAAGTTAGATATAAACCCGTGCTGGCAGCGCGTAAATTGATACAAGTTCGAACTGAGGTACGCGGCAAACAGCGAGATGTAGGAAGTTAGCTGTAAACCCGTGCTGGCAGCGCGTAAATTGATACAAGTTCGAACTGTGGTACGCGGCAAACAGCAATATGTAGGAAGTCAGATATAAACCCGTGCTGGCAGCGTGTAAATTGATACAAGTTCGAACTGAGGTACGCGGCAAACAGCAAGATGTAGGAAGTTAGATATAAACCCGTGCTGGCAGCGTGTAAATTGATACAAGTTCGAACTGTGGTACGCGGCAAACAGCAAGATGTAGGAAGTTAGATATAAACCCGTGCTGGCAGCGCGTAAATTGATACAAGTTCGAACTGTGGTACGCGGCAAACAGCAATATGTAGGAAGTTAGATATAAACCCGTGCTGGCAGCGTGTAAATTGATACAAGTTCGAACTGAGGTACGCGGCAAACAGCGAGATGTAGGAAGTTAGATATAAACCCGTGCTGGCAGCGTGTAAATTGATACAAGTTCGAACTGAGGTACGCGGCAAACAGCAAGATGTAGGAAGTTAGATATAAACCCGTGCAGGCAGCGCGTAAATTGATACAAGTTCGAACTGTGGTACGCGGCAAACAGCAAGATGTAGGAAGTTAGATATAAACCCGTGCTGGCAGCGCGTAAATTGATACAAGTTCGAACTGAGGTACGCGGCAAACAGCAAGATGTAGGAAGTTAGATATAAACCCGTGCTGGCAGCGCGTAAATTGATACAAGTTCGAACTGAGGTACGCGGCAAACAGCAAGATGTAGGAAGTTAGATATAAACCCGTGCTGGCAGCGCGTAAATTGATACAAGTTCGAACTGAGGTACGCGGCAAACAGCAAGATGTAGGAAGTTAGATATAAACCCGTGCTGGCAGCGCGTAAATTGATACAAGTTCGAACTGTGGTACGCGGCAAACAGCAAGATGTAGGAAGTTAGATATAAACCCGTGCTGGCAGCGCGTAAATTGATACAAGTTCGAACTGTGGTACGCGGCAAACAGCAATATGTAGGAAGTCAGATATAAACCCGTGCTGGCAGCGTGTAAATTGATACAAGTTCGAACTGAGGTACGCGGCAAACAGCAAGATGTAGGAAGTTAGATATAAACCCGTGCAGGCAGCGCGTGAATTGATCCAAGTTCGAACTGAGGTACGCGGCAAACAGCAAGATGTAGGAAGTTGGGTATCCGTGCTCACAGCGTGCAAGTTGATAAAAGATTGAACTGTGGTACGCGGCAAACAGCAGGATGTAGAAAGTTAAATATAAACCCGTGCTAACAGCGCGTAAATTGATGCAAGTTCGAACTATGGTACGCGGCAAACAGCAAGATGTAGGAAGTTAGATATAAACCCGTGCAGGCAGCGCGTAAATTGATACAAGTTCGAACTGAGGTACGCGGCAAACAGCAAGATGTAGGAAGTTGGATATCCGTGCTCACAGCGTGCAAGTTGATAAAAGATTGAACTTTGGTACGCGGCAAACAGCAGGATGTAGAAAGTTGGATATCCGTGCTCACAGCGTGCAAGTTGATAAAAGATTGAACTGTGGTACGCGGCAAACAGCAGGCTGTAGTAAGTTGGATATCCGTGCTCACAGCGTCTAAATTGATCAAAGATCGAACTGAGGTACGCGGCAAACAGCAAGATGTGGAAAGATGGATATAAACCCGTGCTGGCAGCGTCTAAATTGATCAAAGATCGAACTGAGGTACGCGGCAAACAGCAAGATGTAGGAAGTTAGATATAAACCCGTGCTGGCAGCGTCTATTTTTTTGAAAGATTGAACTGAGGTACGCGGCAAACAGCAAGATGTGGGAAGATGGATATAAACCCGTGCTGGCAGCATCTAAATTGATAGAAGATCGAACTGAGGTACGCGGCAAACAGCAAGATGTAGGAAGTTAGATATAAACCCGTGCTGGCAGCGTGTAAATTTTTGAAAGATTGAACTGAGGTACGCGGCAAACAGCAAGATGTGGGAAGATGGATATAAACCCGTGCTGGCAGCATCTAAATTGATAGAAGATCGAACTGAGGTACGCGGCAAACAGCAAGATGTAGGAAGTTAGATATAAACCCGTGCTGGCAGCGTGTAAATTGATAGAAGATCGAACTGAGGTACGCGGCAAACAGCAAGATGTAGGATTTAGATATACACCCGTACTGGCAGCGTATAAATTGGTAAAAGATCGAACTGAGGGACGCGGTAAACAGCAAGATTTATTTATTATTATTTAACTCTTGCAAATGCACATAAATCCCCGGTGGCAAGATGTAGGAAGTCAGATATAAACCCGTGCCAGCAGCGTGTAAGTTGATAAAAGATTGGACTGAGGTATGCGGCAAACAGCAAGATGTAGGAAGTTAGATATACACCGTGCTGGCAGCGTCTAAATTAATAAATGATCGAACTGATGTACGCGGCAAACAACACGATGTAGGAAGCTAGATGTAAACTCTTTGCTGGCAGCGTGTAAATTGATAAAAGATCGTACTGAGGTACGCGGCAAACAGCAAGATGTAGGAAGTCAGATATAGACTAAACCCGTTCTGGCAGCGTGTAAATTGATAAAAGATCGAGCTGAGGTACGCGGCAAACAACAGGATGTAGGAAGCTTGATATAAACCCGTACTGGCAGCGTCTAAATTGATAGAAGATCGAACTGAGGTACGTGGCAAACAGCAAGATGTAGGAAGTTAGATATAAATCCGTGCTGGCAGCGTGTAAATTGATAAAAGATTGAACTGAGGTATGCGGCAAACAGCAAGATGTAGGAAGTTAGATATAAACCGTGCTGGCAGCGTGTAAATTAATAAATGATCGAACTGATGTAGGCCTACGCGGCAAACAACACGATGTAGGAAGCTAGATGTGAACTCTTTGCTGGCAGCGTGTAAATTGATAAAAGATTGAACTGAGGTACGCGGCAAACAGCAAGATGTGGGAAGTTAGATATAAACCCGTGCTGGCAGCGTGTAAATTGATAAAAGATCGAACTGAGGTACGCGGCAAACAGCAAGATGTGGGAAGTTAGATATAAACCCGTGCTGGCAGCGTGTAAATTGATAAAAGATCGAACTGAGGTACGCGGCAAACAGCAGGCTGTAGTAAGTTAGACATAAACCCGTGCAGGCAGCGTGTAAATTGATAAAAGATTGAACCGAGGTACGCGGCAAACAGCAAGATGTGGGAAGTTAGATATAAACTCGTGCTGGCAGCGTGTAAATTGATAAAAGATTGAACCGAGGTACGCGGCAAACAGCAAGATGTGGGAAGTTATATATAAACCCGTGCTGGCAGCGTGTAAATTGATAAAAGATCGAACTGAGGTACGCGGCAAACAGCAGGCTGTAGTAAGTTAGACATAAACCCGTGCAGGCAGCGTGTAAATTGATAAAAGATTGAACCGAGGTACGCGGCAAACAGCAAGATGTAGGAAGTTAGATATAAACCCGTGCTGGCAGCGTGTAAATTGATAAAAGATTGAACCGAGGTATGCGGCAAACAGCAAGATGTAGGAAGTTAGATATAAACCCGTGCTGGCAGCGTGTAAATTGATAAAAGATTGAACCGAGGTACGCGGCAAACAGCAAGATGTGGGAAGTTAGATATATACCCGTGCTGGCAGCGTGCAAATTGATAAAAGATCGAACTGAGGGACGCGGTAAACAGCAGGCTGTAGGAAGTTAGATATAAACCGTGCTGGCAGCGTGTAAATTGATACAAGATCAAACTGAGGTACGCGGCAAACAGCAGGCTGTAGGAAGTTAGCTATAAACCCTTGCTGGCTGCGCGTAAATTAATAATGATCGAACTGAGACAAGCGACAAACATAGTATGTAAGCCTGTAGAAGGTTAGGTCTGATTCGAAAATATATATGAATACCAAGTGGAAATCTTCCAACTCACTTCGACTGTTCAATGAGAAAATAATCGTTAACTTGAATTAAAATTACAACTTGAATAGAATTTAACCATTCCAATTTCTCTACCTTCAACAACAAAGTCTTGTAAAAATCACTGAAGAAAGACTCACCTCCCCAATTGCCACCCCCTCAACCACCAAATTATTTTTTAACTCTCCATCCTCCGTAGCATATTTTGTTTACTACTATATTTTCTGAGCATGGTAGAATTTGAACGTTAACGTACAACAATTCCATCCAATGTGATGGAATTGGAGTTGCTGTTAAATACTTTGTGTGGGTTTAAATTTTTCTACCAGTCCAAAATCTTTGTCACTGTCATTGGACGAGTGACCGCTTGGAAAAATGTATGCGTTACCTTCTTTAGCTGTGGAAATTCGAACGACCTCAAAAATATAAAAATGACAAAAAAATGGGGGAAAAATAATATGAACGTATACGTATAGTTGTAGGCTACGTATACCTAGTATTTGTTCTAGTTTAACATTCCAATTTCCAACACTTCAAACTTTCTAGCACCTAGTATTTATTTTAGTTCAACATGCGTACTCAATATGGGGTGACCATATTCATAAATGGAAAATCCGGGAGGCGGGACAACGATAAGAAGTTCGAAGTCAAAATCATTTAACGCCAAGTTGAATGGGGAGATCGGGAGCCACAACTGCCCCGCAGGATGTTTTGTGCTCAATTAATATTTTTAGTCTTCTGGTCATATTTTGATTTTTTTTCCTTAGTCATATAAAATCAGGCCTCTATTATTTTTATTAGTTTTTAACGACGCACTATACTGATGGCTACGATCTATTGGCG
This sequence comes from Brachyptera risi, assembly GCA_964007535.1. Classification (NCBI taxonomy): domain Eukaryota; kingdom Metazoa; phylum Arthropoda; class Insecta; order Plecoptera; family Taeniopterygidae; genus Brachyptera; species Brachyptera risi. Next base: position 18,364,767 of record OZ023331.1, on the reverse strand, counting down.
TCGGTGGATGATGAATGAGATGATGAGATGAAAGGTTATTTTATTAGGTGTTTTGGATGGTGGGAAGGAGTCGGTCGTAGCCTGTTATCAAGGAACCATCCCAGTATCAACCTGAACGACAGAGGGATACCACGAAAAACTCCTGTAAGGATGGTCGACCATGGCGGGAATCGAACCCCGGTCTCCCGAATGACGGTTCAGTGTGTTACTCTACCACTCTATGTAGTATGATTGCATACAACTTCATACCCTGCAGCGTAGAAACCATACAAGTTGAAGATAAAATGTAAGTTATTTCAATTTGATATCAAATTTTAAAAGTTATTTCAACAAAATTGCAGCCTTTTCAAGTGAACCATTCTTTTTTAAAAATGATCAGTTATACCTATAGCTAGGTTCCCATAACAATTTTTTCACGTGACGTCCGTTGAAACATCGGCCGACGTCAACTTTCCACCAATCACGCGCAAGAAAAAACAACCGAGGGAGGCAACGATTTTTCGCCGTCCAAGAAGAGCCAACTCCAACATTTTCACGTCCGTCACGGGACGGCACGGCACGATTTGGATATTTTTAGAACTCGCGAAGGCGGTGATCTGTTGGACCCAATATTCGACCTTTTAAATTTGATTGTTATCCTCAAAAAGTTGAAGTCTTTGCCAGTAGAATGCATACTTGAAGTGACGTGAGAAAAACGGCATGGGAACGCGATCTATTTTACATCAACGATGCCGTCCGATGTTTCAACGGACGTCACGTGAAAAAATCGTTATGGGAACCCAGCTTATGACTATCAATTACGTAACGTTACGTAATTACGAACGTAATTGATAGTCATAGGTAAAACCAAACTTTGGTGTCCTCTTGATTATACCTAGGCCTACTCGCTCACACTAAGGTGATTACTAATTACAACTTGGAAATGTTGAGACGGAGTAGAAGTGTAGAAGCCACCTGTACCCACCTTGTGGTCCTACCACAGCTTGTACTTTCTCTACTTGTAGTCTTCGTGTGCAGCGCAGGATCTTGGGTTTACATCCAAAGAACTCAAGCACGATATGTAGCGATACCAACGTATTTTACCATAATATAAAGAAGGTGCTCCAATTCATTTTTTTTTCAACTTCAAACTCATTTTATTCTCATCTTACACACTTTACAATTTTCATTTTTTATTTTTACAATATTTTTAATAAATATAAGAAGCCCACATAGAGAAAATTCTCTGTGTGTGGGCTGAAATTTTGAAAATATTAAATTAAATGTAATATCCAAGATGACAGCATTATAGTAATGGATAAGTGGTAAAAGTTATGACATATTGAGAGAATCAGATGAGTATATAGTCAATATTTAATTTCTTAAATTTAAAATAATTTTTGAAGACTTAAACAATATAAACACTTCTTATACATTCATAAAATTTTCATTTCAGATAATATCCCAGACTCAGAAATTTCAGGTTTGAAGTTTGAAAATGATTTTAGACATTTACCAGCTGTTTAATCCATACCTTTACCTTAATTTTAAACATATTGAAACTCTTGAATTCGGGTTTTAGAGGTGAAATATTCCCGGGTCGGTTCCCGAGTCTAGAGTCCCGATTGCCTGTAGCGTAACTATCGCTTTTATATTGAACTATATAAAACAACAATGCTACACACTGCTCAATATAGAATTATAATGTTAGTAGTTGCATTTGTTTTTTCACAAAAATTATAGATTTTGTAAATTCAATAATGCCACCGGTACCGTAGCCACTCTTATCTACATCTAGTTCAAAAGGGAATCCGCTAAATCGTGACAGGCAATCGGGACCTCTGGCTCTGAATAGACCGCAAGAAACCACAAATGCCTTCCATATTATTAGTATGTGAGTTGGAGCACCTTCTTTATATTATGGTAAAATAGGTTGGTATCACTACATCGTGGCTCAAGTGTATGCATGGCTATTGCTCGTCATTTTTTCGCTAAACATTGCTTTTAATTTTGTGGCTTTACCACAAACATTTTTAAGCAGTTTTTTGTTCTTATGAAATAAGCATAGGCCTATATAGGAACTCTTATTTGAAGCAATCAGGAATTGTTATAAGATTTACTCTTTGAAAAATAAATGTTCAATCACGTATACTTCCTACGAGCAATTGCACAATTGTTGGAATTCTGGAACAATGGAATGTTGTATGTTGGAATCTCTTCTATCGAGCCATATTAAAATGCGTGATAAAAAAAAGTGATTGACGTATCCACGTATATAGGCCTACAGTGAACGAAAAAATTATCTGTTGAATAAGCGTAGATTTTATTCAAATCAAAATTTCGGGAAAACATTGATACAGCATGATGTTTTTCACCCAATCCATCAACTAGAAAAGTTGAGAAAAACAAACAGACATTGTTATTGGAGAACACAATTTAGTGGACAAATTGTTTCCACCTATATTAGAATAATGTGTGACGTCACTTGAAGAAGTCTGTACCGAAGAAGCAGCGAGGTCAGGTCATGGGTATTTCGGATGCGAGGAAGTCGTCGGTTGTAGCTTGTTCTAGAATAATGTTAAAATAATGGATTTACAATACATTCACAGTGGTTTATTGAAACACTTCGAAAAATAGATTCTCAGCCACAATTCTCATCAAACAAAAAATTAATACTGATACAACAATAGATTATTTGTGAAACTGAGCGGCTTTTCATGCCGCCCCCCGTGGCCCATTCAGCTGAGGCATCAATTCATATAATAAGGTCAGTCGGACGTGGGTTTGAACCCCGTATAATTAGACATTTTTTCAAACGTCTTTTCACTACAGATAAAGGAAACCTTCCTTCTAATTATCTATGCTTTCATTTTTCATCACTTTATTCTTTCATTATCATCCGCCTATTCATTCGTATCCCCATATAGCGTAGCTGTTGGTGGGGTCGTTAAACACCATTGGCGACATTAACACCTGTTGATGGTGAATTTTAAAAATTCACTGGATTAATCAGAAATTAAATTAATCGTATTCATCAGATAATTTACAATTTGTTTAAATCATCAGAAGTGTGTAAAAGGAAGGAAGTAGCCCAAAGCTCGTATATTTCTCATAATTGACTTGCCTTATAAGTACCGCATATTACCGTTGATATTACGTATAAAGATAGCTCACTATATAGAATTATATAGCTCATCTTTATATTGGAAATTGGAAATTTATGAAAGAATAAAAGACTCAACTCGTTTAATAGCTGGATTCAAATTTAAAATTCAAGTTTAAATTAAATTTAATCATTTTACATTGATTAAATTAAACGGATTAAGGCCCGGTTTTACTAAACTGGATTAGGCAATAGTTAGCGGATTACCTTGTTATCACCATTGGTTACATATGTTATTTTCATACCTTTAATTAATAGTTAGTGGATTAGTACCATAACTAAGATTGGTAAAACCTTGCCTAATTGAAATTAATTTGATCAATTATATATAATTGATATATTAATTAATACAGAAACATACAGAAAGTGTATTTCAAAAATAAAAAACTTGTCATATTATTTATTTGAACTTTAATTTCACACAGGGCCTACGATGTCAATGAATGTTACATGTCACAGCCAATAATTGATATTATCCAAATCGTATTGTTAAGACAGAAAAATATTAGTATTTCTCTCTATAAAGCTACTAGCTTTCTCACTGCTGGATAAACATTATTATTATTGGAAATAGAGTATACTTGCTGAGTTGCTGTGGTTTCAAAACTAAAAAATCTCTACATAGATTAACTAGGAACTCTGCATATGGGACGTGTGAGATATTCATATGAAAGTACTCGACAGCTATATACACCTTGATTTTGAAACTATAAAGTATATAGTCACGCACTCATGTCATAAAGCGATCATTTTCATTTTTACATGTTATATTAATTAGTGAATCAATTAGAATATACTTTTCAATATTATTATTAAGAACCATTTCAATATAGCCTACGTGAATAGAATTTCTACATAATTCTGTATTTAACTTATTATCTGTTTAAAGTAAACAATTAATCACTTTTATTAAGAATACTGTGCCTCATAGCAACAACATGTTATTGTATTTGGACATTTCCCTTGCTCTGTATAAACTGATTCACCCTTGATTTTATTGACAGTACTATTATTCATTTCATAAATCTATGACTATTTTGCATTTCAACAAAACTAGAATCATCGACCATTTTGAGACAGTACGATCTACATATTAATTCAGTTACCATCTCTTATTTTACAAAAGTACCAACTTCACATTATTACCAAGTACCATTTCTATTATTATTATTATTAAATGTGAATTAATAAACAACACTGAGATTATTCCGAACTACTGAATTTATACTACATTTCTGGTAAGCTTCAATAAACCTATTTTTACCAGTTTAATATTCCTTCCCTCTTCCTTGTTAATAATTAAACCCCCGGCCTAAGTTCCGGGCGTTCCCATTGTTTCCCTTCGAATTCCGACCGCTCTGAATATTTATGTCAGTAAAGACATTGGTGACAGCTACGCTATTATTGTGAACATTATCGTTATTTGAACTATCATTGATTTATATCTCACTTTGACAGTCGTCACAGAGATCTTCAATTTTTATCAATTTGAAACGACCAACTTCATCACATTGGTGACAAGCGGTGTCGATTTACTTATTTATTTGTTTCACTCATATTTCACGGTTCAAAGCAGTGTTTTCCACAAATAAATAAGTGCGGAAAAGTTTAAATATTAACAAGTGTTAAATTCATTTGAATACTTTAAAAGTTTGTCTCGATATCTAAATACGTAATCATGGCAACAACTGGTCCCGTCCACACCACCAGTACTACATGGAGATCCATATTCATCCTATGGTGCGTGTATCAACTCTCGCCTATAGTAGCAGCACCGAACTTGGACAAAAGGGATGACATCCTCATGACGAGCTCCGGATGGATTCTCATGAATGGGACGATGAAGATAACGAAGAAGAAGATGTCCCTTACTTTGGCTATCACATCGAAGATCCTGAAGAGGACGAGCAGGATTACGCAGAGGATGAGAATTTCGTAGATGGAGATGACCCAGCGCTTGATTTCTCTCAAGACTGTTACCTCATGGACTAACGCACAGCAGCACATCTTTATCTACTAGCATCACCGTCATCTCCAAACATCACTTCAACTACTCTATAGCTTCTACTATCCACAAGTTAATTGGACTTCTCACCCCGAGGAAGAGAAAATTAAAATAATGATACAACAAATGTCGCAAATTATAGCAACAATGGGACTAACTGGTAGTAAAACAGAGATTCGCGACTCTGTCAATACCTATCAGATGGTTTCACAAAGCTATCAAGAAGGAAACAAATGTGAACAAGTAACAAATAAAACTGTTGCGAGTCAAACGTTTGAGATAGGTATATTTCGACACGACGATAGAGAAGCAAAGCTAGCTTCCTCTACATGTCAAGAAGAAATGGATCTAACAAAGCCTGACCTTTGCATTAACGATAACATTCGTATATCATCTGTTTTGCCAAAAACATATCTACCCCTGGATGACAGACAACCCCATCCTACCTACTCGCATTGCGGTTTGCACAATACGGAAGACAATTGTTTCCCCAAGAAGTGAAATTAGTTTTGAAAACGGCGACAAACTCGGTCATCATCTCCAAATCATCTCCAACGTCTCATCATTAGGCCTACATAACATCTACCAGCTTCTCCAGAATCTCCATCAACGTCATCACTTCCAGCCATCACTTCAACTTCCAGTCTACTTCGCAGTTTCAGCTATTCACAAGTTAAGTTTTTACTTCTAAACATAATTTATAATGTTCCACCTGAACAGTTAATTAATGTTTCAATTATTTTCTCTTCTACTCTGAATAACTATACGTACATACGTCTTTATTATTATCATCAATTGTTTCTTTATACTACTATTACGATTATCATACAAAAAAATACCTATTAGGTATACATATTTGAATATACATACATAAATACTAATTCATTAAAATAATATACTTTAATCCTCTTATCAATATTGTTATTGTCGTGTATTCGATTTACACTACAAACTATCTTTTATCTCGCAGAATATAATGTCTCACATGTTAATCAATTGTCACTATTATTAATGACAGGATATCATAAATATATACTGTTCATCTCGTAACAGTTCTGGTATTCAATTTTTACGATTAATTATGATTAAGACATATCATATAAGATATTTTTGTATTTTTGTCTTGCATTTCAATGCACATATTAGCTATATTCTTATACTCATATCTTACATATATTTCCTCAAGAGACATAATTATCTTTGAATGTCCGATCTGTTCCTCTCAAATACAATTCTTATGTATCACTATTATCCATTTTGATTTCTTTCTTTATACCAATTATCTTACGTTTCTGAAGTGGCAATATTACCCACGTTTATACGAAGACTTCTGAAGTGGCAATATTACCCACGTTTATACGAAGACTTAATGTACCATTCTTTCATTATAAAAAGAAGAAGTCTCTTCATACCTTATCTCACGTTTCTGAAGTGGCAATATTACCCACGTTTATACGAAGACTTCTGAAGTGGCAATATTACCCACGTTTATACGAAGACTTAATGTACCATTCTTTCATTATAAAAAGAAGAAGTCTCTTCATACCTTATCTCACGTTTCTGAAGTGGCAATATTACCCACGTTTAAACGAAGACTTCTGAAGTGGCAATATTACCCACGTTTATACGAAGACTTAATGTACCATTCTTTCATTATAAAAAGAAGAAGTCTCTTCATACCTTATCTCACGTTTCTAGACTGGCAATATTACCCATGTTTAGACGGATATTTTATGACTATTATCTCTACCTTATTGGTTTCAATTTTACATTTTGTGTAACACATTGTAATAATATTTTATTACAAGTAATTTGAATACCATTATTAGTGATCAATAGAAATTCACCTACAAATAACTGATGAATCCTAATGCTTATAATCCTCACATTTATTTTACTATCCTTCTTTAGCAACTTTTAACTGCTATTTACGTATTTCCATTTTTATAGATTGTCAACTACTCAAAGATCTCAGAGGACATCACAATGCTTCGGCACTGGCCATGGAGGAAACAACGGGAGCAACACCCGGAGGACCTGGTATCACGATCACCCACCTGTACGACTCATCAATTTCCGTTGTATAATTCGTTCTCATCTCGAAGAAACGAAATTCCATATTATACAACAACTTCAAAGTCGACAATGCAGTAAGCGAAAGTGGTAACTCAACCCAGCCTCATTATATCCTCATGAACCAAGTGTTAAACTCGAAGTTATTGTTATGAACTTCTGATGTCTACGAGCAGTGAACAAATTATAAAATTTCAGTGAAATTTCAGTCAAGTTTGTTTTCAAGTGTATGACCTACAGCGCAAAAATGTGATAATGTGATCTGTATATTTATCTTCTTATGAATCATTGTCATTATTGAATTGCTACATTATCAACATAACATTGCTAATCAATGTACACTAATTAGAGTATAAGTTCCTATTTAGTGTGATAATGTTTATTCCATAATTACCAAATGATCGTTTTATTTATACAAATGTATATCTGCTGCGATAATTATTGATAAAAATCCGTTTGGATATATATCAATTTTTCGTAGGGGGGTATAATGTCATAAAGCGATCATTTTCATTTTTACATGTTATATTAATTAGTGAATCAATTAGAATATACTTTTCAATATTATTATTAAGAACCATTTCAATATAGCCTACGTGAATAGAATTTCTACATAATTCTGTATTTAACTTATTATCTGTTTAAAGTAAACAATTAATCACTTTTATTAAGAATACTGTGCCTCATAGCAACAACATGTTATTGTATTTGGACATTTCCCTTGCTCTGTATAAACTGATTCACCCTTGATTTTATTGACAGTACTATTATTCATTTCATAAATCTATGACTATTTTGCATTTCAACAAAACTAGAATCATCGACCATTTTGAGACAGTACGATCTACATATTAATTCAGTTACCATCTCTTATTTTACAAAAGTACCAACTTCACATTATTACCAAGTACCATTTCTATTATTATTATTATTAAATGTGAATTAATAAACAACACTGAGATTATTCCGAACTACTGAATTTATACTACATTTCTGGTAAGCTTCAATAAACCTATTTTTACCAGTTTAATATTCCTTCCCTCTTCCTTGTTAATAATTAAACCCCCGGCCTAAGTTCCGGGCGTTCCCATTGTTTCCCTTCGAATTCCGACCGCTCTGAATATTTATGTCAGTAAAGACATTGGTGACAGCTACGCTATTATTGTGAACATTATCGTTATTTGAACTATCATTGATTTATATCTCACTTTGACAGTCGTCACAGAGATCTTCAATTTTTATCAATTTGAAACGATCAACTTCATCACACTCACTACCTTCATTATACAGCTCATCCGTTGGTCACCCCTAACACAAGCATTGAATCAATATGTCTTATATTTCTGATTTTTTGTTGCATCTATATATAATTTTGAAAAAGAGATAAAGAGACTGAATATGAGAAAGAAATTAACATCATTAACTCAGGAAAGTAGGCCAATAGTATTTAGTATTCAGAATTCTTGTACCTCAGGCATTATAAATAACACTCAGTCAATTTTACTAACAAAATTGTTGAAGTGTAATTATCAAAGTGTTGAAAAAACATTTGTTTTGAAAAAACATTCAGTTCATTTTTCATTTCTCCCCCCCCCCCCCTCCCCCCTCCCCCCTCCCCCTTTCTTGTATATATGATATTTTTTATTTCTTATTCACACCTCTACATGGCATCATCATAGTTTATAATACATTTATTATTCTAATACCTAGCTTTATATATTTGTTTATTATTTCAGAATTGGTTACTTTTTCTTGATCTTTTTTTACAATTCTTTTAATTATTCTATCCATTGATCAATTGTTCTGTCAATTTTGGCAGTCATTGCATGTGAATGGTAAAGTCTATAATAAAGATACACATATATCTATGTAGGTGAATAATATTTATAGATTCAAGTTCTATTAAATGTTTTAATAATTGATAATTTATAATGTATGAGCATAAAGACAGAATTGACCTACTATGCACGAAATATTATGATTTAGTCACCTACGATGAAAATATTACTATGAAATATAATGAATGTACACAACGAAATAATGAGTATAAAAATTGAGAGATGAAAAATATTTTTTTTTCTTAAGTGATTGAATTATTTACATAAAAATCCCTCGTCGTCACTGTATAAGATTTTTCCTACCAGTAGGCCAACTATTACCTTTCAATTTCCACGTAATCTTTTCGAAAGTTTCGACCTACTACAATTTTTTATTTTTGAAAATTCACTATACCATCACTCAAATCACACAGTTAGTTATAAATACCAATTAACTCTTCTTCAATTTTGGGTCAACCACCTGTAATTGCCTTCATTGTATCACTGATATCGTACGCGGTCATATGTGTCGTATGTGGTCGTATGTGAGATACTCAATGTGTAAAGCAGAGTTGTCGTGGTAAATCAATTATATTAAAACTTTACCTACGGCACCACTACTTAACACACGGAGATCTCTTCTCTCTTGATCATCAGCTCAATCATCAGCTCATTACCCGCCTGGCACAGAAGTTCTTCGAACACTGAGTCGATTTACTCGACGGCAGAAAAGAACGAAGATTTTGAAAATGCTTTCTTATCGGAGACAAACAAAAACTTTGTTCATTAGTCATTTTCAATGTGTATACGTGTATTCACGAGAGATGAAGGCTCGAATCACCCGTGCGCTAGTGGTGTGAGATAGGGGGGACGGTCGATCGGAACATTCTGCTCTCCAAATGAATCATGATAATGAATATGAATTGTAGGAATGACCTTTGAAGGTTCTGTGTATTTATATACTCTAAAACTATAACTATTTATAAGTTGGAGATATACTGTATAAAGGCTAGTAAACAAGCTATTTGTTTGAGGCTGTTGTTAGTCAATTCAATTATACTTGAGTGATCAACAAACTATAACTGATGTTTCTTGGAGTGGTTAAAATCGAAAATATATGCGAAATGATTTGGTAGACAAATTTATTGGTAGGTCCATTACTAATTATTTGTATTTTTTATAGTGATCATAGATTATAAAAAATGATGACTATATATTATACATAGTGAAAATATTTGTTTTTAAAGGTTTTTGTATATGAGTTGAATACTTACATTAGAATTGATTTTTGTCCTTCGTCCTTGCGGTCCTCGAATCTTAGTCCGAATGAGATTCATCCCTAGTCTTAATTGGGGAACAATGACTTTGATCTGTCAAATTTTCAATGTTGATCAAATAAATAGATGAGTAAAAAATGATGCAAATTCATGTTCGTTGAATGCTAACATTTCTTTATATATTAGCTAGAGTATGCATAAAACAATAAAGTTGTATTTAGAAAGGTTTTCATTTCATTATAACTGTTCCTTTGAATTTATTCCTTCGATTTTTAATTTTCTTTAAATTTTCCTTTGAGTTTACTTATATTTGAAATATTTAATTCGGTATGAACGAGACACTTGAAAATAATTCTTTCAGATAACGGAAACTGGAAAGTTTGTAATATATGAGATAACTTGTAATCAAATTTTATTTTCATATTTTAAATAAATTGTTCACCTATATTATATGATTTAGAGAAAGTAAATTACTGTTATACACATTCAAGAGTGTATTGGAGTCAGTTTAGCTGTGATAATTTTGAACGGTATAAGAACTCAAAATTATAAATTGAAGGGAGAAAAACAGGTATTTTTAATACCTTCAAAATTGGGAGGAATAAGATTATTCACCTTGGATCATAACATCTTTACAATTATACATTGGGTTTTAACGACGCACTATACTGATGGCTACGATCTATTGGCGTCGGTGGATGATGAATGAGAAGATGGGATGATGAGATGAAAGGTTATTTTATTAGGTGTTTTGGATGGTGGGAAGGAGTCGGTCGTGGCCTGTTATTAAGGAACCATCCTAATAAAGGCATTAATAGCCTTAATTGGGGAGCAATGATTTTGTATCAAGTTTCGATGTTATTAAAAAAAAAAGTATCAACCTGAACGATAGAGGGAAACCACGAAAAACCCCTGTCAGGATGGTCGACCATGGCAGGAATTGAACCCCGGTCTCCCGAACGACGGTTCAGTGTGTTAACACTCGGCCACGCGTCTCGGTACAAGTATATACAGCTAAGAAAAAAATGTGTGAAAATTTTTGTGAAAATTCAATGTGATAGATTAAAATAGCTTTTCCGTGAACTCGTGAGTACTTTTTATAAAAATTTCTTGCCACTATTGCTCTCTGATTTGTAATTCATTTTATAATCCAGCAACGAAAATTAATTATTAAACGTGATATCAAAATAATTATGACTTTCAAAAAAATTAGGCACACAAATTATAAGCGTTTGAGATGAGTATAAGTGCAGAGGTTTTGTACATGCAAAAATGTTATTGCTGAAATATGAGTGCTATAATTACGATTTACAATTACAATTACAAACAAAATTACAATATACAATTATGAGTATTTATTATTATTCATTAGTATTTAGTATTTATTATTATTATTATCGGACCTATCATTATTAATTATATATTGTGATTATTATTATGGTAAGATCGCCCTGGGTTGATGCCCCGTCCAAGGGATCCCTCCTTTCATCCAGAGCCTTGATTGGGGAAGAATGATTTTGTATCACGTTTCGATGTTATTACAAAAAATATATATTAATAATGTATGCATTCATTATTAATTGCAATACAATGGTCAGTCCAAACCTAAATAAAATTGGTACAAATTAAGTTGTATAAATGGTTCGCAAAACAAGTTAATTAATTTCAAATGAGCATAGTAATATAGTGCAGTGAATAATAGAGTTGAAAAGCAAATATTGAAAATGATAAAATCTACATAAGCCAAGGCTTGTGTTGAATTTTGAATGATTTACGTACTTCCAATGCCATTTTGAGCCCATTTTTTAATATATATTTTGTGTGCCCACATTATAGAATCTGTTGGAAATATCATTCACTTTATATAGATTAAAGCTGAACCTAAAATGCATGTATGTTGCTTTTTTGCAAATGCTTTCTATACTGGATTTATTTCATTTATATTGGGTTCAACGACGTACTCTACTGATGACTACGATCTATTGGCGTCAGTGAATGATGGGATAATGAAATGATGGGTTATTTCATTAGGTGTTTTTGGATAGTGGGAAGGAGTCGGTCGTGGTCTGTTCTTGAGGAATATTCCCAGTATTGACCTGAATGGCTGAGGGAAACCATGAAAAATCCCTGTAAGGATGGTCGACCATGGCTGGAATCGAACCCCGGTCTCCTGAATGACGGTTCAGTGTATTAACCACTCGGCCACTCGTCTCAGTTTTATACTAGATCATTGAGATAACTCACACAGTACGTCTCACTCATTTGCACTCCTACTATTTTTTTTAAAAGTATAGTGAAATTAAGTCTTCGCTTATCTAATAATTTGAATTATTTTTCTGCCATCTTGAAAGAACTTGTTAATTCGAAAAATTCAGCCCAATACTCTTTTTCCTACATGGGCTTCTTGTGTTGTGATTGTAATTGCTGTAGTGTATTTTTGCTCTGTACGACAAATGTAAGAATAAAATGAAGATGAAATGAACAAATGATGAACACAGGCGCTAAATGACCTCGCTGTCGACGAGCCTTTAAAACACGAACATTCGTTCATTCATAACATATTATTGGATGAGCGAAGCGAAGACTCAATTCCACCGTACTCGAAAAATAAGATTTTTTCGTGTTTTTAAACGAAAGTACAAATTCAGTTGAAACTTGGCATTTTGTGCACAATTGACACAATTGTGTCATTATCTAATTCGATAATGTTTAATTTTGAGACGCAATCGGTTGGACTCCATCTGAGAAATTCCATTTCAAAGTTTTTGAAAACCCCATAAGAATAACCTGGAGAAGAAAATTCAGAGAAAATATTTTCTTTGAACGAATTCAAATTTTCACGAAATTTTTCATTATGATGAAAAATTCCGAAGTTTCACACGAATCGGAGCAGTCGTACTCGTTTTGATGAAAAAAAATGATTATAATTTAATTTTTACATATGAATCAAAGCTATTAAGATACCAATCAGATCCAAGCAACAAGTGTCACCAATTAATTAAGAACAATTGAAATAAGTAACGAATAAAACATGATGGCAGTGACATGATTATTTGGATCTCAAGGTGCATATATATAGCTTTCCCTTACATTTCATATGAATATACATACATCGCACATCCATCAACGCTTATGTTGCGTTTCCCTAGATATAGTCTCTTACAACAATGAATCGCGGAATGATCGCGGACTTGGAAGCTGCGATGGACCACGATTATCACGCAGTGGACATTATAATGAGCAATTATTATAATCACGCAAATTGCTCTTGCTCATTAGAACGGTCACAATGTGATATCTTTCAGTCATTGGCGGTTTGATCTTGTTGCCTCTTCTTTCTTCAGTTCCCAAACGGATCGTTCGAAATTTAAATCATATTTCAAAAAATAAATAAACCTTTCTTCTTTAGGCATACGGTAGGCCTATTCTATGATATTTTTCACTTGATACTTCTTGACTATTGAAATATTATGCTGATTTAACAATGATAAATCATACAGGCCTATAGGGGCCTATATATAGTATGTATATATATATATATATATATATATATATATATATATATATATATATATATATATATATATATATATATATATATATATATATATATATATATATATATATATATATATATATATATATATATATACATATATATATATATATATATATATATATATATATATATATATATATATATATATATATATATATATATATATATATATATATGTATATATGTATGTATATATATATATATATATATATATATATATATATATATATATATATATATATATATGAGTATTATATAATATATTTACCGGCACACTTCATGTGATCCAGGAGGTGAGGAGAGTATCGAGTGTTGGTTCGATCCCCGCCACCGACCATCTTTACACGGGTTTTTCGTGGTTTCTCTCTGCTGTAGTCTGGGCTAATGCTGGGAAGGTTCCTACAATATAGGCCACAACCGCTCCCTTGCCACTATCCTTCCTATTACCTAAGAAACCTTCATCTCATCATCCCAACATCTCATTAATCACACATCCGACGCCAATGAATCTTAATTAGTCATCATTAGAGTGCGTCGTTAAACCCAATGAAATGAATATATATATATATATATATATATATATATATATATATATATATATATATATATATATATATATATATATGTATATATGTTGTTTCGTTTGCTTGGGTTGACCGCGTTTGTTCTTTCGGGATAGAATTGCGGTCTCAAGAGGAACAGGTAGCTGAGTGGTTAGCTCACTTGCTTCGTGATCCGGGAGGTGAAGGGACATATCGGACCCGGTTCGATCCCCGCCACCGTCCATCTTTACAGGGGTTTTTCGTGGTTTCCCTCTGTAGTCTAGGCTAATGCCGGGATGGTTCCTACAATATAGGCCACGACCGCTTCCTTCCCACTATCCTTCCCAATACCCATAAAAACCTTCATCTCATCATCCCATCATCTCATTAATCATTCATCCGACGCCAATAGATCTTAGTAATCATTACAGTGCGTCGTTAAAACCCAATAAAAAAATTAAAAAAAGAACCTTGTCTTCTATTCCAACGCTTCGGCAGGATATGACCTGCCATCGTCAGGGATTCTTCGTTCGCCGTTCGCCGAACTGTCAAGAAGAATCTCTGATGATGGCAGGTCATATCCTGCCGAAACGTTGGAATAGAGGACAAGTTTCCTCTTGGGACCGTAATTATATCCCGAAAGAACAAACGCGGTCAACCCGAGAAAACGAAACATTTCACCCAATCCGCGAGAACATTCGTGATAATTTATATATATATATATATATATATATATATATATATATATATATATATATATATATATATATATATATATATATATACCGGTATATATATATATATATATATATATATATATATATATATATATATATATATATATATATATATATAGCTTTTCGGTAATTTTCCCTCCTTTGAGGAGTGTTGTTGGTTCTGAGAAAAACCTGATACTCGACGTTTCGGCGAAGAACTAGTCACCATCTTCTGGAGTCATTCTTGTCTCGTGGAGATCCTTGAATCGAAGGATTCATTCGAATTCGATTCAAGGATCTCCACGAGACAAAAACGACTCCAGAAGATGGCGAATAGTTCTTCGCCGAAACGTCGAGTATCAAGTTTTTCTCAGAACCAACAACACTCGTCAACGAAGGGCAAATTTACGCAAAGCTACACTTACCACCATCAACCAATGGCCTTCAAAACTGCATCATATATATAATATATATATATATATATATATATATATATATATATATATATATATATATATGTACCGTATATTAAAATTAGTATATGATCATTAAGGGCTCGATTAGCCGGAATTTAGCCTTGTGTTGTGACCATTCTTGACTATGGTGGGTAGCCATCAAGTACACGTGTATGATTAAAATTATATCACCAATCGTCTTTCTGAGACGAGTGGTCGAGTGGCTAGCACACTGAACATTCATTCAGGAGCACGGAGTTCGATTCCCGTCATGGTCAACCATCCTGACAGTGGGTTTTCGTGGTTTCCCTCTGTCGTTCAAATCAATACTGGGATGGCTCCTATAAGCAACAGGACGCGACCAACTTCCTCCCACTATCCACAAACCTCCCTTCATCTCATTCATCATTCACCGACGCCAATACATATTAGTCAACAGTACAGTGCGTCGTTAAACCTTTAAATAAATAAAATATATTCTTCAAGTTTTCGGTTGAAACTTGAAAGTAACAATTTGAATGTATGCATGACAAGTGTAAGTGATATACATTTTTTGGTTGCAACAATGTACGATATCTTACTAATTGAATACAGAAATTATCTAACATACAGGTTGTATGTTCAACATGTACCTTGACTGACTAGCATAAGCTCGCTTATAACCAAATATAATGCTTTATGCCTTCTTGATTCAAAAATCTACACTTCATTTTGAAATTGTTAAAATACCTCATTTAAACACCCCTTCTCGTGTGTCATTGTGTGTCATAATCAACCTCAAATGAGTCATTGACAAACATATCACGTGAATATAACATTAAATTATATTTAAATGATTCATAACATTTTATATTTTCAACACATGAGACATAAAATTGTTAACACATCACTATTTTGTATTGAAAAATATTCGATCAGTCTTAGTCTGTATCACCTCGAAGTATATAAAATTGTATCCATGAGATTTATCCCTGTGGGAGAAAGATGAGAAGAGAGGGATTCATTTTTTAATATCGGGGTTCACCAATAAAGGATTTCATAAAGACCCCAATATCTTGAATCAACTAATAAAACGATCATCAATGTAATATTGCAGGGGTTGTAGCTTTTGATGCAGGTATTGTGTTCCCGACTAATGTATCAAATGTTTTGTATAAATTGTGTCAACTAAATACGGAGGTTCCGAGCGACCGTTCTCTTTATCCCACATCACTAGCACACGTGTGGTTCTCGCCTTCATCTTTCGCGGATTCAAGTTGATCGTGTGACCCCTATCCACATTAGAGCCCCTACCTCTCGATCCACAGTCATTGAGTCTGATCGGCACACACAATTGACGCGACAGACGAGACTCGAGTTAGAATAATTTGTAATTGAACCGGAAATGATGCAATAATGGGAAGATGAAAGTGAAGTTAACAAACCTTAATTGAGAGAAATACTGTGGTTGGTGTGCGTGCGTGAGATCGTCGCTAGGAATCTGGGAGCAATCATTTTAGGACAATATAAAACTGAAAGATAATGAATCACACACGTTGAACCCGTACTGATAAATGCATTGCATTGAAGAATGACGTTTCCTTTGATGAGGGCACTTGAATAGGCTTCGTGGAATATCTGTTGAATGTGTTCGAAATTTGAAACAAGATTTGCTTGAGCTGAGCTTCCAATAGAATGGAAGAAAAGAAAATAATGTTAGTTTCATTATTTTACTTATTTAATTTGTGAATTATTTCATATTTATAATGTAGGCCTGTAGCCTAGCTATTACACCTATGAAATTTGTAATGACATTTGAAGGTGATTTAATAATACAATAAGTCAATAACTGAAATATGGAACGTTTTAAATGTCAATAATTAATAAATCGTCTCATATTGACGATGATTAAGCATAAAAACATTCCATTGGTTGAAGATTTTTTAATTTGTTATACTGATGACTAAGATATCTTGGCATCAGTGAATGATGAATTGATGAATGATGAAAGTTTATTATAATGAGTGGTTTTGGATAGTGGGAAGGGGTCGGTCGTGGCCTATTGTTAGGAACCATCCCAGTATTAATCTGAGCGAAAGAGGGAAACCAAGAAAAACCCAGGATGGTGACCACGGCGGGAATCGAACCCCGGGCTTCTAAATGATGGCCCACTCGACCACTCGTCTCAGTCCTTGGTTTAAGAGGTTCATAATTCCTGTCATAGGATTTTTTCCACTTTTTGATCTGTATAAAATAATGACTCGAGTATAATAATGAAACTTAT